>JAVTVJ010001011.1:0-509400 GCA_034509425.1 Eopsaltria australis | reverse complement strand
CAGTGTAGGAGCTGAAAAAATGCTCCAAAAAATTCTGCGTGGGAGAATCAGGCAGCCACACCCAGGACCCCTTCCCTTCCCTTCCCTTCCCTTCCCTTCCCTTCCCTTCCCTTCCCTTCCCTTCCCTTCCCTTCCCTTCCCTTCCCTTCCCTTCCCTTCCCCCCAGGATCACGTTTCATGTCCCGGTTATTCCAGGCTGGAGCTGTACATTCCCTGCCCATGTCCCTGAAGTCCCACATAGGTCATGTCCCCGTTCCCTGTCCTGGAGCAGAGCTGTCCCCAGCTCCTCCATCCCTGTTCCAAACCCAGCCAGGAGTGGCTCAGGACGAGCTGGAGTTTCCACACCTGTGCTGGGCAGGGGTCTCACCCTCCCCTCACCTGGGCCTCAGTTTCCCAGCCTGTGGAATTTCTGGGAGTGTGCCCAAGGTGTGAAAGCAGTGAGGGGCTGGGAACATTGGGACTGAAGCCTTGGGAATGGGAAGAGAGCCAGCCCAGAAGAGGAGCTGCCCTCCCTGCCCCCGGTGTCACCTCTGTGACAGGAGCACAGCTTTGTCCCCTCAGCGGGGACAATCCGGGCCACAATTTCCCAAACAAATCCAGCACTTTTGTCTTTAAATAAGCATAAAAGGTTCCCTGTTTTGTTTGCTGCCTGCACAACAAAGGACAGAGATCTTTGCCCAGATATTCTGTGATTGCTGCCCGGCTCTGCTGTTTTGACAGAGAATCTCATTCCTGCTGTGCCTGGAGAGAAATCCAATGGAGCAGAGGCTTGGGATCGATATCGGGGCTGGGGCAGCTCAGGGCAGACAGGGTGTGCTCACAGCCACTGAGCTCCCAGAGAGTTTTCCAGGAAAAGCAGCTCATGGCTGGGAGCTGTGGCTGTTGAATTCCAGCAGCTGGTTATTTTTGGGATCAAGGGCTGGGAGTCTCCGAGCCAGCTGTGCCTGGTGTGGTACCAAACACAGAGGAGGGATGGAAACATGGGAAGACTTTGCCCCAACAGCTGGACAGAAGCTGCTCTGAGGCAGTGGTGGCTCTGCTGGGCAATGATTCCTGACAAGGAATGGGACAGGGGAAGGATTTTGGGAAAGGAGGGGTTGGGAGGGCTCTGATTTTGCCTGCACAAAATTCCTGGTGAGTGTAAGGAGCAGCTTTGGGAGGCAGCACAAAAACCCCTGGCTGGAAACATCCTGGGGGCGATGGGGTGTGGGGACAGTTCTCCAGAGGAACCTGAGGTTGGCCAAAGGGAGAGGGATGTTTGCAAAGGCCTGCAGTGCCAGGACCCAGAGAATGGCTCCCACTGCCAGAGGCCAGGGATGGATGGGAAATTGGGAAGGAATTGTTCCCTGTGAGGGTGGGGAGGCCCTGGCACAGGGTGCCCAGAGCAGCTGTGGCTGTCCCTGGATCCCTGGCAGTGCCCAGGCCAGGCTGGAGCTCCCTGGGACAGTGGGAGGTGTCCCTGCCCATGGCAGGGGTGGCTTTAAGATCTTTTCCATCCTGACCCAGCCTGGGATTCCATGATCCAGGTTTGTAACTGGAGGCAGCTGCACACCTTTGTCTCCAAAGCTCTTGGTCTGTTACACTCCCTTTGCTTTCTCTTGCTTCCAGAATTTCCTCACCCTCCACAGAAAGGGAATGGGGGATGACTTCCACTGTCCCAGGAAAGCTGTCCCTGTGCTGTCTTTAACTTTTATCTGCAGCCCCAGAATTGCTGAATCCTTCAATTCCTGCAGCTGTTTGTGAGGCACTGAAAGGCTGGAGAGGGGACAAGAGCCTGTCCTGAGAGGAGGGGAGTGGGTGGGGTTTGTGGGTGATGTGAAGAAGGAGCTCATTCCCTCCAGTATCCCCCTGGTGTCTCCAGAGTATCCCTCGAGTATCCCCCTTTTATCTGCTCATTTTCCTTGTTCTGGATTTGTTGTTACTGTTCCATGAAGTTCTGTTCCATCTCAGCTCCTTCTGTCACCTTTGAACTTCCCTCTGGTTAAATGAATCCTAATTCCATTTAAAATGCTTCCAAAGCCAGATCGTTGGGACTTTACAGCACATTTAAAATGGATCTCAAAGTTTCCCAAAGGAATCTTTACAAAAACCAGTGAACACCCTCAAAATCAGTCTGGGAAGACATCCTTACTCCTACTCCATATCCACCTCTCCTGCTCCTTCAGGACCTGAAACCCTAAATCAGCTTCTCTGGGCATTTACAGCTCTGGGCTCCAATTCCTGCATTTGGGAACAAAACTCCAGGCACAGCCACGTTCTGTCTCACTTCTTGCTCTCCCAAACACTAAATCCCACCAGATCCTGCAGGGAGCTCAGGGCAATGTTGCACTGTGGAATATTCACCCATTCCTTTGATTTTTCTTCCCCATTAGTGCTGTTCTCCTTGCTCCCCATATTTGCATTAAATAAGGCCTTTATTGCTCCTGGCCCCGGGGTCTCAATGCATTCAGGAGCTGCAAAGTTTATAAAAACTGCAGGTGAGGAATAAACCACTGGGACAGATGTGTTTCATAAGTAAAAATGTGGGAATATTTTCACCTGTTAAATTCAGTGCCAGGGTCCTGAGCAGAACCTTCCTCACACAAGTCACAGACCAGGGAATGCTTTGGCTGGGAAGGGAATTTGAAGACCTTCCAGTTCCCACCCCCTGCCATGTGCAGGGACACCTTCCACTATCCCAGGGTGCTCCGAGCCCCGCCCAGCCTGGCCTGGGACCCTTCCAGCCACTGCTGCTCTGGGCCAGGGCCTCACTCCCCTCACAGGAAAATCTTTTCCCTTAAATCCAATCAAAATCCTCCCTCCCTCAGTTTAACACAACCATCCCTTGTCCCGTCATTCCATGTCCTTGTAAAAGGCTGGAATTCTCATGGCTGCCTTGCAGCTGGCAGGGATGGCCCTGTCATTCCAGATCCCCCTTCCCGTGTCCACACCTTGGTGCCCATTCCCAAGGCAGCAGCTCCCACATGGAATGTGCTGGGCACATTCCTGGTTTCAGCCCCATGGACCTGGTCCAGCTCCAGCTCCTGCATTTTCCCTCCCTCTCTCTCCCTGCTCAGCACCCTTCTCCTGCCTCATCCCTCTCCTGGGGCTGGGGTTCCCTTGCACCTCCTGTTGGATCACTGCCCTTTTTCCGAGCCTCAGGCTGGGAATGCCTCAGCTGGGAAATCCCAGAGGTTCTGATCCTGCCTGTAAAACACTTCTGGAATGTCCAGTGTCCAGGCAGGGTGTGTTCCTGCAGGGGGATCTGGGAAGGGCCAGAGGGGGATTGAGGGACCCTCAGGCACAGCTGCAGGTGATTAATGACTGTGATTAATGACTGTGATTAATGACTCCATGTGATCAATGCCTCTCTCCTCTTTCCCTTCTCTGACAGCCAGGAGCAGGTTGGAAATGCCCTGATCAATGGAGATTGTGGGCATCAGACCCTCAGCTCCTTCTAAACCTGCTCTGGAATGTGCTCCCTCTCCTTCTGCTGAGCCTTTAACCCCTGCTTTAAACACCTCCTGCTTTCATTCCTTGTCTCAGCACCGTCATTGCTCCCGGGTGTTTGTGTTTAGGCTCAGCCTAACCCAGCCTTGATTTGGGATGCTGCTCCTTCCTTTCCTGGGAGTCACTGTGGACACGTTCTGGTGTAAAAGACACGGATTTGGCTCTGCTCTCCCCTGCCCAGACACAGCTCCTCTGGTCTCCATTATTGGCTGTTTTGTGGGAAGGGAATCACCCTCTGGAATTGCCGTCCCACTTGAGGCCTTTTAGCTGCTCTATTTTTGAGTCAAATCAGAGGCAGACACTGGATACAGGACTTATTAGCACTAATTGCCTCCCAGGGTGAGATCAAACACGCAGATCGCTGAAATGTCCTGCTCTGTTTTCATAATGGCCATTTAATTCCGCAGACAGAAGTGCAGGGAACTTTTCCAGGGAAAGGTAATACATGTAAATTGAAAATGTAATGGGATATTGGGACACATTACAGGCAGCAGGTCTGCCAGATGTGATTAAACTCAGTTCCTGTACAAAGGGATAATGGAGCCCGTGTAGAGCAGCAAAATAAAACCCTGATTCTACTGTTAACACCCAGCTGACCCCTCACAATGGTCCTGTCCACATCCAAATTAACTTGGTCTGCCTGCTCAGGGAGAATCCGGGGTTTATTGCTCCAGACACCGTGACAGAGTGGGAGTGCTCATGGCTCCTGGTGATCCAGCCTGATTGAAAATCTGATTTTTGCTTGGTTTTCTTTTATTCCTGACGTCTGATACCCATCACCTGGAATCATTCCCGCTGGCTCTCCTCACCCAGGAACATCTGGGCAGGGGCTGGATTGGAGTTCTGCTGGTCCTGGACCATCCCAGAGCTGGAAAGTGGAAGGGATGGAGGGAATAGCCAGGAATCCAGGCTGAGCAGAGGCGGAATGCTCAGATGAGGCTGCTCTGGGAGGGCAGGGAGGGACAAGTTTGCCAAAGCAGGGATTCAAATCCCAGCAACAGCACGGGATTCCCGACCAGAGCTGCAGTGTCCCCCTGGACACACCCACAGCACCCCGAAAGAAGAGAGGAAGAACTGATCAGCTTTTCCTTCCATCCCCCACCATTCCCGTTTATTCCCAATTATGCTGTCCTGTGTTATCACATTTTCTGCCACGGACACGTGAACTCCGTGCTGCTGGATCCAGCCCTGCTGCTGCATCCAGCGTTTCCCACCTGGCTGCTTTTAAAGCTCCCACTGAACACAAAACACAAATAGCGAACCCAGGGACGTGTCTGCCTGAATCCCAGAGCCCCCGCGGGCCCGTTTCCTCGTGTTTCTTTCCTTAGCGCAGCAAGCTCGGGGTAATCAAACAATTAGGGACTCGCTAATGACTCTGCGGACAGCTCCCGTTAATGAGGGAGGGAGGCATAAACCTTCCCGTTCTTCTGGGCTAGCCTCAGTTTGAGGCTCTGAATGTTTGGTTTCTGCGGCTTTGCATCCTTGGGTCAGACAAAGCTCAGGCTTAGAGAGGGCTCGGGAGCGAAGGGAAGCAGAAGAACAAAGAGCTGAGCTGGGAGGAAGACAAAAAGCAGCAGAAAGCCCAGGCCAGGTCTCAGCCAGCTCCCAGCTCTGCAGGCTCCCACTGTTTCCTAAGGAATGCAGGAATATTAAATCTCAGTTCCTCAGCCCTGGGAGAGTCTCAGGGAGCATTAAACAAACAGAAGTTGAAATCTTGCAGCTCCAGACCAAAGCTCTGGTAAAGCTGGGAGCAAAAGACAAAAGAAACCTTAAAATATCATTAAACCCAAAAGTCTCTTTAGTCAGGCTCCTTGGCTGGGTTGCACTGGGTGAGAACAGAGCTCCTGGAACTGTTCCCTCTTTCCCTGACTGCTGCTGGCACATCCTTAGTCCTGGGCTGTCTGGTCACAGCAGGCAGGCAGCTCATGTGGGTCTGACCCCAAAGGGCTGGCAGGGGACCAGGGAGTGCCAGAGTTCCATTCCCAGGGAATCCTGGAAAGGATCCCTAAAGGGGACCTAAAGGTCATCGAGATCCATCCCTCAAGGAAAGCATGAGATAAAGCAGGGCCTGGGGCTGTGGGTGCCTCATGTCCACCACTGCTTTTACTTTAATTCCTCCATTTCCCAATTCCTTTATCTATAAATTGGGAATAGGGACACTTTTCACTCTGGGAAAGACCAGTGGAGAAAGCCAGGTGGGAATTCACAGCTTTTCCAGAGCTGGAGTCCCTAAAAGCTTTTGAAGAGACACTGTCATATTTTGGTGTCTGAGAAACAGAGGAAAGGCTCTGCCTGCTCCAGCTGTGCCTCCACCATGCCCTCACTCGGGCTGGAAGAAGGAAAAAATGGTGTTTCTAAAAATCCTACCCTCCCCCCCCCAAAAAAAAAAACCAAAAAAGTACCCAGAAGAGTTAAGACATTGCAAGCTTGGTATTCCCAATAGGACTGGACAAAGATTATCCACCAAAAGGAATTTTTGTTTGCATGCAGGTGGGGGTTTTTCAGGGGAAAATACAAGTTCACAAAATGGGAATTGTACCCAAGCAAGATATATTTTTCTGAGGCAGAAAAGCCATTTCTTGGCTGGAAAGTGGCGGGTTAGGGCCAAAATGCTGATGCATTTTTGATGAGGAATCAATATTTCAGTGAATAAACCATAACAGAGAAAAAAACCCTCAAAAAACCCCAACAACAACAAAATCTTCAAATGTGCATCAGAGCAAAGGTGATCAGAACAGGGGGAACAAAAACCGACCAAAACTTGCAGACCAATCACGTCCAAAGCACATTCCCAACTTTCCACCTTGTTCTCTTGGCAGGGATAGGGATTCCAAAAGAAATGGCATCACCCTGCCCTGGCTGGGCTGGAATCTGGACCCTCAGTTCCAGTTTTCCAAGGGTTAACTGGGATTTATCACTGGTATTGCAGCACCCCCTACATGTCCCTGTCACTGAGCACAGCTCGGGGCCATCACACCCTCAACATCCACAAAAAGCTGGGACAGTTTGGGATGTGCTGGTGACTGAAACACTCAAATGCCAGTGGATTCAAGGGAGGGAGAGACCTGCTGGACTGCTGGGCCTGAGCATCCCCTTGTCAATGGTCATTCCTGATTCCCAACATCCCTCTGGATGTCCTCCAGGATTTGGGACACGACTGACAGCCAGATCATGGAATGCTGGAATGGTTTGGGTGGGAAGGGACCCTAAAGCTCATCCAGTGGCACCTCTGCCATGGGCCAGGACACCTTCCACTGTCCCAGGGTCAATCCCCCTGCCCTCAAACACTTCCAGTGATGATGTCTCTCCACCTGGCCCTTGGCCAACACATTTTGTTGTCCTCTTTGG
Source organism: Eopsaltria australis (assembly GCA_034509425.1). Lineage (NCBI taxonomy): Eukaryota > Metazoa > Chordata > Aves > Passeriformes > Petroicidae > Eopsaltria > Eopsaltria australis. Next base: position 502,563 of record JAVTVJ010001011.1, on the reverse strand, counting down.
GGGCTGATCCTGTCTCTTCCCAACAAGTTTCCAAAAGGAAATACAAAAGCAGAAAGGGGGAGTTTCAGTTCTCCTCATCCAGGTTTAGGGGTGGGGAGCGGCACAATAAATTCCCAGGAGATGCACACAGAGGATTCCTAAAAACCACACCTGTTTTTCCATGGATGGATCGTGTTCTGTCCTCCAGTGCCTGAATCCAGGGATCACCAGCAACTCTGGACAACTCCCTCATGTGGATTCACTCAGTCCCTGAGGTGAATCCCATCCCTTGTGAATTCAGGGATGGAAAGATCAACCCCATGATGGAATCTCAGTAGGCAGCTCAGTAAAAGCTGTCTCAGCCCCTCCCCCGTTCCCTCTCAGTGAGATTTTCTAATTGCCTTGGGGAGGATGAGATTTTTCAGAAAGGAACACGAGGCATAAATCAGCCCCAAAGATCCAGATTGATCCGTTCCAGACAAACGGAAAAGAATCAGTTCAGTCATGTCTCTGCAAAGAAGTAGAAGAGACTTGGAATGTTAAATATGAGTGCAGTCAGGCTGTTCTGAACCTCGTGCTGGAGCTGCCATTAATTGTACCCCAATGGCCATTAATTGTGTCCCAGTTGCCATTAATTGTATTCCAAGTGCCATTAATTGTATCCCAGCTGCTCCGGAGCTGGGGAGCGGCCAAGGCTGAGCTGGGCTTGGGGACAAAGGAGCTGCGGTTTTGTGTCAGCGCCACTGGCAGTGGGAATTGTCCCAATGGAGCTGATCCAGGCTGCCCGAGGTCTCAGGGGAGGATTTCACCCTCCAGGACACTTTCAACTCTAAAAAAGCTGTTTGGGAGGTGGCAACACTGAAAGGAGCAGCATCAGGTGAGGTGGCTGTGAAAGGGCAGCAGTAGAGCAAAGGTGACAAAGGGACAAGGACAGGAATATCATGGCAGAGATGCCACTGAAGACACTGGGTATTGTTTGGATGGAGCTTTTCCAGCTCAGCAATTCTCCCATTCAGGAAAAGACGCAGCACAAGCACCTGCCATGGTCAGTTGGCTCCCAGGGTGTCAGAGAGGGCACGGGGAGCGCTCTCTGCTCGGACAGAACTCACCTGGGCATGGACTGCACAGAGGGATGAGCCCTCAGCCCCTCTGGGGCTGTCCAAGGCTGGCCGAGGCCACAAAAGCCCCCGGAATTTGAACCCAGGGATGTGCCAGCACTGGGGAAGCCAAACCTGCAGCCAAGGGTGTGGAGGAAGCTTTGATCCCATTCCACTCCAGTGAAAACGTGTTTGGATGTGGTGAGCCAAGGAAATTGCTCCAGTGCGACCATTGCTCCATTGTCTGCCAAACAGAAAGCCCTTTAAAGGGCAGTGATGAACAAAGCGTGCCCCTAGTCCAGAAGCTCTAAATGTGAGGCAGATCGTGGCTCAGAGTCCCTGCCCAGGCTGGGAACCACTCAGCTCTCACTAATGAGCTCTTGGTGAGGCTGAAAGAGCAGCAAACAAACCCAAACAAAGCCCGGCGCTGCAGCTTGGAGCGAGCCCATTGCCAGGCCAGGAGAGTTCTTAGGGTATCAGCACAGCGCCAGAACTTATCAATAGTCTGAAAGTGAGGTTTTCTCTACTCTTCCTGCAGTCTGCCCATGTAAGCTTTTTTACAGCCTCTGCTTGATCTGTGTTCAGCTCTGCCCTCGCTGAGGATTTTCATTCCTTGGGATTACTGATTAAATTCTTTGTGTGAGTAAAATTCCAACTGGAGCTGAGCTGTTCTGGCTCGCAGGGGTTTTGTGCCTGGCTGGACTCTGTAAAAGGAGGCCCAGAAGAAATGGCTGTGAGGCCAGAATTCTGTGAGTGAGGAGGAGGAACCCCGGGCAGAGAAGCCCTAAAGATGTGAGGCTTTTCTCCTCAAGGTTTTTCCAATAACTCCATGAATGGAGCATAGGATTAGAATGTGAAAGGCCCAAGAGGAAATTGCTGCTCTGAACTGAAAAGAACAGATCTGAACTAAACTCAGTTATTGCAGCGGAAAGAGAAAACATTGACACTTCATCTCTGTTCTGAGCTACCAGGCAGGAGCTCCTCAGAGCCCTGATCCAGCCACAGCTCTGGAATGTGACATTCCAAAACCACTGCTCTCAAACCTGGCCCCACACAGCCCTCAGGACTCTGATTCAAAACGTTCTCCCAGATTTCCTGCAACTGCATCCAGCCCTGGGGTTGCAGCATGTGAAGGACAGGCAGGACCTGGAGCTGCTGGAGTGACTCCAGAGGAAGCCACGGAGCTGCTCCAGGGCTGGAGCCCCTCTGGAGCCAGGCTGGGAGAGCTGGGGGTGCTCACCTGGAGAGGAGAAGCTCCAGAGAGAGCTCAGAGCCCCTTCCAGAGCCCAAAGGGGCTCCAGGAGAGCTGGAGAGGGACTGGGGACAAGGGATGGAGGGACAGGACACAGGGAATGGCTTCCCACTGGCAGAGGGCAGGGATGGATGGGAGATTGGGCAGGAATTGTTCCCTGTGAGGGTGGGGAGGCCCTGGCACAGGGTGCCCAGAGCAGCTGTGGCTGCCCCTGGATCCCTGGCAGTGCCCAATCCATGTTTGTCTCTGACCTTGGTGTGCCCCTGTGGGTCAGGATCAGCTGTGGGGAATTCCAGTGGATCAGTTCCTGCCTTCCTTGTGCCAGAGAAAACAGGGAGAAATCAGTTTCCCTGGAATCTATGGAAAGAACAGCACTGGTGACTGATATACCCATGGTCAAAAAGGTTATTCTTTGGTGCTGGTCAAACTGGAATAAAATCACAGACCCCAGAATGGTTTCAGGTTGGAGGGACCTAGAATCTCATCCAGTCCCATGCCCTTCCCTGGGCAGGGACGCCTTCCACTATCCCAGGGTGCTCCAAATTCTGTCCAGCCCTGAACAATTCCAGGGATGGGGCAGCCACAGCTGCTCTGGGCACCCTGTGCCAAGGCCTTCCCACCCTCCCAGACAGGAATTCCTTCCCAGTTTCTAATCTTCCTCATATCTCATATATTAACAGATATAAATAACAAACAAAGCCTGCAAAATCCTTACTCCTGAAGCAGCAGGGGATACACATTTCATGAAAATAGGAGCAATTTTTCTGTTTCTGTATTTTGTTTTAATGTGATTTTCTCTGCTGCTGAGCCCTTTCCATGGGAGCTGGGCAGTGCTGGGGCTGGAGGCTGAACTGTGCTTACCTGGGCTCAGCCTGGGATCACCTGGGCTGTTCTGTCCCAGAGCACTCAGCCCTGCAGGTCCTGCCATTCCCAAGGACCCTGAGGGATCCCAGAGCACAGAGGGTTTTCCTTTGCCTTTCTGAAACATCCTCCTCTCCAGAGCATCCTGTGATCAGCTCCAGCCCCTCATGAGGGGCAAAAGACAGAAGTGGAGGAGGGAGAAGCTGCAGGAGGTGGCCAAGGCATCACCTGAGGGAGGCTTCAGTGCCAAGGGCTGCAGCTGGGAGATCCTCCCTCAGCTCCTCTGTTTGGAGCCCCAAACGCTGCTGCTGAGCAGAGCCTGATTTATGTGGCCGGGACACAACAGGATCATTATTTCCCAGAGCCTTTCAGAAGCTCCTGAGCTGGAGCAAGGACCAAGCAAGGCTGCTACAGCACAGGAATGAAATTGTCTCTTTATTTTAAAGCGTCGCATAAAATGAGGCTTTGAAACTTCACTGCTGCCAAGAGATTGGTTCCTTTCTTTAATTCCCCCTGAAAATTATATGGATAACACTTTTTTTTAAAGGATACAAAGTTGTCTGGTTACATTTCCTACTCTCTGCAGGGAAAAATATGTTTTTAAATGAAAAATTATTCATTTTGAATGGAATCTGGCTGTAAACGTCAGTTAAGCTCCTTCAGAAATAATCAAACCCATATTATTGTCAACTCCTCGAAAGAGCCACATTGCTGCAATAATTTCTGAGTGATTTTCTTTCCCTTTCCCCTGCTGCATAGCCTTTCTTTCAGTTGCCAAACCCAATGAGTTCTGTGAGTTATGGAGGTTTTTGCTGGGTGTTTTAGGAGATAAATGCACAGCTCTGTGAATGCTGCAACATTTCAGCTGAATCATTTCAGAGCAGGCAGCACATCCAGAGCTGTGTGAGGTCTGTCAAGCCCAGCTCCAGGGATGGGATGGGGGGGTCAGAAATCAGGGCTGGGCCATTGCCCAGGGGCTGCTTTTCCAGGAATTGATCACACAGAGCCTGCAAAACAACCCCAACTCTGCCTCTCCTCCTCAACCCTTCCCACAGCAGCACAGCTGGGGAAAATCCTGGCTCTCTGAGCACCAGGGGAGCTGCACTCATGGGATCAGAGAGACTGGAACAGACCTCAGCATGCCCAGGCCCAGCCTGGTTCAGCTCAGGATATTCCATGGCCGAGGCACCGGAGGAGGCTCAGGGAGCACCACTGCAGTGGCAAATCCCAGCAGGTCCTGGAGCATCACCCAGGGACAGCCCCTGCCCTCCCCTCCTGCTGTGCTGAGCTAAACAGAGCACTTAAACCCAATTTAACTCCTGGACTCGATGATCCCAAAGGGCTTTTCCAACCCAAACCATTCCATGAGCTCCCAGAACTCCTGAGTTCCCCTGGATGCCACTCAGGCCAAGGAATGGGAGCAAAGCAGCAATTTGGCTCTGCTGCCTGACCTGCCCCAGTTCCAGGTGCTCTGGGAGAATTATTCCCTGTTCAATCCCAGAGGCCCCGCTTCCAGGTGAGAACTATTCCCTGTTCCTGTGCAGGGAGCAGAGCGAGGCCCTCCCAGGCACAGCCCAGCTGGAGGGGACAGGAGCTGGGTCCTGAGCAGCGCCCAGGACAGGGACCTGATTCCCTGTGGGAAAACCCTCTCCAGGCCCTCCTGGAGCTGCAAAAAAGGACAGAGATGCCCTTTCTGAGCAGAGCTGGGGTTGCAGTGATTGGGCAATAACAGAAACAGCAAATCCAGTCCAAAGGATCCTTTTTTCCAGTGAGAGGAGTCACTGCTGCCTTTGGGAGGGGTCTCACTATCCCCACTTGGCATCAGGATTTACCCACGCCTGCTCAACACTGAGGTGATGAAGGGATCACTCTTCCATCCAAAGGAAAACAGCACCTGTGAACAGGAGTGAATCCCTGGGATTGAGGCCAGGAGACATCTGGAATTCTGTAATCAGAACTGCAGAATAAACTCCTGCTTCAGGTCACTGAAAACCACCCAAATGGAGAAAAAAGGGTCCTTTTTTATATCTTCCTTTCTCTTTTTCCTTCCTGGCAGGATAAACTCTCCAATAACATTTCTTTCAGGTCAAGTGAAATGCTCTGTACTGTCTGCAAGGAATTATTTCATTTAACTTTCAAATTGCAGCTTCCTGCTTTGCTTTTTGTTTCCTCGTGTGTGAATGGGAGGATCTTGGACACCCACTCAAAATGTTGCTTAGAAAAGGCTGAAATAGGAAGTTTCAAGTTTCTTTTCCACAGCAATAATCAAATGAATTGAACATGAATGTGGAGATGCAATAAATCATTTCAATTCTGTAACTGTTACAAAACAAAAAACACTCCAGTTACGCTTTTTTCTTTGTTCTTTGCCTTCGTTTCTGGCTGAGCTCTGTTGAATTCCATAATTATTTATATTCCTACATGAAGGGTTTCACCTCAGGATGCACTGAGCAGCCTGGAGGAGTGATAAAATCGGATAATTCTGCTCCTAAATCATTCCTTCAGCCCCAAATCTGCCTCTGCCAAGTGGAGGAATGATGGCCCCACCAGCAGCATTTTCAGACTGACCTCAGTGAGCTGGGGCATCCTCACAGTGAGGAATTCCCTGGGTTTCCTTGGAGTATTGACCAGCCCTGTGCCTGCTTTGTCTTGTTTGCTCCTGTGCTGGGTCACAGCCCCAAGGCTGCCGGGCAGGAGGACAATGCCCTCAAGGCCAGGGGGGGTTTTGAGGAGTCTCTGCAGGACCAGAAGCTGCAATGGATGATCCCTGCGGGTCCCTCCCAGTTCAGGAGATTCTGGGACTCCCTGGAATCCTTTAGAGGGTGAATTTTACTGCCTGACTGCAGTGCCCAGCAGGTGTGGCTTTAATGGCAGTGCAGTCCTGGATGGGGACATTTCACCTGGTATCTGTGGGGTGACCCCATTCAAAGCAGATTTCTGACCAAATCCATCCCATTCCTTTGGTGTCCAGTCTCCATCTCCCCATTCCCAGCAGGCAGACAGGGAACTGGAGCCTGGCAAAGCTTTGCCTTGCAGGATGAAGTCACAAGCCTCAGCCAAGCCCATTGAGCTCTGTCCCCATGAAGGGACCTGGCACTGGGTGACCTTAAACATTTCCCTTCTCATCTGTTTGTGAGCCCAGCTGGAAACCTCCCCCAGCCCCTCCAACAGCCCTGTGCTGGGCTCACAGCTGAGCTTTCCTGGGGGAAATAAAGCACAAATGAAAACTGCAAACCACCATCAAGCCCTGATAAATGTTTCAGACACAGGCTGGGGCCTGGAGAAAAGGCTGGAATTAAACCATGGAGAAAGCTGGACCATCCCTTACTTAATTTTTAATTTCTCTCTCTTTTTTTTTTTTTTTTTTTGGCTGTTATTTGTCCCTGCTTAACTCTTCAGGAATCTCAGTTCCTACACACGGGCTTGGAAATTTTTATATCCTGACCATATGTGCCGGATGAAGATGATTGATGAATTGAGTTGATTGATGGATTGATTGAGTTGATTGATGGATTGCTGAGCTGCCAGGGAGCTGCTCTGTGCTCCCCACCCTGAGGATTTCACTGGGATACCTCTGCAACCCTGATCTGTTACCTTGGGGCTTCACCAAAACCCCCCAGTCCTCCCTCCCAGTGGGAGCTGTCCCTGCCTGGGGCAGGGGTGGCACTGCCTGGGCTTTCGGGGCTCTTCCAGCCCAACCCATTCCAGGATTCTGTGATTCCATGATCATGTCAGCCTGCAATGTCCAACATGGATGGAAGCACAAGATGTCAGATGTTCCCAAAGTGCTCCTGGCTGGAAGAGGCCTCGGGAACCCCAGGCCTGAGTGATCCCACTTAACCTTTGCCATTTCCTTCCTTGGCAGAACGGAGCTGACAGCCGAGCAGGCAGCAGGGAATGGGAATCCAGGATGGATTCCACAGGGCCAGGGAGGAGCTCAGGGCCACAGGAGGCTGGGGAAGGCCCCTGTGACAGCACTGAAATGCCAAGAGCTGGAATCCACTCAGGAAGGGGCAGCTGGCATTGCTTCACAGCTCCTGGAGTGCAGATTTGGGGTACATGTCCCTCGCATGTCAGCTCTGACCCCAAAATTCGCAGCAAGTCTGGGAGAAAAAATAATAAGATGTAGAAGAGAAAAAAAAGCTGCTCTGCTCTGAGTTGAAGTTAAATACCAGGAATATTCTGAGCAGACGAGTTAAAGGGTGTCAAGCTGGGAAAGTGCTCTTAAGGTAATGAAAGAATGAGAACAAAATCAAAACTAAAAATGAGACATTTGCCCAGAACCCTCCCTGATGAGGAGCTGCTGGAGCTGGGCTTTGTCTTCTAGGGACAAACCCACACTGGGATTTTGGGTTCAGGGAGTGATGAAGAGAAGGATTCATCAAGGAGGGCAGCTCCCAAGGAGGTTGATTATCTGCTGGAGAGGTGATGGAAGAGAAATCAGGGAACAAAAGGTGAGGCAGCTGCTAAAAACCAGGGACAAAATTAGGAATAAGCAAACATTAACAAGATCCAGGTTCTTGTTCTAATGTGCTAGGCAGGAGAGAAGGCAGCAACCCCAGCGTCACTTTCAATTTAGCATAAGATTTGAAACTGTGCTAAAAAATGCATCAGAATCCTTTGATTTTTCACAGCAGATCCTGAAGATTTGTGGGAAAATAGGGAAGAAAAGCAAACCTGAGGGAAACAGCCTATGGCCAGGGAATGTGGGGCCTTCTTCCAACCAAAATTCCTTTACAAGGAAGAGTCTTGCTTTGAGTGCCCCTGGGATTCTTTCCTCATTATTACTCCTGGGAATCTGAGGATTTGAGCTGTGATTTGCAGGGGATTGGGAATGTGCCCAAAGCAGTCTCAGGGTGAGAGCCCAGAGAAACATCACCTGACCATCTCAGGGCAGGTCAGCCCTGCTGCTGCCCCAGCTGGTCCTGCTCAAAGTTCAGACTGAATTTAATTCCTTTAAGTTGAAAACTGGAATTTTGGTGACCTGTGTCATCTTCTCTTCCTATGGAAAAACTTCCTACAGAAGTCCCATAATGGCACACACAGATAAAATTGGGGTTTCTCTGTGGAATATTAACAGTCAGCCTGTGCTGGTTTGAACAGAACATTTGGGAATTCTTGTGAAACATTTTGGAGCATTTAAGGAAATGTCACTCTTTCTCCAGGCAGTCCATCATTTCCTGCTTTGTTCCGTGGTGCACATTCCCAAAATAATCCGTGCTGGCACCCAGGCAGTGGGAAGGGTATTGTCTTCCCTGGCAAGCTGAGAAAGGCAGGGGCGAGGCTGTGAAAGTGTGCAGGGATGAAAGGGAATTCAGGCAGCCTGGAGACAGCACTGAAATCCTTCCCTGCAAAGCACAGGGGGCAGCAGTCTGGGAGTGGCTGGGGCAGGAATGGGGCTCTCCTTTCCCAAAGAATGGGAATCCAGTCTCTGCTCCCTCCAGCAGCAGGGATTTGACTGAACATGGACCACATGGAAATAAATAGTGATTCCAGGAGGAGCTCCCTGTGCTATCCAGGCTCTAAAGTGACTCAATCCATTCTCCTCCCGGGAGATGAACGCGTGAGCACATCTCTCCCTACAACCAACATCCTCTCCCTGCATCCCTGCCACCTCCGCCTTCCTTGGGAGATGAACCAACTGATACATCCCTAATTAAACTCTGAGCAATCATCCCCAGCTCCACTGAGCTTTCAAATCTGATGCTTCTATTCTTGCTGAAGTGTGCCTGAAAGCTCCTCTGCTTTTCCCAACTCCCCTTGATCTAATAAAGGATAACACTGCTGCTGCTGCTGCTGCCTCACAGCCTGGCCTGGCTGGAGAAAATCCAACCCTTCCTAAAGGGAATTCTGGCTGTCCCTGTGGGTTCAGGGGGCTTGTTCCTGTGAAAATCCACCTGGCAATGGGATTTGCCTGGGTGGCCACTGAAGGGGGACCAACATTTCCTGCTCTGAGGAGTTCATAGCTTTGTGCTCCCAGCGATTTCAGTGGAGCCCTTGGACCTCAAGGTGTTGCTCAGATTAAAGCTCAGCACAGCTTAGCCAGAGTTGATCTACTCCAAACTGTGCTCAAAGACATCTGGATTCTGCTGAATTTGGCTCAATCAACCCCAAAGCAGAAGCCAGGGAGCTGTGAGAGCTGCTTGAGTCTCTGAGCTTGCCCGAATCTGGAAATTCATCAAGCATCTGGAAATCCAGCATCCAGAAAGATCCAGGGCCCAGAAACCAGAGAGCTGATTTAGAGGGCTCTGGGATTCAGCTCATCCTCAGCCAGAGGGGCACAGAGCTAAAAACAGGGAACTGGGCACAGAAACAGCAACAGGGGGAATGGGAAGGCCAGGAAATGGGAAAAACTGTCAGCAAGGGGAGAGAGGACTTCAAATGGCCCCATTGTCCCTGGAGCTTCCAGCTGTGGGGAAATATCCTTGTGCCAGAGGCAACCTCCCCATGCTGGGGGTGTGAGGGGTGTGGAGGAGGAGAACCAGGCTGGGAAAACCTGGATTAGGAACCTCGTGCCCCTCTTGTGTTCCTCAGGGTGCTCTGGAAGCTCTCAGTGCACTGATCCCCTTTGGATCCAGAATCCTTCTGATCAGTAGGAGCAGCTCCAAAGGCCAGGAGCCCCCAAAGCCCAGAGCTCTGCCTGTTTAGGTGATGTTGATGTGAAACCTGCTCACCCCGAGCGTGGCCAGCACCCACGGCACCCACCCTGCCACCCACCCTGTTACAATCCCCACCATGGATCCATGGCTGGGCAAAGCAGCAATGGAATAATGTAATTTGTAAATTAATTAACTTCTGCTCAGGGCTGCACCTCTGCAGGCCTGGCCAGGGGGCTTTCCCAGGGGAACGGCGGGAGGGACAGGCTGTGCCCAGCTGTGCAGGATGGGATCACAGAGCTGCTTCTCCAGAGCCCAGCTCCTGCATTTCCCCATCCAGCCTGACTCGGTGCAATTCCTCTGCCTGGGGAGTAACTTTCCCTGCAATCACACTCTGCGAAGTTTCTCCTCTTCACTTGTCTTGTCTCTCTTCAGTCAGTGACTCCTCCAGCCCTCTGCACTCCTGGATCACCCCTGGAACACAAGGGATGCCTGTGGAACATAACGAGCCTGTTATTCCCAAATGCTCTGTGCAGGGCCAGCAGCTTCCCTCCAACTCTATCACCACTTCCAGCTGCTCACTGAGAACTTTCTGTAATCAGTCTCCTGCCTCTGGAGAAAATATCCTCCAGAACTCGATTCCCTCCCTTGTGCCTCTCTGCCAGCTGTGGATCCCAATCCCTGCCTGTCCCTGCTCATTCCTTCCTGCAAGAGGGCAGTTGGGAGCCCCACAGCCAAACTCCCATTAAAGCACAGGGATTCAAGGGTTTCTGGGCACTTCTGGTGCTCAGATCCCACGTGGAGGATCCCCATTGACTCCAGGGAGCCTTGGATCCCTGCTGCCTTCAGTGCCATGCTGCCTGCAGCACTGGGAGATCCCAGTCCCAGCACAGGGACTCCCCAGGGACCCGTCCAGCAGTGCCAAGGGGAGCAGGAGAGGGCAGACATCCAGAGCAGTTTGCTGTCCAGGGATGGTCACTCCTTGTGGTCTCTGCTGTGCCCATAAACACAGCCTGGTGTGGGGATGCTCTGATGCACCCCTGGATCCAGGACTGCTCCTTCCAGTGCTGCCAGGCCAGGATCAGATCAACACCCACATCCCTTTATTGCAGTCACCTTCAAGCAGGGAGCTGCAGAAGGCTCTCCCCTCCCCATGCCCTTGCCTGGAGCACTGCAGCCTCTGCTGATTGCATTAATTCCCTTTGGAAATGCAGTAATGGCACCCGACATCTCCCGGGGCGAACTGCAACTGCGGGAAGGAATTTGCAGTTTCAGCCTTAATGAGGAGCAAATTGCTGTCCCCAGCCTGGCTCTGGCCTGATGCTGCCATCACAGCAGGCACCGTGTGTGACTGGGGAGGAGCAGACACAGAAAGAGGAGTCACTGAGGGCTCCCACGTGCTGGAACTGGAGCTGGAGAGGGCAAACCTCAGTGTCAGCCTTCGGTGATGGATGAGAAAGGGATCAGCCCTGCACCAAACCAGTGCAATTGATTCACTCTGGGCTTCTCTTCCTTTTCTCGATTTACAGCCACTCGGGTTGGATGGATTTGGTTCCAGACACAGAGACTGTGGCAGAGCTGTGGAGCAGAAGCTGCTCCAGGTGAATTCCTCCTTCCATGAATTTGGGTCTCACAATGCCAGGCCCCTGCACTGCTCCGAGGGCCTGCAGTGCTTGACAGACTTCCCAGGAAGCAAATCCTAAAGCCTTGTAATTCCTCACTAATGAGCACCAGGCCTTGCCAACCCTCAGCTCCTGATGCTGCTTCCGAGGCAAGTTCCTCTGTCTCCTTCCCTAAGAGGGAGAAATTCAGGAATGCAGCAGCAAAAAGAGCTGCCTGTGGCCAGACAGGATCAGTCATGGCCCAGGAACTGAAGCCAAGTGTCCTGAATTTAATTATCAGCAATAGTTACTAGTTGCTAATGGTTTTACTAATGGTGTTCCAACACTTCTGATGGATTGCAGAGCCGGAGAAGAGGGAGAGGCCCATTCCAGCTGCCTGCAGCAGCTCCTGCATCCGAGCATGAGATTTGATTGTCTTTAGCTCAGCTCCCAATTCTGATAATGAGATAATCCAGGGGCTGTATTTAACTCCTGCTTCTGGGGAGCCTTGTCACAGCTCCTTCCTTTGTTCTCCCTTCTCGTGTTCAGCAGTGCTCAAACAAAACACTCCCTGGATTGGGGTTCTGCTTTTCCACAGAGCCTCTGTTCTCATGTATGCACTGCTCAAAGTATTCCACAGATTTGGGGTTTCTCCATTCCCACAGTCTCTGTTCTCATGTTTAGCACTGTTCAAACAAAATATTCCACAGCTTTGGGGTCTCTCCCTTTCCACAGAGCCTCTGTTCCCTGCCTGCCTCACGCTGGCTGAAGCAGAAACCCTTCAGATGTGGCTTTCTTTGGAGGGCTCACCTGGATCCCTGCCTGGCCCCACAGGTGAGCAGGAGCCAGAGCTGCTCAGTGTCCCCTCAGCTGCAGCACCCAGGTCACACCCAGCTGAATTCTGCCAGCTCTGGAACAGAGGCACCCTGTGGAAATGCTGGCCTTGGGGTGGGAGGGTGCCTGACTCATTTATAAAGATCCCTGTCAGCTTCAGACGTTGTAAAGAAAATTCAGAATCAACCTGAACTTGGGGAACATTCCAAGCAAACGTTTCATAAGGAATTTTGCATGTTGGGGGGGGTTTGAAGGAGTGAAAGCTGATGTCTGTGAGGTTGTTGGAACTTGGGATCACCCTGGTTTCACACCCAGCTTTTGTTAGGATCACCCTGGTTTCAGACACAGCTTTTGTTAGGATCACCCTGGATTTACACCCAGCTTTTGTTAGGATCACTCTGGTTTCACACCCAGCTTTTGTTAGGATCACCCTGGTTTCACACCCAGCTTTTGTTAGGGTCACCCTGGATTTACACCCAGCTTTTGTTAGGGTCACCCTGGATTTACACCCAGCTTTTGTTAGGATCACTCTGGTTTCCCACAGCCCTGTTCCGTTAGACTCTGAGGCCTCAGGACATCCTGAGCCCATGTGGTCCCTTTAAATGAACACAATTATTTTATGTTAATTCCAGATATTTCCTGCTGCCTCACCTCTGTCAGAAATGAAGGTTTGGGAAGATCCTGTGGGAAAAGATCCCATCTTTCTGGTGCCACTGGATTGTCTGAGGTGCAGCTGAAGTGACCCTCAGCTCCTGTGTCCCTGGCAGCAGCTGGGGCTGGGCATGGTGGCACACTGAGCAATGGGCCAATATTGCCAGTTTAAAATAATTGGTTTAGAGCCAGGGCTTTATGAACCAGAGTTAGCAGGGACGGGGAAACTCTCAGAGCAAAGATTCCAGCAGATCCCTGTGACACTTCCCATGCCACAGACCTGCTTTTTTATTGTCTTTTTTTAACCTTTGAGACTTTTTGTGTGTTCAAATCAGAAGTTTGAACCGATGCTGCCTGAAGGGATTGGAAGCCCATTGATTTAAGCTGTTTCTCATAATATATCAAGATTCTTCTCCTGCTTTGGAGCAGTAACAAGGTAATCACTGCCAGGGCCTTTGGCAGGACTGTCCAGCTCGGCTCTCAGCAGCTGCTGGGATTCCATCAGCACCTTTATTTTATGGGACATGAACTCATTTGGAATGGAGCACAAGGAAGAAGGAAAGAAGCAGCAGCATCATTTCAACTTCTGCATCCTAAGGGAATTCAAACATTATTTCTTTTTAAGGGACAGCCCCAGCACTTTGGGAATTGCTGATGGAACCCCATTTCCCACGTCCATGTGGGGTTTCTCTGTTGATGTGACCCCATTGTCTTCAGAGCATTCCACACTCACGGGGAATTGGGCCATCAGTGAATGCAGGAAAACTCCCCAACCTTCACATTTTTTCTGTAGTTATTTGACCCCGGGATCATGTCCCTCATGGACAGCACAGCTTTGTTCTCCAAACCCCTGGATGAGAACATTTCCCAGAACTGATTCCCACAATGCTTTCCTGGACGGCACAAGGCAGCTCTGGAAAATGGTGTGCAGAAAATCAAGGCACGGCCTGGACAAGAGAAGCTTTGTGACTTAATTGTGGCCTTCCAGAGCCTGAAGGGACTCCAAGAAACATGGACTTGTGACAAGGGATGGAGTGACAGGACATGGGGAAAAGGCTTCCCAATGCCAGAGAGTGAGTTTGGAATATCAGGGAGAGAAGGACAGAGAGAACAATCTGCAAATACACAGGGAGCTGCTGCAGAGGGACAGGGACAGAGTGTGCTCTGTGACCAGGACAAGGAGTCACAGCTGGCAAGAGCAGGGGAAATGTTAAAAACCCTAAATGAGATCCCCAGGGAGCTCTGGAGGGTCCAGGGTGGTGCTGAGGCTCCATCAGAGCCATAAACACAGACAGGACAAACACACAGTGATGGAGCCCAGGAAACCCTGCCTGGAGTGGGAAAAGGAGCTCCAAAACCTCTCTGGGTTCCCTGGAAAGCCCTGAACATTCCCAGTTTCCCAAACCTTGTGCTGACCCTCTCTAAATGCTCTCAATCCACCCCAATCCCCCATGTCCATGGTACCTACAGGGATTTTCCAACCTGCCAGGCCCAGGGTGGCATCTCTTCATTAAAACCTGGTGCAGCCAACCCCCAATTAGTCCTGCTAATGAGCTGGTGGCTTAAAACACCCCAGGCAAAATTCAAAACACATGCAAATGAGGCTGCAGCAACAGACTGAGCCCATGAACCTTCTGAAAACTCCTGAGGCTGGAACAGGGCATGTGGGAAGAGCTTTAAACTCAGCCACAGAATGAGGGTGGAGTGAATGAAAAGTGTTTTGAAGGGAACCTGTGGCCACGAGAGCTGAGAAAAGGCACAAAGGAACCACCACATGGATCTCCAGCTGAGGATGAAGGGGATTTTGATCTCAGTGCATCCTGCAGAGCTCCAGACCCTTAACTGGAGTGTTTAATTAGTAGCCCTATTTAGATTTCCTGTCCAGAGGCAGCAGGGAGGGAGGTGCTTCCAGAGGGATTTCAGCCTGGACACAGGGAGCCAGCCTCCATCCCTGGGTGCTCCAGGGATTTATTGCTTTCTATTTTTCCCAGACTTTTGCCTCAGGAGTTGGAACTGAAGGAGCCTTAAGTTGGGTGGGAGGTGCCCAGCTCTGTGTGGTGACCCCTTGGCTCAGCACCTGGACTTCTCCAGGCTCCACCATAATTCCAGTACAATAAAAAATCGTAACTAAAGCACCTGTTCCAAGGCCCCTCTGTCCCAGGAGAGCACAAAAGATAATTTATGTAGGACTGGGAAGGACATTCCAGCCAACTGCACCCTCAGGACCACTAACACCATTTTATGAATCTGAAATAAATTTTAAAATTATAGATATTCCTTAATCCCTGCTGCTGTGGCTGGGTCACTCTTCCACAGCCTCCTCCTCATTTTCCAGGCTGTTTGAGGTCCTTTGTGCCAAGTCTGGCCTGTAAGGAGAGGATTTTTCTGCCCCACTGGGAGCTGCCAAGGAATGTATTTATGGAGCCGATCTTCTCACCCAGCTGGAAACTGCTGGAGTCACTCTGGAGAGGTTTAAGAGAGAAGGCAGATGCTGAAGCTCTTTATCTCTTGGTCTGAATTCACAAAGTTGTGGAATATCCTGAGTTGGGAGGGACCCCCAGGGATCATCCAGTCCCACCCCTGCCCCTGCACAGACACCAAACAATCCCAGCCTGGGCATCCCTGGGAGCTCCTGGAGCTCTGGCAGCCTCAGGGCCGGGACCATTCCCTGGGGAGCCTGGGCAGTGCCCAGCACCCTCTGGGGAAAAACCTTTTCCTATAATCCAGCCTGATCCTCCCTGACACTCCAGCCCTTCCCTCATTCAGAAAAAGGCTGAAATCAGACCAAATAGGTCAATAAAGTCATACCTTCAAAAATTAAAAATTCTGGATTCCATCACCTTTCCTCACTGCTCTGGAGGGGGAGGAATAACTTTGTACCCAAAGCTGATTTTCCCACCATTTCCATATTTCCATTTCCTCAGCAGGAGCAGAGGGAGGGTAACAGAAAACAAATTATAGAGCCAGCAGAAATTCAGGTTAAAGATAAACCCTTGTCCATGGATCCAGATAATGACTTGGAAATGGCAGTTTAGAGACACAGGAAGAGTTCTGTGCACAAAAAACCAGTGCTGAATTTAGCAGGTGAATCCCAGAGGGGGCAGGAGGCCCTCAGCAGGCAGGTCACACTCAGGGGGTGTCCCTGGGGACAGCCAGGACTGCTCTGAGCCTGCTCTGTGCCACCTCCCTGATGCTCCTGTGCCCAGTTTGTTCTCACAGCTGGTTCTGGGTCTCACACTGGGCTGAGGCTCTGCCCTGGCAGCGCTCCTGGCTCCCCCTTGGGATGTGGCTCTGGGGCAGGGCTCATCCCTACTGGGATGAGCAAGGAAGGAAGGAAGGAAATCCTGGCCTGCAGGGACACAGGAGGCAGAGCTGTGCCCTGGCAGCTCCTGGGGACAGTCACAGCAGCCCCTCGGAGCCAAGGAAATTCTCCCACTGTGAGGAGACTTCAGGCAAGTCCTGATCAAAGGGATTTGGGCTGAGCTGCCTCAGTCCCTGAGCTGAGCAGAGCTCAGCAGTGAGGGAGGCACAGACTCAGCCCCAGCATCCCCACAGCTCAGACCTGCCCAGGATTCCCCTACTGAGAGATGAGATCAGCTCCTGGCTCCTCTCTGAAGTCTCACAGAATTCCAGGATGGTTTGGGTAGAAAGGACCTTAAAGCCCACCCAGTGCCACCCCTGCCATGGCAGGGACACCTCCCACTGTCCCAGGCTGCTCCCAGCCCCATCCAGCCTGGCCTTGGGCACTGCCAGGGATCCAGGGGCAGCCACAGCTGCTCTGGGCACCCTGTGCCAGCCCCTCCCCACCCCCACAGGGAACAATTCCTGTCCAATATCCCATCCATCCCTGCCCTCTGGCACTGGGAAGCCATTCCCTGGGTCCTGTCCCCCCATCCCTTGTAAATTGTCTCTCTCTCTGTGTTTCCTGTGGCTCCTTCAGGCCCTGCAAGGCCACAGTGAGGTCACCCCAAAGCTTCTCCTCTGAACAATCCCAGCTGTGCCAGCCTTTCCTCCCAGCAGAGCTGCTCCATCCTCTGCTCATCCTGGAGCCTCCTCTGGGCTCTCTCCAGCAGCTCCAGGTCCCTCCTGTGCTGTGCTCTGCAGGTGGGGTCTCACCTGTTTATCATCCCAGGGTTAATTCACTCAGAGGGAGGAAGAAAATTAAAAAATTACAATTTCTGCCAATTCATTGAATTTATCACTATGAAAAGGTATCCTCAAAGCTGGGTGGCCCTGGAACAGCAGCAAAGGGCCCTGGTTTTGTGGTTGGATCCACCATGATCACTGGAATTCCACACAGTGTCCATCACCCACAGTATTTTGTCTCTCCCAAAAGAGCCCCCAGGAGCTGCAGGACTCACTCAGGGAAAGGCTACACCACCCAGCCAAGGGTTCTTTTAATGCTTGGTATTTTCCTAACCTGCAGTTAATTAAGTTCAAATTAACTCCCAAGCCTGGGCATGCCCTGCACAGGGTTAAGAGCAGGATATGAATGAGAGCACTCTGCCCTACACAGCCTGGGACGGGACTTGGGCTGTGCTCCAGTCAGCATTCACAAATCTGTTATTAATAATCTGGAGTTAATTGCTTATCAATTAACTCAAGGCCAAACCCCCCCTCACCTGAAGGCCTTAAACCAAAGGTTTTGAGCGTTGTTCTCAGCTGCCTGAGGGTGAAGATCAAACACAGTGTCCCCAGTAGGGCTGGGGGCACTGGCACCACTGGGAGCAGGCAGGGAGGGCACCTTCATCCCAGCCAACCCTGGGATCCTTCTCCTGGATCTCCCTTTGGAGCCAAGTCCTGAGCCCTCTCTGGCCATGTTCTCCATCGTGTGTGGCTCCCACAAGCACAGGGAGGCACTGGAGGCAAAATTAAGGAACAAAGAAGCTCCAGGAGTTTTTCCCAGAGAGAACCGAGCAGCATCCTCAGGTGGGCCAAGGGCGATGCTGGGAGTTTTCTCTCCTCTTTCCTGGGAGTTTTCTCTCCTCCCCATGGAAACTGGGAAGGGGTGATGTGGGGATAATTACAGAGCTGCTGCTCCTGCCTGGTCATGAACACACCTGAGTTGACTCACCTGAGTGCAGATACCTGTGCTCACTCACCTGAGTGCAGATACCTGAGCTCACTCACCTGAGTGCAGATACCTGAGCTCACTCACCTGAGTGCAGATACCTGTGCTCACTCACCTGAGTGCTCACTCACCCGGCAGCTTTGGCTCCCTCCTGAGCCCTGGAGTGCAGAAACAGCCCCAGAGCTCATAAACATTTTAAGGAACCGGGCTCAGCAAACATGAAATGCTTTTATTCCCCTGGGCAGACAAACCCTGGATCAGGCCTCTCTAGGAGATAAATTGCAATGTTGCAGGTCACGCTGGGTCTCAGCCTCATCTGAGGATGCTGGGCCCCCCATGAGCCACCTTTGGTAGGGAGAAATCCCACGTGGTGCTGCCAAACTCTTCCACACTTCCCACAGCATTCCCAGGGCTCTGGGGTTTAGGAACCAGCCCTCCCTAAGTCAGGGTCACAGCTCTGCTGGGCAGGACTGGGGCAGGCAGAAGGATTAAGGTCTTGAATAATGTCTCACCTTCCTCACAGAACCTGAGAGTTGGCTGGGACTCCTCCTGGAACTTTCCATACAATTGTGTCCATTCCAAATAAGGACTTCAGGGGAAATTGCTTATAAAAGTGAACTTCCAGGGGTTTTGATAGGACAAAACTTTCTTCAGAACAGCTCTAAGTGCTGCTGGTTTTGTAGGACTGCACGAACATCAAGAAGGTGTCCCCAGGCATGTGGGAGCCTGGCTCAGTGCCCAGTGTTCCCAGGTGATCCCAGTCCTTGTATCCATAGGGAGGGGACCAGCAGGAATTTTTGCAGCCACTAAATTGGACCCCTTGTCCCTCACAAACTGTGAAATTACCCCTGTATTCCTGGTGAATTTCCCTGTGCTGAGACAGAGGAGTTAAAAACATTTCCTTCCATCCCCAGCACCATCCCGGGTGCAGGAGTGAGGGAGGAACAGATTTGTAAGGAGCACATTTGGCAGGAGCTGGGAAATGCCTTGGCTGAGCTCTCCAGAGCTGTTGTTTGACCACTGGAAGGGCTGGAACAATGTCAGCGTTGCTGTGTCTGAACAAAAATGTCCAAAGTGGTGTTCCAGGAATTCATCTCAGAGGTCACAGAAATTGGGCCAAAACTTCTCAGGAGAGAGACAGAGCTGTGTAGAAAATTAAATCTGAGCAAATTACTTGGGAACACAAAGGTAAAGAAACCCCAGCTCAGCCTGTCCCAAATCCCACTGGGATTTCTGTCCTGAAGCAGCACAGCTGGAGCAGGATCCCCCTGGGCAGGGGCCACTTCCATCCCTGGCCAGAGGATGGAACTGAGGAAAACTGAGACCCAAAAACCAAAAAACCCTATTGAACCCAGGTGTGACAGAACATTCCTCAGCCACCCCTTCCCCACCCCACAGGAATTGTCTCCATCAGGCGTGGGAGCAGAGAGGAGCTCCCAGGGAATTGCAGGAGTCCTGGTTCCTAATCTAGAATTCCCCCCACCCTACACAGCTCAGGGCACTCATCTCTCCCACAAACCCCTTCCACCTGTCCCCTGGAATTGCAAGCAAGGAATCAGACACAATTTTGTTTGCTTGTGCCAACTGCAGAGGGGAGCAGAGTTAATTTTATTCCAGGGTATTTCGCCTGTGAGCAGAATGATTTTGCTGGAATAAAGTCCTGGAGAATCTCCCCACAGACTCAGGATTTGTTGCAGGACACCTCTGCCAGAGCCACGATGAGGATGCTCCACTCCAGGCTCCCCTAACTTGTATTATCCCCAGGAAGTCATTCCCAAAGTGCCCCTAATCTAATGGAAGTGGAAACAGGATGAGATGTTCCACTTTATTCATTGAGTAATTCCAGCCTCTTTCTGTGATCATTACCCCAACTGCTGCTTCCTTTAAATCAAGTGGAATTGCTTTGCTCTCTCATTGCAAAATGAAACCAGTGAAATCCACTTCTTATATTCATGGAGCTTTGGAAAAAGAGAAAATGTAAAGCAAGAAAAAAAGAGAATTTGGGAAAAAAAATAAGGTTGGGTTTTTTTCCACTCATTTAACTTTTGAGGATTATGTAAACAAAACAAGTGTAAAGCAAGAAAAAAGAAAATCTGGGATAAAATGGTATTTGTAAGTATTCTAATAAATATTTTAAATATTTGTGCTCTCCAGGGAATATGTTCCCTTTGTTTCAGCCCCACACTCTGGGTTGAGGTTTCCAGCTCGTTCTGCCAGCACAGGGACCTTCCCCTCCCTGCGCAGGAGCTGCTCCAGCTGCAAAGTCTCTTCCCACTTGTTCTTCCGTGCATGGAAACTGAATTGGAAATCAAGTGTGAGGAGGAAACTCTTCTGCTGAAAGGTTCTTGTCGCCTTCAGAGGGAGAGGGAGGGGCTGGGGCCGGTGACAATTCCCTGGCTCGGCTGGCAGTCTGTTGTGACACTGCAGCACCGGCTCTGCAGGTCTCACATCGCTGAGGAATTGGAAATGGGACTTGTTGGCTGGGAATGAAAGCAGGATCCTTCCCAAGGCCTCTGCTCCAGGGCTTTCTTCTCCAGCTCATGGCAAAGCAGCAGAACTTCCCTCCCTGCTGTCCATGAGCAGAGTCCTCCTGGACCCGTGGCCACCAGGAGAGGTCACAGCCAGAGCTGCCACTAAACCCCAGTTTTCCATTTCCCTCTGCAGCACTCGGGGCACACCCTGCTTGTTTCCTGTCATGGGAATCCTCTAGGATTTGGAGATGCACAGAAGCCTCTGGTGAAACTCCTCCTCTTTTCCCCCCATCACTTTGCATCACCCTTTTAGATAAAAGTTCATCTAAAAATGTTCAACCTCCCTGGTGTGGCAGTTCCCTGCTGCTCTCAGGTTCCTCCTGCCAGTGGGATTCCCAGTCCTGCAGAGCTGCTCAACCACACTCTGAGCACACCCTGCTTTCTCCAAGTGAGGGAATCTGCTGGGATTTGGGATGCACAGAAAACACCTGGGCAGTGCTGGGCGTTTACAGAGCAGAGGGAAGGACAGGATCTCACCTGAGTCACACCTGGTCACACACAGCACCCCGAGAACACCTGCACTTCCCAACCTTTGGAAAGCCATTTGTGGCACAGGTGAGTGGGAAGTGCCAAGCTCTGCGCTAATACTGAGAGAAAACCCCAAAGCCGCTCCACAGGTGCAGGTCCTGCAAAGCCAAAGGCCACTAACCTGCCCAAAGCTGCTCATTTATGATCCTTTACACCCAGACTGAGACCAGATCTGAGGCTGAGTGGACCAAGTTCTTCTCAGGGAAGTTGAGTCAGCAAAGGGGTCTCACTGACACCCCTGATCCTACAGGATGGACAGGATGCTCCAATAATCCATTGGAACAGGTGATGGAGTTGATATTGGGATACTGCACTGGGAATATTTATATTTTATTGATCAATGAATCTGCCACAACCATCCCCATGATCACTGTGTCCTACCTGTGCCTGACCATGACCCTTCCCTCGCCAGCTCTGCCACAACAGCGCCGGTTTCAAAGGTTTTTAACCATAAATGAAACCAGAAGAGTTTATTCACCCCTTTGGGGTGACATGCAGGGACATAAAGGGTGGGAGTCACCTCCTCCAACACAGGACCCCTGATTGTCCAAGGTCTCCTCTCTGCAGGTCACCTGTCCCCACCTAGACCCACTCTGGAGGCTGCAGGTGGGAGCCCAGCCCCCGCTCATCCCCAGGTGTCAGGGGCCTGTCTGGGATGGGCTGTTCCCCCCTGCTTCTCCTCATGGACAGGACTGCAATGATTGCCTGGGACACCTCTCAGCAGCTGGGGGACTCCAGCCCGGAGCTGCTCCTGGGCTGTCCCAGGCCAAGCCCTCCCCAGCTGGGATGCATTTCTCCAGCACCTCTCCCCAGGGACAGGAGCCCCTTCAGTGCCAGGTGCCTGTGACTCAGCTGCGGGCACGAGCCAAAGCAGCTTCAAAGGTCACCAGGTTCCTCTGCCAAGGCTGGGAGCAGCAGCTTGGCCCTTTCATCTGTCAGCTCTGTTTTACATCCCCCGTAAACTCCTGGCATCCCATCCCAAAATAACTCCCTCCACCTCAGTTTCAGCCTCCAGCCCATCAGGCTGTTCCTTCCCTGTCACCTCCTGTTCCCCTGTGTCACATCACGGGCTCGCTGTGACAGGACAGGCTCAGCTCCCACAGCCAGGCAAGCCAGGATGGGCTTTGGGAGAAAGAGAGAGGACAGGGAGTCAGGAGTGGAATCAAACCCAGCACCTCTGATCGGCAGCACCTTGATCACCCTCCCCAGAGGTGTTTCCTTCCAGCCCTGGGCACTGTTTGCAATAGTTCAGCTCCAAATCCTATTGGATCCTTACACCTTCCAAAAGCATCTCCTGCTCTCACCCTGATCATCAGGAGCCCAAGGAACAGATTCCCTCCATTGGTCAGTGGGGAACAGGATCCCTCTCACCCCTCCACAATCTTTGCACCACCAGAGACTTCAGGGATGGATTTATTCTTGAAGGATTCTTTGTGCCCAGGCGAGTGACAGAGCAAAGTGGACATGTCACAGTGTCACAGGTAAAGGCCTCTGACACTGAAGGCATTTTAGGGCACTGCCTCAACCCCTTCCATGGAAAGTCAGTGGTGAAGAGGAACAAAGAAGTGGTGAAACTCCTGAATCCTCCTGAAGGGAGTAGGTTTAGATGTGAGATTGGGAAAAATAATCCTTCCCTGTAAGGGTAGGGAGGCCCTGGCACAGGGTGCCCAGAGCAGCTGTGGCTGCCCCTGGATCCCTGGCAATGCCCAAGGCCAGGCTGGAGCAGCCTGGGACAGTGGGAGGTGTCCCTGCCATGGCAGGCGTGGCACTGGATGGGTTTTAAATTCCCTTCCACCCCAAAGAATCCTGGGATTCTCTGATATCCCTGCTTTACTCCAGGCTGAAAGGGGCTGATCAAGAGACCTCAGTTGTGTTGCTAAATAAGAGCATGGATGAATCCCAAAGCTACAGAACATTCCCTCCCTCCAGAGACAACTGTCAGCCTTCACTACAGGCTGTTATTAATAATTAGTAGCTATGGCAATATCCTACAGGGGTAAAATCCCGTGCTCAGAAATCCTGTGAGGGGCTTTAAAGTGGCAGAGTGTTCCTGGTACCCGGTGCAGTCACACTGACACGGGTGGAAGAGGGATGTTTGTGATTCTCTGTGCAGACAGACACAGGGATGGATTCCTGTGCTGCCCGCGGGGCAGAGTCTCAGCTGATGCAAGGAGACAGCTCCCGAAGAGCCAGGTGATCATCTGCCCTCCCAGGGCTGGGGAGGGATGGCTCATGCCCTTGGTTTGGAAATGCCAGATGGAAAGGAGAAGGGAGAGGAAAAAATCTGCATCGTTTCTGTGGGGACAGAGGGCTTTGTGTGCTCCCGAGGGATGGCAGGAGCACTTCCTCCTTAGCTGCTCAATTTTACCTTCTGAAATCTCTTTTCCAGCAGGAGGTGAGGCTCACTGGGCTGGCAGGAGCGGGACACGAGGGAGCCCCGGAGCCCTCATGGAACGTGCTGTCCCTGCAGGGCACATCCTGCCCCGGGCAGGTGGCACCCAGGACACAGGGACAGAGCTGCCCCTCGGGCCAGGGTGGAACCTCCATCCTCATCCGCTGCCCTCACTGCTTCCCTCGGGGTGGAGCTCCCTGGTGACACTTCAGGGTGACACTTCCCAGCTCTCCCATTCCAGCTCTGTGCCTGGAGCAGCTCCCAGCCTGGGAATCTGCACGTTCAGCACAGGGGGCCAAAAGGAGCTTGAAGGGGCTCAGGCTTCTCAGTCCTTACCCTGGGGTGGCACTGCCAGCCCAGCTCAGCCCCACTGGGTTGTTGGGAGTAGCAAAGGGATCCCCCTGATGGAACCTTGCACGGATTGCAGGGTGCCAGAGATGTTCTCCACGCCTGGTGCTCCTGGAACAGCCCCTGGTGCTCCTGGAACAGCTCCTGGTGCTGTGCTGTGACATTTCCCTCCCCTGGGATCAGAGGCTGCACCCAGGAGCTGTCTGTGCCTTCTGTCACCTGCTGTGAGCAGCTTCAGCAGGAGGAGAACAGCAATCTGTGACTTCAGGTTAATGACTTTGCCGTTGTGCCTTATCAGGTGTCTCCTGCAGCTGCTCCTGGGATGGGTGATGGATTTCCAGCCTCAGCAGTGAGCGAGAGAGGGGAAAGGAAAGCACTCACAGCTCCACCTGCACCTCCTTGTCCCTGCTGACATTTTGTCATTCTGTTTTTATGGAACCCCAGATTAAATGTTTCATTTCCAAACACTCCCCCTGGGCCAAAGCCACCCCTGCAGTCGATGAGAGACTCTTCGGGCCATTTTTGAAAGGACAAAATTGCTGTGTTTGACTGCAACCCCCCACAGCTCCACCCCGACCTCGCTGGGCACAGGGCTGGTGCTCATGGTGGTCGAGCTGTGCTGTCCCAACCCAAAGGTGGAGCCAGCACTGACATCCAGGTGAGCTCAGGACAGGGATAATCTGTGCCCAAATCACCCTGGGCTCAGTTCCAGGCCAGCCTCCCAAACTCTGCACGGGCCCCAGGCCCTGAGGTGCTGCAGGAGCTCTCCCAGTGGGACCCCAGTGCAGTTCCTGGTGGCACTGGAGCTGCACCAGCCCCAGTGACAGTGGGGTGACTCCCAATTCCTCATCGGGCATTCCTGGAGTGTTTGAGTGCCCCTCACAAGCAGGATTAACTGACCCAGTGGTTCCTCCAGATATTAATTACACTGAACACTAATTAAAAGAATGGGAAAGGACCGGGGCTGTGAGAGGGTGACAGCAGGGACAGAGCCCCATGTCCCCAGGCTGGCAGCAGCACGGGGGAGTGAAGGGAGCTGTGGGTGGCATCAGTCAGGGGGCACAGGGGAAGTGCCCAGGGGAATGGGCTGACCTGGGCTGGGGCAGGAGCCACGAACTCCTCAGCAGCTCCTTCACTGCGGGCCTTGCAGCAATCACCGTGATTAGCTGGGGATTGCTTCTAATTCGGGACTTGCTCCTCTTAGAAAAAGGCTTTAAAAAGCATCTGACTGAAACAATTACCTGAAGTAAAAGGCTTTTAAATAATGGAGCAGCATTTAGAGAAGAGGGTTTGATGTTCAGTGTCCCCCATGCCAGGAGCTGGCTGCAGGTGCAGAATCCTGCCAGGAGCAGAACCTCGCCCAGCAGAGGTGCAAATTCAGCACCAGGCTGAGGAAATAAATCTCCTTCCAGCCAAACACCTGCATTTCCCCACCACCTGCATTTCCCCACCGCCTTCTCCCTCTTTTTACACTCCAGCCACAGCATTCCCTCAGTGCTCGATAACCCCACCAAGGCTGCCTGAGCCCCTCACAGGGGAGGCAGTGAGGAGGATGTTTGTGGGCAGATCCAGAGTGAGATGGGACTGTTTGACCATTCACCTTCTGTGCTGTGACCCAGGTGAGATGGACTTCATCCCAGGCCTTGGGAAAACTGCAGCTTCTGAGGGCAAACCAGGAATTTCTGCATTCAGTAAGAAAAGTATGAAGCTTCAGGGTCACATCCAAACCTTCCCTTGGACACTGGCTGGGAGAGCTGGGGGTGCTCACCTGGAGAGGAGAAGCTTCATGGAGAGCTCAGAGTCCCTTGCAGGGCCTAAAGGGGCTCCAGGAGAGCTGGAGAGGGACTGGGGACAAGGGATGGAGGGACAGGACACAGGGAATGGCTTCCCAGTGCCAGAGGGCAGGGATGGATGGGATATTGGGCAGGAATTGTTCCCTGGGAGGGTGGGCAGGCCCTGGCACAGGGTGCCCAGAGCAGCTGTGGCTGCCCCTGGATCCCTGGCAGTGCCCAAGGCCAGGCTGGATGGGGCTGGGAGCAGCCTGGGACAGTGGGAGGTGTCCCTGCCATGGCAGGGGTGGCACTGGGTGGGCTTTAAGGTCCCTTCCCACCCAAACCATTCCATGATCCTGTACTGGTCCATGTCCAGCTCGTTGCCCACCAGGACTGCTGAGCTGTCCTCACGGAGCATTTGGACACCTGTACTGGTGCCTCAGAAAGGCAACTTTGATTTAACTGCACATTTACACTACAAACCCCCCGGCTCAGCAGGCACAAAGGCTGTAATTACCATTCCAGGGAACTCTGACAGCTCCCGGCCCCCATGAAATGAGTGTCAACCAGGCACCAAACACACAAATATTTGTTTTTCTCTTTCCATTCTGGAGAGGGGGAGAGGGGCGAGGCTGAAGCAATGAGTAGGAGAATCAACTGTTAAAGGAGGCAAAGCCATCCCTAAGCAGTTGGTGATTTTCAGAGTGAAATGTGGGAATGGTTCCTGTTTTCCAGGCAAATGGGGGCTAAAGCCCCCAGGGAACAGCAGAATCACACACACACACACACACACACACACACACACAAGGTGAGTCCCACTGGAGGAGCTGAGGGCCTCACTTTTCCCCTAAAACCCTCTCATATAATGGTCAAAGGCTGAAACACCTCTCCTTCTCCTGTCATTTAGATGGGAATGATGTGATTGGCTTCAGAAGGAAATCCCAGGAGCAGCTCTGGATGCTCTGTTCAAAGCGGATCCTCCATGCCTGCTTAGGAGAGGGAATTTTTGGTTAAGGCTGGGTTAAATATTTCCTTTAAACATCTCCCCTCCAGCAGAAAATTCCTTTTAGAGGAAAAACCATAGGTAGGCCTTCCTTCCTTCCTTCCTTCCTTCCTTCCTTCCTTCCTTCCTTCCTTCCTTCCTTCCTTCCTTCCTTCCTTCCCTTCCTTCCTTCCCTTCCTTCCTTTCCTTCCTTCCTTCCCTTCCTTCCGGAATTCCTTCCTTCCTTCCCTTCCTTCCTTCCTTCCTTCCTTCCTTCCTTCCGGAATTCCTTCCTTCCGGAATTCCTTCCTTCCTTCCGGAATTCCTTCCTTCCTTCCGGAATTCCTTCCTTCCTTCCTTCCTTCCGGAATTCCTTCCTTCCGGAATTCCTTCCTTCCGGAATTCCTTCCGGAATTCCTTCCTTCCGGAATTCCTTCCGGAATTCCTTCCTTCCTTCCTTCCTTCCTCAAGAGGATTTTTGTTAAATTCACCCTTTTTTGTGATAAAAACTCGTCAGACATTTCCCTTCAGACCCCCTCTGAAAAAAACAAATTAATTTAGAGCTTAGGATTTTTGGTAAAATGATAAAAAATATCCATAGGGGGAGTCCTGAGGGTTTCCCAACCTGATTTTCTTCCTAGGGAAGGAAGCGCACAGATCACAATAATTTGTTTTGCTGCTGAAAGCACATTAACTTTATTCTAAAAATTTCAGGCTGAATCAGTACCAGTGACTCCAGCACCAGCCAGGATGGAAAACCAGCTCAGCAACACAGAACAAGCAGAAGTTAATAAATATTTCAGCTCTGTAGTTGGAAATAATTTGGGTGATGCCTCCATATCCTGCAAGGATAATGAAATCCTTCACATTGCAGTGCCCCAAAGCAATGTTTGATTGCACAGACGGAATTCAATAGAATTAAAGAGCTTGTTAAACATCAGCTCCTCAAGTCAAACAGTTTAAGCCTGAAGCTCCACATCATCTGCATGGAGGACGATTAAGAGCAGCTATCCAGGAACATTCCAGAACTTGTCACAGCTGTGGAGAAACGTTATCAGGATGTCTGAGTCAGGCTTAAGGTAGCTTTCAGGATGGAATTTTGGTCTCCTGAGGGAATGCCCTGATCAGGAGATGTTTGACTCTCCTGGAGTGATGCTGGCTCAGCCCTTCTGCCTTTGTGACTTTTTGTCACTTTTTCTGTCTCTCCCCTCCTCCCCTCCATCACCCAAACAAGTTTAGGAAGGGCTGGACTCTGCCTCAGACAGAAAAGGCAACACCAACCAAAACCTGCCCCTGCAGGGACCAAGTGTTGTTCAAATCCTGCATTTCTGGGTGTTTTTATTTCCACGTCTCAGAGAAACTTCCTCTGTTTTGAGCTCGGTGAGTTCCTGTCACCACTAAAAGAAAAAGAAATGAGTTTGGGTTCAAAGGGCCCTCAAAGCCCGCCCAGTGCCACCCCTGCCATGGCAGGGACACCTCCCACTGTCCCAGGTGGCTCCAAGCCCCATCCAGCCTGGCCTTGGGCACTGCCAGGGACGGGGATCCCACAGCCTCCTCACAGGAGAGGTTTCCACCCCTCCAACCCCCCTGTGCCAAGCTCAGAGTAGGGCGTTCAGGGAGTTTAGGCCTGAAGTTTGAGTTAGACACGGAATTAACAAAGTGAGGCTTTGCTCAAAGCAGGATTATCCAAGGTGGCCTGCACTGAGTGGGCCCTGAACAGGGGGAAGCCTCACTAAGCGGGGAGGGAAATACCAACACTAATTTTGTTGTGAGCTGCTGCCACATCTCTGGAGGGAATGGCTGCAGGTGGTCCTGACAGGGCAGTCAAGGATGGGGACAAGGAGGAGCCTGTCCCCTGGAGCTGGGCACTGTCCCCCCCAGTGAGCCTGTGGTGACACAGGGACGTTGATGCCTCAATGCATTGCAGCCAATCAAGCAGCGATTAGAGTGATTTGGTGAATGCACAAAGCAATTGAGAAATGAATTATGAAATGAAGGTGTAAAATCGGCAGGACCAGCTCACTCCTGCTGGATCCCCCATTCCAGCTCTGACTGCTGGCTTTTTAACACATTTGTGGAATTTTCAGGTCCTGGCAGGATCTTGTGTTGTACTCAGGCTCTAGGAGCACCCGCGTACCCCAGCACTGAGTCTGGTGCCATGAAACAAGGGGTTAAAACATTTCTTCCAATCCTTACACAAAAATCATAAATGATGAGGAGGACATCACTCAAAATTAAGTTTAGGGGGTTTTAATTTAATGAGGAAAAGTGTGTCAAGATTAAAAGGAAATTACACATCCTTCTTCAAAACAGAAAGGAAAAGTGAAGAATTCACAGATTAAATACCCAAATATTACCCAGGCATAAATGAAATATTTTACACCAATGATTTTGAAGAGCTTCATTTCCCTGTTATCATTCTGAAAAGCTTTGCCTGTTCATGTAACATTCACGTTTGAGCAAAAAGCTCTTTGGAATGGAGGAGCTGCCCTTTGTTTGGAGAACTCTGATGATTTTTTAATACTTTTTTCCTTTCCTTTCTCACCAAAGAGACAAATGACCTTTTCCTGTGAAAGGCACTAATTGTGATGCACTTTTATTTTCAGTTCTCACTGAGAGGCTCCAGGGCAGCCCAGGTGCCTCTCCCTTGGTTTGCTCTGGGGAGGTGGATCAGCCCCGGATTTGGGGCTGTGGGATTTAATTGTTCCAGGACTTTGCTCCCATTAAGGGTTAATAAGAACACCACAGCCCGAGCTGAGCAGGGCAAGGTTCATCCTCTGGCACATCAAACCCAGCACAGGGACCAACTCTTTTCTCTTCCACTGACCTGAAAGTTCAGCACTGCAAAAATAAAAATGTTTGGCACAGGCAGGGGCAGGAGCTGGGCAAAGCCTGGTCCGGGCAGAGCTGGGTGGAACAAAAGGTGATTTTAGCAATCAGCATCTTCTGTGCCCTGGGGTGGCTTCAAAAGCCACATCTGAGCCCTCTCAGGTCCAGGATCCTTGTCCAGCTCATCCCGTTTCCCAGCAGCCTGGATTTCTGGGAAGCAGCACTTTTGTTTGGTTTTCATTCAGTTTAACCCCAGAGACAAACCACACCTGTAATCCAAGAGGAGGAAATGTGAACTTTTAATTCAGGGATGATTCCAACTCCTTTGGAGCAAACTCCCAATTGAATTCCCTGTGCTGGGAGGTTCTGTCTGTGCTGGTCCATGAGGATGCTGCTCGTATTCCTTGGATTATTAGGGATTGTAGATCCCTGTAATAGTTTGGAAAACTGACCTCTCTACTGCCCCAAGCCAGCCACTCATAAATACGTGTGGAATTGAGCGCTCTGGAAGCAGGTATGGATTATTCTGGAGCACAAGTGGGATGAGGAGCAGCTGAGGGAGCTGAGGGGGCTCAGCTGGAGAAAAAGAGGCTCAGGGGGAACCTTCTATCTCAGAATTCTTTAAGTATTTCTGATACACTTTAAAA
This sequence comes from Eopsaltria australis, assembly GCA_034509425.1. Lineage (NCBI taxonomy): Eukaryota > Metazoa > Chordata > Aves > Passeriformes > Petroicidae > Eopsaltria > Eopsaltria australis. Next base: position 472,592 of record JAVTVJ010001011.1, on the reverse strand, counting down.
ATGGGTTTTTTTTAGAGCCATCATGGCAAAACTGAGCTTTCCAGAGACTCCTTTTTCTGGGAGAATGTTTTCCAAGCACTCTGTGGGTTTATTGGTTAAAACTCCAAATAGGCAGAGCCTTGAACAGGCAATGAAAATATTGAGTTTGTTCACATCAGACTGGTCCTGTCTGATCTTAAAATTCTCCTGATCCTTCAGGGTTTATAGAGAGGGGTGGAACAGCTCTCCAGGATGGGGTGAGACCAATTAATTCTGCACCCAGGCAGGGTCCTCGGGTCTCCCTCAGCTCCAGGGAGCTCTTTGACTAAAATCCTCTTGGAATTGGTTCCCCAGCCCAGGATTTAGAGCTGCAGGTTCAAGGTCTCTTTGCCCTTTTCCCTGTGAGTGCCCCAGCCCAGCCCAGCAGGGGCCTCTTTGTCTGTTGTCGTGGGTTGACCCCGGCCAGGTGCCAGGTGCCCACTCAGTCACTCCATCACTCCCCCTCCCGCTGGGAGAGGGGAGAGGATAATATTGAAAAAGACTATCAGGGTGAGTAAAGGCAGTTTTATTACAGTGGGAAAAAATAGAACAAGCAAGCTGAGAGTTGCACGCGCAAGAGCAGAAGGGAAAACAATCAATCTCTACTTCCCATCAGCAGCGATGTCCAGACACTTCCTGGGAAGCAGGGCTCCAGCACACGTGATGGTTGCTCGAGGAGGCAAACATGGACCAGCCCTGAGTGCCTCCTCCTCCTCCTCTCTTCCTTCCCTTATATATCTGAGCTGATGTCACATGGTATGGAATATCCCTTTGGCTGACTGGGCTCAGCTGGCCTGCTGGTGTCCCCTCCCAGGATCTTGCCCACCCCCATCCCCTTCAGTGGGGGAAGGAATGTCAGAGGGACAGCACAGCTTGGCAGCAGCCAAAACACTGCTCTGTTATCAACACCAGCTACCAAAGCAAAGCCCAGCACTGTAAGGGCTGTGAGCTTTACCCCAGTCAGACCCAATACATCTGTGCACTTTGTCCAGGGCATGAAGTGCCCCATGGGGGGAACGTGCCACTTGGTCAGGTTGTGAAAGCCACTTCCCACCCAGTTCCTGGGACATTTTCTCCAGAGGCCACAGGCAGGGCTCTAAACACAGCACACAGCACCAGCCTGAAATTCAGGCTCTGACTCCCCTGGAAGAGGAAGGGCTTAGTCCTTTTTTTGGCAGGATCCTGGTTCAGATGCAGCAGCACTTCATTGTCTCCAGATCCAAGCAAGAAGAAGGTGTCTTGTAAATTCCACAAATTAATGAATCCCTCCAAACCTTTCCCTTCTCAGGAAGGCTGGAATGCCATCAGAAATATGGTAATGTGCCATTTGCTAATACCCCTCCTGTTCCATCTGGGCACAGTAAGATCTTCCCTCTGATCTGTTTTCCATGTACTTGTCAGAGTTGTTAGATCTTGAACAAGAACTGAAGTTTCTTCATCCTTATCCCCCAGCCCTCACGTAAAACAAATCAAGATAAACTCAGTTTTTTTCCCCAATTAAGCCAAGGCTGGTGCAGGCTGCTCAGGCTCTATCACAGTGAGAGATCTGGAGTGAATTTTTCCTGTTATTTTTCTTTCACGATCTTCTCTTGATCATAATTGGATTCTAAAATTAGCCTGAGAAAGGGACTAATTCAAATTTATGACTAAAGATTGGTCTTCCTAACTACAGGGTGCATTTCTGCTGCTGATAGAAATATCAGAGCATGATCTGACAAGGAAGGATGAAGGACTGAAAGGTGCTGCTCTGTGACCCTCAGTTCCTTGTTCTGCTCATGGGCAGAGAAACAAATTCCAGCGTGAGGCAAATCCAGCTGTGTCAGTCTGGGGAGCCCGCATGGCACAAAGGCCCTTGGAAAACAATCCCTTGGTCCTGGAGAGTTGCTCCTGATCTTCATCCTGATCCCTCTGCGGCTCCCTCTCCCTCTCCCTCTCCCTCTCCCTCTCCCTCTCCCTCTCCCTCTCCCTCTCCCTCTCCCTCTCCTCCCTGGAACCCTGGCAGGGCTCAGTCCACCCTCCATGGCCATGCCAGGGGTCATTTCCCCAGCATTAATGGGAGCCTGATCCCCTGGATGAACATTTCCATCTCCTGAATGAGGTTCCCACTCCAAACCAATCCGGGACGCTTCTTCTCCCAGTGGCTGGGGGCAGGGACAAGGAATTCAGCTGGGAAAGCAGTGACAGCTCCCACGTGGCCTCAGCACCAGAGAGGCTTCAGCTACAAAATCCAAGTGGTCAAATCCCCAGACTGAGCTCTATGTCACAAGGTTTGCAGGGATTTCCACGTCTCTGGCTCTCTCCTCTGTCATGTTCTGCAGGCCCCAGCTCACTCTGGTAAATTCAGATGTGCTCATTGACAGCCCTGACCCTGCTTCCCTTTTCTAACAAGAGGGAGCAGTGAACTGAGTGCTCTTATAAATCCCTGGGGAGCTCCCTGGCAGCAGAGACAGTGGAGAGATCCTGGAATCAGAACCCCAGAATGGATGGGTGGGAAGGGACCTAAAAACTCACCCAGTGCCACCCCTGCCATGGCAGGGACACCTCCCACTGTCCCAGGCTGCTCCAAGCCCCATCCAACCTGGCCTTGGGCACTCCCAGGAATGTGGCAGCCACCACTTTGGCCTCTCACCACTCACAGGGAGCAATTCCTTCCCAATATCCCATCCATCCCTGCCCTCTGGTACTGGGAAGCCATTCCCTGTGTCCTTTCTCTCCAAGGACTGGAATGGTTATGTGGATCCAAGTCACTGCATTCCCACGTGACTTAGGGGATGTCATGGTGCTTTCCTGTTTTGCATCTCTACAATAAAACAGGGACAATGTCACTGATCTCCTCTCAGAGCTCCTGTCACCCACAACCCAGAGTTCCTGTCACCTACAAACCTGTGTCTGTCACCTCTGAGCACCCTGGGACAACTGAATGTGTCCCTGCCCACGTCTGGGCAGGATTTGGATGGGCTTTAAGATCTCTCCAAACCCAAAGCACTCTGTGATTACATGAAATCAAGATTTCAGTGCTCTCCCTATGTTAATCCTTCAGCATTTATTGACTTGCCTGTTTCTGTCCTGTTCACAATCCATTTCCTGGCTGGCCATCAGCAGAGCTGCACAAAGCAGCCTTTAATATGGGAGAGGATTGATGCTGATGGGAGCCCTGTTCCCATTTGTTAGGCTTTTATCTTCCATGGAAATAAAATTGATGGGCTCACAAGTGGGGGAGTTGTTTTTCCAAGGATTTAGTGGAGCTGAAATGATGCTTTGGCCTTGTTCTCCTCAGGGTGGATTTCAGCCATGGTGGAGCAGCAGGGGCTGCCGGGGGGGATACGGATTTCAAATAGGAACTCCCACTGTTTAATGAACATTAAACTGGTGGTACCGTGGTCTTGAACTGCTACTGCCCTTGGAGTTTTCCAGCATGGAATTCAGGAGGCCTCTTAAGGAATTGGGAGGGGAAATTACAGCATTTTTGCATAGCTGGAAATGCTTAAATAAAAGGAAATAAAAGCCCTCTTTGCAGGCCCCAGTGTATGACTCACCCTTGTCCTACCAAGAGCCAGGGGCTGCTGGGACTGAGCAGATTTGGGGACTGCCCCAGCTCTATGGGATTTCTGCCCCGAAAAAACTCCAATTAGAGCCCAAAGAAGTTTTCCTCATCAATCTCCACAGTCAGAATCAGCTGGGAGGAAAAGCCAGATTTTTTCTCACACCACATTTTGAAGGAAGCAAAAATTTGTCTCCCTTTCCTCTCCCAGTTACAGGGATTTTAATTTGTCTTAATGAAGAAATTGGTTCCTTGTCTGTTCATTAAGCTCCCCATCCCTGCATGAGCCACTGGATTTCTAAAAAGCAGGGAAGGAGTGGCGTAAATAAACATATAAATAAAGCCAGATCAAGGAGGAACTCTTTGTTTTGACAGGAATAAAACAAGAATTTCTCATTTTAGTGACCCATCCAATCATCAGGAGCAAGGAAAAATCTCTCTAAAGACACTTCTGCTGACAGCCAGGCCTTGCCCAGCTCCCTTCCCACTGCTCCTGGGGAATGCCCATTCCCTGGGATGAGCTGATCTGGCTTTGTCTTCCTCTCCTTGCTGGTGATTCCATTGTCTCCATCAGATTTCCCAGAGCTGATTCACTCCTGCAGCTCCAGCCTCTTGGAATGATGCAGGGATTGCTGGGCTTGCAGATTCCCTCTGGGAAATGGAATATCCAGGACAGGCCAGAGCCAATTCCTGGCCGGGTTCAGTCTGTGTCAGCCTAGTAAGGACAAGTCCCCAGCCACTGGTGGGTGACAGCAGCCAGAGCCCTCTGCTTTAGGCAGGAGCCAGGGATAACAGGGATAACGTTCCCTTTGGAGAAGTGGGATCTCACCATGAAGGAGATTGGAAAACATGGACACAGAATTTGGGGGGGTTGTGTAAAGAATCACAGAATCATGGAATTGTTTCGGTTGGAAAAGACCTTTAAGGTCATCGAGTCCAACCATGAAGCAGCAACACCACATTCACCACTCACCAATGTCCCCAAGTGCCACATCCACGCATTTTCCGAGCACTTCCAGTGATGGAGACTCCACCCCTGCCCTGGGCAGCCTGGGCCAGTGAAGAAATTTTCCCAACATCCAACCTGCTCCTCCCCTGTCCCTGTTCCCTGGGAGCAGAGCCCGACCCCCTCAGCTGCCCCCTCCTGTCAGGGACTTGTGCAGAGCCACAAGGTCCCCCCTGAGCCTCCTCTGCTCCAGGCTGAGCCCCTTTCCAGCTCCCTCAGCCTCCCCTTGTGGCTCCAGCCCCTTCCCAGCTCTGTTCCCTTCCCTGGACACGCTCCAGCCCCTCCAGGTCCTTCTTGTCATGAGGGCCCAGAACTGACCCCAGGACTGAGGTGCCTCAGCAGAACCTCAGGGAGGGGATCAATTCTCTGATTTTCCATGGAGGAGGCTGGAAAACACTGATACAGAATCTGGGGGGGTTGCACCTGAAAATGAAAATGAGCCTCCCCAGAGCTCTTCAGTGGGAGCAGGGATTCCCAATTGCTTTGGATTCAAATAATGCAGGAAATTCTCTCTTTTGTTTTTCAAGCAGTTCTATTTTTTCCCAGCTTCTTTTTCAATGTGCCTGGAAATATTTGTTTGGAAGTGTTTAAAGAAAACCTTCACAAACAGAGTCTGCTTCCCACGTACATTTTTTATAGTTTTCTTTCTCCTCTCCTTTGCTTTCAAAACCCCAATCCTCAGCACAGACATGTCTCCTATAAAAAAATTTAAAACTAATATTGAAAAAAATTAAAAAATAAATGAAAGAGTAAAATGGAACATTTCCAGTGATAAGGCAAGGTGGTGCCACAAGAAAGGACCTGGGATCTGAGATTCCCTTTTTTTCCCAGCTGGAGACTCTGGCCAATCATCTGTCCTCAGCTACCTGGACCTGGGCACCTTTCTCCTGGGTCTCCACTTCCCTGTTGGAGAGGAGGCAGCTGCTCATCCCAGCAGTGCTGGCCCAAGGCCCAGCTCCTTTTCCTTTGAGTCCTTTGGAAAGGAGCTGCTGGTGTGAAAGGAGCTGGAGGTGTTGGAGCAGAGCCACCCAACCCTGCCTGGTCACAGCCACCCCTCCCCTGGAGGAGGACACCAGAGACATCACAGACTCAGCCTGGGGAATCACAGCATTGTTAAGGTTGGAAAAGACCTCCAGGACCATCAAGTCGAACCTTTGACCAAATCCCTCCATTCCCACTAAACCATATCCCCAAGTGCCACATCCACACGTTTTTTGTACACCTCCAGGGATGGGGACTCCACCCCTGCCCTGGGCAGCCCCTGCCAGTGCCTGACCACCCTTTCCAGGAAGAAATTTTCCCAATATCCACCCTGAGCCTCCCCTGGCCCAGCCTGAGGCCGTTCCCTCTCCTCCTGTCCCTGTTCCCTGGGAGCAGAGCCCGACCCTCCCTGAGCCCCCTCCTGTCAGGGACTGTGCAGAGCCACAAGGTCCCCCCTGAGCCTCCTTTGCTCCAGGCTGAGCCCCTTTCCAGCTCCCTCCTGGCGCTCCAGACCAGAAAGAAAGAAAGAAGTAGACAGATAAAAAGGAATCAATAAAGAGGAATAAATGCTAAGTGATGAAATAAAGAAGGTATGGGGTCATGTTCAACACAGATAAAGGCTAAAGGCTTGTCCTTCCAAAGGCAGTGACAGTGATCCCTGACAGCTGGGAGCCCAAATCTCTGATCCCTGAGCACAGGAGGAAGGGGAGATTAATGGAACAAGGCTTGTTCAGATCAAGCTCTCTGAAGGAGTGGAGGTGACTCTGAAAATGCCCCCTGCTTGCCCTGAGTGACACAGAACCATGTGCCCAGGGCTGGCAGGACATTGCCACACTGCCTCAGTTCCTCTGGGCTTGCAGAAGGTTTCTGTGCTGAGCCATCACTGACAGAGGCTGGATGGAGGCACTGAGGGATCCTATTCTTTTCTCTACTCATAGATATTTATATTTCCCTATTTAAAAAAACCTCCTTAGCTGATAGAACTCCAAAAGAGGAAAATCTCCCATTAATGAGGCACCAATAGAGATTTTACAAAGCACCTGACAGGGCCGAAGCCATCAATTCTCTGAATTAACTGGAGTGGAGTTGTGGATGCAAGCAGGAACTCAGCCAGGAACAAATTAAAGGAATTCAGCCTCAGATTCATCAATGTCCTTGTTAATATTTTGGCCTCTCCATGGTCCAGGAGTGATGAGGGAGAGAGCAGAAGTGACAGGAAGAACAAGGCTGTTGAACACTCAGTGAGTTATATTGGCAGGGAGATGGTGAGAGGTGCCACAGCCGCAGCATCCCCCCTGCTCCCAGAGCCTGTGCTCACTGCTGGGAGCAGCTCCTGCCCTCCAGGGCCAGCCCTGCCAGGCCTCTGAACTGGCTGGGAGAGAAAGTCCTGGGGCCCTTCTGCTCAGAGCCTTGGGGGAAATGGGGAGCCAGGGAATGTCTGTGCCAGACTGGCAGGATCTTGGGCTGAGGTTTTATTGGATCCACAATGGGAACGGGAGGCAGAGGTAAAATAGTGACAGAGACAGAATTATGGAGTCACATGATGGTTTGGATTGGAAGTGATGCCTTTTTCTGGTCTTAGGAAATAAAGGCTCAGACAGGGTGAAAGGGTTGGGGGTTGTTTCCCTCGGTATTTTAATAGGATCCCGTTCGATGGCTTCTGCCATCCAGGTAGAACATGCTGCAAAAGCCCCGTCCCCCCAGTCGAGTGTGCAATTAAAGACTCTACACATTAGCAGATCTACCAGGAGGGCCCAAGAAGGGGCCTGGGCGGGCTAACTTCTAGTTTACAAAATCTGTCCTACTGGGAGACCTTGAGGGCCCATGAAATCAGGGTGTTTGGTCTTCTAACTCTACGTGGTTTCAGGGGTGTTTGGTCTCCCTGCCTACAAACACCATGAAACCAGGCTGAACTATCACCTAAAACATCACAAGTATGCATGCTGATACTTGTGAATGTAGGGAACAGTGTAAGAAATATTCAGGAGAAAAGCAGAAAAAATCCTTCAGGCATCAGAAGTGACCTTAAAGCCCACCCAGTGCCACCTCCTGCCATGGGCAGGGACACTTCCAGTGTCCCAGGGTGCTCCCAGCCCCATCCAGCCTGGCCTTGGGCACTGCCAGGGATCCAGGGGCAGCCACAGCTGCTCTGGGCACCCTGTGCCAGCCCCTCCCCACCCTCCCAGCCAGGAATTCCTGCCCAATCTCCCATCCATCCCTGCCCTCTGGCACTGGGAAGCCATTCCCTGTGTCCTGTCCCTCCATGCCTTGTCCCCAGTCCCTCTCCAGCTCTCCTGGAACCTCTTTGGGCACTGGAAGGGGCTCGGAGGTCTCCATGGAGCCTTCTCCAGGTTCATGTTCCAGATGTTCCACAAGTTCCAGAACAGACTGGGAAGAGAAAAGAGATCCCTTGCTACCCAAGCTGGAAGATTTGCTGTTTACAGCCCAGGCAGATCCATCATCCCAGTGCAGAATTGTTTGACTTCATTTGTGAAATGCAGCTTTGGCCTGCTGGACTGAAATGTTTCAGTTCAATTTTTCATGCTGATCAATGACCGTTCCTCACTATTGCTTACATTTAATTTAATGCAGGCCTATGGGTGCAGAGCCAGGTTTAGACAACAGATGAACTCACCTGGGCTGTGGAAGGTGTCTCTGTCCATGGTCAGGGCTGGCACTGGATGAGCTTTAAGGTTCCTCCCAACCCAAACCAGTCTGGGATTCTCTGATTCTGTGATCATTGTTAAAATGTGTGATATATTTGATGTGTTTATTCATCTGCTTAGGGAAAGAATGTCAAATCTCTCATGACAAAATCAAGGAGTGTCCTTAGAGCTGGTTCAAGTGGGATTCTTCAGTCATCAGTGTGGTGGTCCAGAACTGGCAGTGTTCTCTTCTGAGCTCATTACCTGCAGTGTCTGGAACAGACAGGCAGCTCCAAAGCCTGATTTGCTTCCCACATTTCAATCCTGATCCCACGAGAAGAACAAAGTCGTGCCTGTTTCCTTCAGCTTTCAAACAAATCCAGACAATCAGTGCTGGCTGAATCCCCCACTCCATCACCTCCCCTTGCATTCAGTGCCACCCTCCCTGGGGACTGCCACAAACCCCTGCAGGTCCCAGGGAAGAGGCAAATTCCCTGATTTCCACTCACACAAACCCTCCCAGCCACATCAGCAGACAATTCTTAGACAATTCACCAGCTGCAGGGATCCAACAGCCCCAGGTCCCCTCCTGTCCCTGGAGGCAGCACCGGCCCCTCCAACTGTGCATGGGGCTGAGCCTCCCGTGGCTCCTTGATTTTGCTCTCCAAGGCTTGTGCAGGGAATGCAGACCTTGGCATGGATGGACAGCACCAGAGCGGGGATAAATCCCAACCCCTCTGTGCCATCTGTGCCTTCCCAGAGCCACCCGTGTACCCCTGTCCCTCCTGTCCTGTGTCCCAGCCCGGGCTGTGCTCAGCAGAAGGGGCTCAGCTGTTCCAGGTGGGTTTGAATGCCTGGGACATCACATGCCAGGGATCACATCCACCCCTGGGAAGAGCAGGCTGTAAATCCTTGCCTGTGGGTTCAGTCATTCCCAGGAGCTCCAGGCTCCAGGGCAGTTCAGGGCCTGAAGTCCCCAATCAAACCCCCATGCACAGAGATCCCACTCTTCTCATTCCCACACCATTTTCCAGGCTGGCACAGCACTCTCTGCTCAGAGATGATTTTTCCCCCCAGTTGCCATCAATCCTCAGGAGCTGTTCCAGGCCCCAGAGCTGCTGGCTCGCTGGCAGGGCTCCCACCCTGGAGATAAGGGATGTTAATGCCAGGAATGATGGATAATGTTGGCTCTCCTGCTCTAGGATGCACCTTTATTTGCCAGTTCCCTCCTCCTCCTGTACCAAACACCGTGTTTGGTGTCTGCTGCTGATGGGGTGACAGTGACAGACCCTGGAATTCCTGTGGCAGGGAATTCCCAGCCCTGGCAGGGCTGGCACTGGGCACTGCCCTGCACCAGCCCCATCTGAGCTCCCAGCAGGAGCAGCACATGGATCTCATCGATTGCAGCTCCTTCCCCAGCTGGGCACTGCAAATTGCAGGAGGAGAGAGTTGGAAAAGCTGTTCCTGGGCTCTAAAGGGCAATTACCCATCCTGAGGAGCACAAACAGTCAGGGAATTCAGAGGGAAACGAGATAAGTACCTGGAGACAGAGAATAAATGATGTCTGGGAGTTATTGTGGTTGGGTTTAAGAACCAAACAAAAACACACAGAATCCGGCCTGCCCAGCAATCAGGACACCTCTGGAAAATCCCCTGGGCTCAGGGGATTTTTAAAAACACATTTTAGGCTCCAGTCTGATTCCTGGCTCTTTGGAAGGTTTATATTTCCTGTTGTCTCCACTGGCATTTGGAAATGTGGGGAAGGGGACAATCGCCCTGAATCCTGGGATTAAATGATATGGAGTGGAAAACCAACAAAGCAAGCACCATATTAAAAGATTGATAACAATAATAAAATTTTAACTTATAACTGTGAAGGACTGATCAAAACTTTTCCCATGAATTTTAAGCTCAGGGAAGCCTCATAAAGGCAGGGTGTAAATAACACCTTTTATCTGGAGAAAATAAATCTGAAAAATGTGTCCATGGATTCCCTCCCTTCAGGAATCAAGGACACTTTGACAGTTTTAGTTGGGCCTTGCAGGTCTGGGGACTCTTGTGAGTTGTTTTACCTGTCCTGAGTCGTAGCAGCCTCAAGGGGAGTCCTGCTGCCACCAGTGAGGAAATGTGACAACAAAATGCACAAAAGTAACCAAAATTGTTCCAATTTTCCATGAATTTTGTGGGGGAAAAGGAGAGAGAAGAGAGGCCTCTGGGTGCACAGCCAGGTTTAGGTGGATGCATAATTAATTGTCCAGACATGGTATTGAGTTGGATGTCAATCATCCAAGCCTGAAAATATGGTCCTGTAGCATTTTATTTAATATTTAAATCAACTTCATTGGAATTAGTTTTCCCATAGAGACAGGCATTGAGTGTCCCTGGCAGAGATGGATTTTTCATTCCCTTCTTTTTCCTTTTCTTTTTTTTGTGAGAGAACGACATCAGTGCCTCAAAGCTACAGGAATGTCAAGGGCCATGAAAAACCTTTCTTTAAGCTGTGCCTGCTCCCTCAGGGAATGTGTCTAATCCTGGCTCCGTGACCTCCCTGGGCAGGTTCTGAGGGAAGCAGCGCCAGCTCTCTCTCCCAAATTCTCATTTCATAATAACTCCCACAAAGGATCAAAGGGAGGCAGCCTCAGACAGGCAGAAAAGCCAGCAGACAGAGGAGGATTGGCACTGTGCAGCTCTGGCCTGCTCTGAAGCACTGAACAAATTCTCTTTATGGGGTTTTTCCCCCCAAGCACCTTTGGTGATGTCGCTGCAGCCCTGGGGAGCAGGGCTCCCTCCTCTCCTGCAGCTGCCACGGGGAGAGCTTTGCACTGGGTTTTATGGAGTGATTCCTCTCTGTGAGAGATGAAGCAATCACTGACTTCATTTACCTGGGAACAGAGAGCTCAGGCTGAGAGGAGTCGACTGGCCTGCCAAGTGGGCATTTTCCTGGAGAAAATTCCCAGAGGTTGTGGATTCTATACCTGTGGAGGGCTCTGACCCTGCCTGGGGAGGAACTCATGGCCCCACTGGTACCAGATGAGGAATTGTTTGCCCTCATTGAGGGGGGATATATGAGTGATATATTTGAGGTATACAATGCTCATTTTTCAAACCCACTGTCCCACGGAACCCACAATGCCCATCCTGTGGGAAAAGAACTGGAAAGCAAACCCCAGCCCAGCTGTGCCCAGTTTAACCAGTTCACCCAGGGGCCAGGTGTGACTTTGGGTTCACCAACTATCAGGGATCACAAAGAGACCTCAGGACTGCAGAGTGCCTGTGCAGAGGGAAAATATGGAAATTATTTTGGCGAAATGATTATCATACGGATGTTTGTTCCAGGAAAATCAATGGATATGTATGTAAAATATAATATAAACCAGGAGCTTTCGCTGCACTCAGCAGCCAGGATATTTTGGAGAAGAGATCCCCTTGTGCATCTGGCTGAATAAAGGATTTCTGCTCAATGTTGCATTGGGGTGAAGGAGTTCTGTTTTTATTGATTTTTCATAACACCTCCCATCAGTCCAGGATCACAGAATATCCTGAGTTGGAAAGGACACCCAGGGATCATCCCAGCCCCTGGCCCTGCACACACACCCCAACAATCCCAGCCTGGGCATCCCTGGCAGCGCTGTCCAAACACTCCTGGAGCTCTGGCAGCCTCGGGGCTGGGACCATTCCCTGGGGAGCCTGGGCAGTGCCCAGCGCCCTCTGGGGGAAGAGCCTTTCCCTGAGATCCATCCCAAATTCCCCTAACATTGCTCCAGCTGTTCCCTCTATGCCGGAGTCCAGGTTCCCAAGGCAATTTCCTGAATTTCCCATGAACAGGTGCTTTCCCTCCTCCAGAGGAAGCTTTTAGGGGGGATAGGGAGGGTGTGAGAGAATGAAAGGCTCTGTCAGTGCCACTGAAACCTCTGTGCCAGGAGTGAAGAGCAAAGCACCTTGCTGGCATCCTGCCCACCCGGCACTGCTGCCTCCAGGGGCTGTGCAGAGGAGCAGGGAAGGGGCAGGATGACCCATGGCCTTCCTCCCGCTGGGGAGGGACCCGCACACCCCTGCTCGTGGGACAAACACAGCTGGGACCTCTCCAGCTCCACAGCCAGGGAGGGATCTGGCAGGAGTTGGGATGAGCCGCAGGCTTGGAGCAGCTCTGGCACCAGATGGCCCCGAACCCCCGCAGGGATGTGACAAATTCCTGACTTCACAAACGATTTGTACCAGTGTGGCTCTGGGATGTGCTGGGGATGTGACACGGGATTTGCTGAGGGTGTGACACTGGCTGTGACACGGGATGTGCTGTGGCTGTGCTGTGGATGTGGCACAAGGAGCTCTCCCTGCCTTGGACACCAGTGCTGGGAATGTGTTCAGTGGGAAGAAATTGAATTCTCTCACTTCATGTTTCTCTCTGCTCTTTGAGTATTTCACAATCAAACTTCATTTTTGAATCCCACTCCTTTTCCTTCCTTCATTTGCTTTCCTTTGAACCGTCCCTGCCCCCATCTCGTGTGTTTCCACTTTCTCTTTTTTTGAGGGGAAAAGGAATGAGTGAGAGGAGCTGGGGCTGATTGATGCTCCCACACCGTTCCACGGCGAGTCAGAGGTTGAATTTTCTCTTCCTCTTGTCTCAGATTGCTTATTTTTTCTTTTCTGCATGTGTCCTCAGTGGGATTAACCCCTTGTCCTGCCCCTCCATCCCTTGTCTCCAATCCCTCTCCAGCTCTCCTGGAGCCCCTTTAGGTCCTGCAAGGGGCTCTGAGATCTCCTTGGATTTTCTCCTCTCTGGCTGAACAACCCCAGCTCTCCCAGCCTGGCTTTGTAGGAGAATTTATAGAGCAGATGTTTGATTTTCCAAGAGAGTTAAAACTGAGGAAAAACCTCCTTTCTACACTGAGACAACCTCTGGAGCTGGGAATTCCTGGAGTGCATCCAATGCCTTCCCTGTGACACCTTTGGTGACCATGGCACTGGACTAATCCCTGTCCTGACCTTCACTGGCCGGGACCACCTCTTATTTCTGCCATCCTTGGCTGTTTTTCCAATATTTCAGAGGCTGGGGGTTGGTGGGGTTTTTTTTGACTGAATTTTCTTTCCATTTTGGAGTGAATTCCCTTCCCAATCCCCTCCTACCATCTAGTGGGAGATTTGGGTAAAACACAACAGCACGAGTTGATGGCTGAGAAAATACCAGATGGTGCTGTCTCACCTGAGAGCCACAATTCTGCGCCTCTCATTAAACACAGGTGAGGAAGATCATGAGAAAAATACCCTCAGGTTGTGGAAACAGAAAATTATCTTGGGCTAGGGGGCTGGGACACAAAGTGAGGGGAAAAGGAAAATGTCCAGGGTTTATTGTGGATTTGCAGGGAGAAAAGCAAGAAACTTGTGAAAAATAAAAGGAAATAAAGATTGAAAGCAAAATATAAGGGTGGAAAAAGTTTTGGAAGTGAGTGGGTGCATTTGGGTTGCTGGAGAGGGAATTTGGACAAAGGCCTGGAGGGACAAGACAAGGGAGAATGACCTAAGCTGAAGGAGGGCAGGGATGGATGGGAGATTGGGCAGGAATTGTTCCCTGGGAGGGTGGGGAGGCCCTGGCACAGGGTGCCCAGAGCAGCTCTGGCTGCCCCTGTGTAGTGGTTCCAGTTCGCCTATTTGAGTTTCTGGCCAAATGCCAGCACACTTATCAAAATTTACCTGATGTTTGCTGTGAGATGAGGATTAGGAGTAGGCAAAGCAGGCTCAAACTTTATAAATTATAAAGAAAGTTCATTAATAAACCTAAAACAAAGAAAAAAACCAAGAAAAACCAGAACAAACTCCTCAGACCACCCCTGCTTCCCCCACCTCTCCATTTCTTTCTCCCTGACAACACACAAAAAAACAACACTTCGACTTCCAGTCAGTTTACCACCTCAGAAATAGCTCTTGTTCCCGTTCATTTAGGGAGAGGAGTCTCTTTTGTTTACACCATGGATTTTCTGTAAGAAAAATACAGTTTTTATGGGTCTTCAGCCTCACCATCAGCCGCTGCCCGGAGCAAAGTCCAGCTTAATGGTGGATCTCTCCCACACCAGCAGCCTTCCCACAGCCACTATGGTGGGTTATGAACAGTCCACAGGGTACCTGTTTTAAGGATGCTCAGTTCAATTGCAGCAACAAAGAAAATCCCTTCTTCTGTGCTTAGCAACACAGGTTCTCCTGACAACTCAGGTTCTCTAGCATTCTCCCCGGGACCAGGGCTCTGGGTCACAGCCTCTCCTCTCTCTTGGTTCAAGTTTCCCATCAGGCTGTACTTTTTCAACACCTACTTGTCTTTACCCAGGTATTTCAGTTCATTGGCTGCAATAAGAACTTCACATCTTCGTCTTTGGACTATGTCTTCATATATTACAGGGAATTTATTAGCTCAGTCCCCAACCATGGTTCTCCAAAAGAGTTTTCAGCTTCACTCTCAAAGCACTTCTCATACACCTCCCTCTAGGCATCCGTTCTGCTTTCCTCACTGACTGTAAAGTCTTATGCTGCATTTGTGCAGATGTCCTCACTCGTTCCTCTCTCTGTGCAAGGAAGGATGGGTGTCTGCAAGTTCAGTCCAGGCATGGATAGAGTTAATCTCTCTCTCTCTGGCAGTGTGAGGATCCCGTGCTCTCTGCCGGGCTGTTTGAAAAGGTCCGAGCTGGATGCCAGAAGCTCTCAGAGTCTCTGTGCCTGGCTCAGAAAGGTTCCAGCTGGATGCCAGACACTCTCAGAGTCTCTGTGCTTGGCTCAGAAAGGTCCGAGCTGAATGGCAGAAGCTCTCAGAGTCTCTGTGCTTGGCTCAGAAAGGTCCGAGCTGGATGGCAGAAGCTCTCAGAGTCTCTGTGCCCGGCTCTGCGGAGCTGGCTCGGCCTGCTGGGGCCATCTGGGCCCGGGGTGACAGGGCAGGGCCTGGCCCGAGCTGGATGGAGCCGGCCCGGTCCTTGCCTGGCCCGGAGCAGGGGCCTGGCCCTGTCTGGTGTAGCTGACACACCGGCTGAGCTGGATCTGCTGAACATTCCAGCCGGTTCCTCCCCCATTCCCGGCTGCAGCTGCACGGCCGCCCTAAACCTCCCTTACACCCCCTCCCTCCTTTGGAAGGCAGGGTGGGCCTTACCAGGGAGAGAAGCAGGAGATGCTCCTCTCTACACAGCAGCAGCAGGCTGAAAGAGGAAGAGGCTCAGAGGTTCTTTGCTTATATATGATTTTTTTCCTCGAAGGCAAATCAACTTTTTAACTGGTTTACCTACATATCAATCCTTAAAACTACCTAGCTACTGGCTCTCTCTCCCAGGAAGGAAGTTGTATCCCTTCCTGCAGCATAGGTCATTTGCTAGATTTTGACCCCTCCTGACTAACCCAGGACAGCCTGGATCCCTGGCAGTGCCCAAGGCCAAACTGCAGCTCCCTGGGACAGTGGGAGGTGTCCCTGTCCATGGCAGGGGTGGCACTGGGTGGGCTTTGGGGTCCTTTCCAGCTCAAACCATTCCATGATTCTGTGATTGATTTCATCTGGAAATCTTGTGGAAAACCCCAATCCCAACACAGTTTTTTAGCCCTAAATTGAGCCTGACTTCACTCCCTGAGCAGTCTGGAGCTGCATTATTCACGCAAGGGCATGGGCTTCGCACAAGATGAAGAAGTGCAAAGACCTTTATTGCACAGTGAAAATTCCTTAAGTACCGGCACACAAACAGGACATAACCTCATAAAAAGAGGAAAGATGCATCCCAGAGTGTCCCCCAATCACCTGGAGTATTGCCTAGGTGTTACCTATTATGGTAATAGGTAAACAATACCCTGTGAGGTCACAAAGCACAATATTCTCACACAATTGGTCAAGAAGGTCACAAACCCATAATGCTTTTCTCCAGCCCATCTCAGGTGACCTGGATGTGTTTCCATGGTCACCTCTGGGCCTAGGGACAAGGCTTATTCGAGGCCTTTCCGGCGTGCTTTACTATAGCACCCATGGTGTAACCCTACATGGAACTTTGCTGCTCAGGCTGTTAATGCCCCATGAGGGAAGATCTGGATCTCCAGCAAACTTCACCATAGGTCAGTAAATCACCCAATCCCAGAATCCTGGCATGCTTTGGGTTGGAATGGACCTTAAATCATCCATTTCAAACTCCCTCCACAGGCAGGCAGCCTTCCACTATCCTGGGCAGATGGAGAACAAAAATAGGCTGGACTGGGGGCAGAGTTGGGAGCAGAGGCAGAAGAAATCCCCCACCCCCCCCAGGTATCAGCTCCCGCAGAGACCCATCCAAGACCAGAACACGGAAATTCCAGCTGCTGCTTTTAGCTCCTGAACCCATTTTCCGTTTGATTTCCTCCTCTTTGAATGGCTTGCAAACCCATCAAATCCAGATTTTCCATGGATACATCTCAAATCCTGGCTCTATCCAGGACAAACAGGGAGCCAGAGCCTTTCCAAATCTTTTTGTGATCTTGTTCAGTGAGTGATGCTGTTCATCGAGAGCTGCGCAGCCGGGAACACCCTGGGGAAAACAGGAGATCCCATGGGAACCTGCTGACAAGTTTTCATGACAAAACACAGATCTTGTCAAAACGGGCATTCCTTTAAGGAGACTCCAAACTGAAGCTTCTGAATCAACATTTTGAAATTTCAATCTGTCAAAAGCTGACATTGCTTTGAAAGTCGGTTTGTGTTTTGCTCAAAACAGACAGGGATTTTCAGGTTGCTGTTTCCAAATCAACACTTTCCTGAGTGCCACTGCAATGTTGGTATTTTGGGGGCTGATCCAACTTGTGGCCAGAAATGAAAGCTAAAATAATGGAATTCTCAGTCAGAGGCCCTGAGCAGCCTCACCCAGTGCCTGATGACTCTTTCTGTGGAGAAATTTTCCCTAATTCCAACCCAAACCTCTCCTGGCACAGCTTGAGGCTGTTTCCTCTCACAGTGTCCCTTGTTCCCTGGGAGCAGAGCCCAGCCCCCACCTGTGACTTTACTGCTATTTTATCCTGTTTCCTTGCTGTGATTCAAAAATCAGTTTTAAACAGAATTTCCAACCGTCACACACACACACACACACACACACACACACACACACACACACACAGTTCTTCTAAGTCTTGCTTTTAATTTCCTGACTTGAATCTTAATTAAGTGAGTAATTGCTTATTTGGGTAGCAGTTCAGGAGCGCCAATCTCCAGATCCATCAGTTATTGTTCACTGATCCAGGATGTGACAGAGTTAATGGAAGTCTTTCCATGGGAGATACAGTGACATATTCAAAGGTCTGCTTAGCATCTCTATTTCTCTGTGCAGCACTAAAAACCAGGATGGGTCAGTCCTGACTCACCTCACCTGCACCTCACTGCTGCCCTTCCCACCTTGGGCAGGAGGTAGGGCTTTGATTTGGGTATGTTTGTTTTGTTTCTTCACCAGCAAATTTCAATGTATTGAAAGCAAAGCTGTTCTTGCTCTTTGGATCCTGAGAGGATTTCTCATGCACAGTAGGAAACAGGGAGTGGATGAATCAGCACCCACAGGCTGCACTTCTGCTCAGGCCATTTCCCTCCTGCGCTCCTGGCATTGTCCTTGGCCCCAGTTATTGATGGGCAGCAGCCAGCAGGGCAGGAGTGCGGGGTCATTGGACAGGCAAGTGACACAAACCCAGGCACTGAGCCAGGGATAACTGGAACTTGTGCAGTGTTCACATGAAAAATACATATTTTTAAATTCCATGGCAAACAGACACTTATCTCCATTTAATGTCAAAAAGCAGCTGAGGAGGGAGAATATTTACCCAGCTTTTGTGTAAATTAGGTGACAGAGCAGTGAATGGGGCTTGGCACAGGCACAGCTGACCATGCTAAAGATTTGGGTACACAAACCTCTGGATGGCTCCTGGCACAGGTTCCTAGAGCAGCTGTGGCTGCCCCTGGATCCCTGGCAGTGTCCAAGGCCAGATTGGAGCAGCCTGGGTCAGTGGAAGGTGTCCCTGCCATGGCAGGGGTGGATCTGGATGGGCTTTAAGGTCCTTTCCAAACCAAACCATTCCATGATCTCCAAGAGACAGCTCCAGATGATCAGGAAGGGTTCATTTGCTTCTCCATGTTCTGTCTGGACAATGCTGACTTTACTGACATTTTCCATTTCTCCTCCCAAAACACCAAGTTTACACCAGACCAGCCTCTCTTCATGGTGTGAAAAGATCAGATTTACAGTATGGAATGTTCTGCTGGAAAACTGCCAGGTCTGGTTTCCACTGCTGCCTGATCCTGCGATTCTGTTATCAGCCAGAGGGAGCTGGGACTGGAACTTTCTCCCCCAGTGTGCTGAGCTGGGAGAGCTCAGCCTCTGCTCTGGCACAGAGAACAAATACAGAACTCTTCCCACACCTGCAGCACATCTAAGGGCTCCACCCCTGCTCCAGCACTGATTCCTGCAGCTGCAGGAATTCAGTCAGGCCCAGCCTCCCTCCTGCGGCATCTGCACCTGGAATTGGACAATTGGCTGCACAAGTGCCACAGAGGAGAGAGCACAGTGAAAAGGGGGAAAAAAAGATGAATATCCTTAAAATGCAGCCCTGGCAATGACTCTCTTGCTGCTGCTGCGCAGCA
Organism: Eopsaltria australis; assembly: GCA_034509425.1. Classification (NCBI taxonomy): domain Eukaryota; kingdom Metazoa; phylum Chordata; class Aves; order Passeriformes; family Petroicidae; genus Eopsaltria; species Eopsaltria australis. The sequence goes on along the minus strand of JAVTVJ010001011.1, from coordinate 453,798 downwards.
CAGGGGTTGTGGCAGGTGGGCACTGCTATCCAGCTCCTGGCTCCGTGGAATAACAGTATCATTTAGGCTGGAAAAGACCTCCAGGATCATGAAGTCTAACCTCTGATCAAATCCCACCATTCCCACCAAACCACAGCACGAGCTACCACATCTGCCTGTTTTGTGAACAGTTCCAGGAGATAAAACTTCCAGTTCCAGCCAGTTCCCTGCAGCCTCCTGTGATTAGTGCTGGATGTTAATCAGCTCTCTGCAATTCTGCACAGCAGGAGAGAGAGGTTTGTGCTCTCATTAAACTTGGAGCTCACAGCTTCAGCTGGGAGGGTCGTCTTTCAATCCAGGGAATAATTTAGCCCAGGTTGGAAGGAAAGAATCAAACCCTGAAATGCTCCTCAGTTTTCCCAGGAACTGAGTGGGGAGTTCTGAATGGATCATTGCTCCTGCGTGTTCAGCAGCTGCACAGAGCAAAGGGATCTGAGCATGTTTTCCATTCCTCTCCCCTTCCCCATCCATTGATCCATCCATCCATCCCCCATCCATCCATCCATCCATCCCCCATCCATCCATCCATCCATCCATCCCCCATCCATCCATCCATCCATCCATCCATCCATCCCCCATCCATCCATCCATCCATCCATCCATCCATCCCTCCATTCATCCTCTGAAGGGACATCTCCAAGTTGGGAACATCCCAGGGGATGCTTTAAGGTTGCCTTGGAGAGCTCTGCAAGGAACAGCCCCTTCCTTGCTTTTCCATGGGATTTTGATAAGGAAGTACAGGAGTGAGATCTCATGGATTTGAAGGAATGATCCTCCTGGTGCATCCAAGCATAAACCTGGTCTTTCATCTCGCTCTGTTCCCTTTTCCCAACTGCTTCTCAGGTTTGGGAATTATTCTGGGGACCTTCTGATCAAGTACCCTCTGCAGAGATTTGCCTGGGAATTCCCATGGCAGGAGTTCCTGAGGGAATGACTGGAGCTATGCCAGGGAGGGTCAGGTTGGATTTTGGGAAAGGTTCTTCCCCCCCCGAGGGTGCTGGGCACTGCCCAGGCTCCCCAGGGAATGGTCCCAGCCCCGAGGCTGCCAGAGCTCCAGGAGTGTTTGGACAGCGCTGCCAGGGATGTCCAGGCTGGGATTGTTGGGGTGTCTGGGCAGGGCCAGGGGTGGGACTAGAGGATCCTTGGAGGTCCCTTCCAGCCCAGGATATTCCCTGATTCCATGACCTGTCTCTCTGTGTCTGGCCCCTCTCCCAGGCAGTTCAGCCCTGTCACCTCAGTGCATTTGGTGCCATTGGTTCCCATTTCCTTCTGGCTGCTGGGGATGGCTGGGTTGGGTCCCAGTGGGAGTTGGTTCCTGCCAGCTCCATTTAGATCAGTTCCCATCAACCTCCCCTGGGGCTCGGAGCCTCCTGCCAGCGAGACAGGAGCTGCTGCAGTGGGGAATTCCCTGATTAACCCCAAACCCTCGCTCAAGGACAGCACTGAGCTCCCTCCCAGCACCTGCAGATCCATTCCTCTTTCTCTGCAGTGCCTGAGGGAAAGGGAATGAGGGATTAGGGCCAGAAGGGGCTCTGCTGTCATCAGAAGAGGCTCAGGTTTGCATCAGATGCTGTGGAACCCAAGGCTGGGGTGGTGCTTCCAAGGGAATGCTGAGGGGTGGAAATCCCCACGGAGAGGCTGCAGGGGCAGGACAGGGAATGCTGTACACAAACAATCCCTCAGTTCAGTTATTGCAGGGACCAGGGTGTGCCCAGTTACCCACGGCACTGACTCCCAGTTTGCCCCAGCACTCGCAGCTCCTCTGCCTTGAAACTCCAAAGAACTGCCCTAAACTCTAATTGTTCCATTTCCTGCGTTTTTATTTCCAGGCAGGTTCCTTTCATCTGCTTTCCTTCTGTCCCTGCAGCAGCTGCAGAGATCCCGTCCTGCAGCTCCTCTCGAACCCTAGAGGGTGCAATTCGCTCAGAGAGCCTCAGCAGAACTCCGAGACTAGAATTCCAGGGATTCTTGGCAAATCAGGGAGGAGGGAGAGGAGCTGATGGCGAGAACACCTCAGCCAGCGCACTGCAGGTTCAAGAACTCCGCTATTCCCTGTGAGCCTTCCCTGCCCACCCCCGCTGGCAGCGTGGGATGTGAAATGACAGAGCAGGGAGAGCTGCTGGTGTCATCCTGCTGCTGGGGTGGCAGCTGAGGATCTGCACCAGAGCCCGGGGATGTGCAAATCAGCCCCTTCCTTCCCCCGATGGAATTCCCCATCCTCGCCAAGGTCTGAGCTTAGGGAATGACCCAACCTTCAGGCTCCGAAAGATATTCTTCCTTAGGAGTTTCTGTTGTGCCAGTAGGAACATTTCAAAAAATCAATCAGTCGAATCCATCAGAGCAAATGCTCGAAGCACATCAAAGAGTCCTGAGAGTGGGAACATTGGAAGCAGCCAAAACTCCCTGTACAAGGAGCTTTCCATTCTCCCCAGCGCCTCCCTCATGTTTATTGTGCTTCCTTGGTGACTACAAAACACATGGAGATGGCAACAAAATTCATTCCTTCCCCTTCCCAGTGGAGACAGGGCTGGAAAGTCAATCCCTGCTCCAACCCCTCCCGTTTGGATTCCAGAGGGATTTGTCCTCAGCAGGTCAGGAGGGAACTGCTGCTAAAACCATCCCCTGCCTGAGAATGCAGTCGACCATTCAGTCTCAATTTTGAGATCTTTTAAAAGACTGAATATCAATTAATATTCTTAACTGCTGCCATAAATCTGAATTGGGAGCAAACCAGATGAGATTAAAGGACCTCTGGAGATCCCTTCCAGACTCAGGTTTAAATTGATGGCAGCAGCCACCTGATGGTCTGAATTAAATCCAGGGATCTAAACCTGCTCTGGACCGACCAGAGAAAGAACCTGATGCAGGTTTGGGAAGTGTCATTGTTTTTAGATCTTTCTGAAATAAGGAAACCCCACAGCAGCACAGCCAGGCCAGGCCCACAATCCGAGGATTTCACCCCGACCAAAGCCTTGTTTGGCTTTGCCAAAGAGAAGATGAGGCCCCAACTCGAATCCTGGGGCGATTGAAGAAGGACCTGGGAGGATTGAAGAAGGACCTGGAGGGGCTGGAGCATGTCCAGAGAAGGGAAGGGTCTGGAGCCCCAGGAGAGGCTGAGGGAGCTGGGAAAGGGGCTCAGCCTGGAGCAAAGGAGGCTCAGGGGGGACCTTGTGGCTCTGCACAGTCCCTGACAGGAGGGGACTCAGGGGGGTCGGGCTCTGCTCCCAGGGAACAGGGACAGGAGGAGAGGGAACGGCCTCAGGCTGGGCCAGGGGAGGCTCAGGGTGGATACTGGGAAAATTTCTTCCTGGAAAGGGTGGTTAGGCACTGGCAGGGGCTGCCCAGGGCAGGGGTGGAATCCCCATCCCTGGAGGTGTACAAAAAAATGTGTGGATGTGGCACTTGGGGATATGGTTTAGTGGGAATGGAGGGATTTGGTCAAAGGTTGAACTTGATTACCTTGGAGGTCTTTTTGAACCTTGGTGACCCTGTGATTCCATGGAAGGAAAAGCATGAGCTGAATGCAGGGTCCTTCTCCAACAGCTCCTGCCCCAGTGTGGCCCCTGCCCCCTCCAATCCCTGCAGGAGCAGTGGGTAGGCTCTCACACACCAAAACTCCCCATAACAGACCCCTGTAAATCATTGATTAATAATAAACAAATAGTTAATTACAAGAGCCATTTAAAATCACTTTTCCTCAGATGAGACATGACAACTTCTATTGATGGGAATACATCACTTTAAATGCTTATTAAAAACCCATTTCAAGCTACTTGTAAAATGGAGTGCACGAAATGAGGTTTATGCTCTCCTATAAACATTTTGCCTTTTTTAGTCATCCAGACACTGAAATTCCTGCCGGATCCAAGTCACTAAAATCAATAGGAAAATAAAGCCCAGCTCTGCAATGTTATTAACATAATTGCTCCACTATGCAAACAATAGACTCTCTTAACTTGTGCAAAAATAGATGGAAACAAGGTCCAGGAGCAGTTTCCAGAGGATCTGGGTGTCTCCAGAGCAAAGTAAGTTCCCAGCTCCTGACAGCCCTGAGCTGCACCCGGAGCAGCTGCTGTGTCTGCAAAAGGCACCAGGGCAAAGCAATTTGCTGTGCTAATGAGGAGAAAACTCATCAGGATCATCCCAGGCACCACAGCTCAGAGCTTGGAAAGGTCTCACTGGTGTCCACAGTGAATCCTGCTGCAATTGCAGATTGTCCTGGGGAGCAGGGGCAGGAAAAGGGAATTTTTCCTTTGAAGAATACAAAAAGACTGCAGAAGCCGTGGCTGCCCCTGGATCCCTGGCAGTGTCCAAGGCCAGGCTGGACACTGGGGCTTGGAGCAGCCTGGGACAGTGGAAGGTGTCCCTGTCCTTGACTGGATGGGCTTTAAGGTCCCCTCCCACCCAAAGCATTCTGGGATTCTACAATTCCATAAAAATCTCTTTTGATTCATTAGGCCCTGATATACACCAGGAATTGCACCTAAGGAGTCAGGAAGGATTTATGCAAGGAAGTGCTGGAAGCGGAATTCTCCATGTCACAGACCAGGTTGATTCCCATGGACTCCAGGATCCAGGGGCTGGAAGGCTGGGAAGCAGTGCCTGAGGCTGGAGGATTGCTGGCTAATCTGCCACTTCTGTAGCTGTAACCAGCCCTCCAGGACACCAATCCCCGCCCAGGGATGCTGTTCCTCTGCCACAGCTTCTCCTGGTGTCAGGAATCTCTGTCCCAAGGTTTTGGAAGACTCTGCCCATGACTTGATGTTGGGTTAAAGTATAATCCAGTAATTGCCTTAACTGCTGTCACTGCCAGGTGTTGCCAGGCATTTCCAGGTGTTCCCACTCACTTCCAGACGTTCCCATCCTCCTGTCATTGCAGGTGTTCCCATCCTGCTGTCATTTCCAGTTACTCCCAGTCCCACTGGGCCAAGGTGGGAGCTCTAAACTGCCTTTGTCCATGCAGGAAAACTGGTGTTGGAAGGATGGATCCCTTTGAGTTCTCCAGCTGTCCCCATCCTGCAGGAATTAACTCCCTCCTCCTCTTCCCCCCTAGATGGATTTCCTCAGGAGCAGCTTCTCTCTGACCCCTCCTTGGGCTGGGCTCTGCTGCTGTGGGAGTCACACCAACTCTTCCTTGCAGACAACATCTGGGGCTCATCTGGGGAGGGTTTTCCATGGCCTCTCCTGGTGTTCATTGATCCCATTTATCCCAGGAATTCTCTCCCTTCCTGGGTGTTATCTGGTGCTCCCTATGTCCCTGCACATAATGACTATTCTTGGAGTTCAGCTTTTCCCCTCTAACCCACTTCCCATTTTCTGCAGACGCAGTAAAGGACCAAGGAATCAATGGGAAGGTTACATTTTGTTGAGGTGCCTGTTCTGGAACCTTCCATTCTCCCTAGAAATTGGGATGGTTTGTGTTCATAGTTGCTAACAAAGCAACAACGCCAAGCCCTCCCTGTAGTTTCTTCCTCCCTGGATCTGCTTCCCATGAGATCTCACCTCCTGCTTCTGAGGTCATTGGACGTGACCATTTTCCCACTGCTTTTCCTCCTCTCCCTCTCCCAGCCATGCTCACCCTCACGCCAGTGCCCTCCACCTCCACCAGTTCTGTGGGAGAGAATCCAGCTTCCTCCTGTGTTCCCATTTCTGGGAACTCATTCTTTCATAAGATTTCTCCTCTTTTCCTTCCATTCATGCAGCTAAAAATCCCATTCCTGCCCCCCTCACCATCCTGTGCAATCCATCAGGGGTAGGGGAGAGCAAGGGGAATCAGGAGGGATGAGGGCAGGGATGGCTCTGGAGCCCAAGGGCAGGAACATTAATTGAGGCTTTCTGTTCCCAGACTGAGGAGTGGAGGTGCTGCCACTTCCAGAAACACTGCATGGTCCTGCTGCAGCTCCACACTCCAGCTCGGGGTCATGGAAAGGTCACTGCACATTCATTTTTCAAGCTAACCCAAATATTTCAAATAAATGCTGCTTCCACTCTCTGTTCAGGACTTCTCTTCTGTGCTTCCAGTAAATATTTCTGCGGAGGAAAAGGAAAGTCTGGGCAGCAACAAGAGCAGCAGGATCTGAGTGATGGGAGGAGATGCATCCAGCTGGGGCAGCCGGATGGGGCTGGGACTGGGGAGGGATGGGGATGGTGACCAGGATGGCCCCGGAGGCTCCTGTGAAGGGCACAGCTGCAGTGAACTCCTCCAGCTGGGGAAGCTGCAGAAGCATCCCAAGGTTTGTTTTCCAGGTATCCCCACCTGCCAGAGGAATCCCTGCCCTGCACAGGTGCCTTGGCCTCCAAAGCAAAGCCCTGCCTGGCACAGCTTGGCCTTTTCCCCCTGAGCTCCGCTCCAGGGGCCAGGGAGGCCTTGGGAGGAGGCTCCCCTGTGTCCAAGCCACCCTGCTGTGCCCAAACTGGCTTTGGATTTTTATGTGCAATGCACATTAATGAGTTTAAATATTGTCATGGAATCATGGAATGGTTAGGTTTGGAAGGGACCTTAAAGACCCTCCAGTCCCAGCCCATGACATCACCCACAGTCCCAGGGGGCTCCAAGCCCTGTCCAGCCTGGCCTTGGGCACCCCCAGGGATGGGGAATCCACCTGTGGGCAATGTTATCCCAAACTGCTCTCCAATCCAGCACTGCAATCTGTAACCTCATCTTTTAATTCAATTACTGAGGAATTTGCTCCTTACAAGGTTGTCTCATCCCAGGTGTGGATTTATTCCCATTTCCAACTCTCACGTCAGGATTAAATAGCAATTTACCCAGGCCCAGCTCTCCTCTGGAGCTTAAAACCAGCTCAAAGCCAGAACTGGAACAGGCATTTCTTGTTCTCTTTTCTGAAGGAAAATTCAGATTTAATGGGTAAGGAAGACATTGAAGGGTTTGCATAGAAGGAAAGAACACTGGGTGTTGAAGAAAAGCAAAGATTAATGTCAACTTTTTAACTGGGAATTGAAATATGTTTAGGTTATCAAGAGAGCATTTTCAGTATTTTGGGTCAAACATTTCCTATCAGATTTCTTCAACTTTCAGAAGAAACAAAAAGACCCGAGTCCACTGGATTATTCCATTTATATTCCTTGGGAAATGCTGACCTTTAGAATAATTAATTTCCAGTTTAAAAAAAAATAAAAATAAAAAAATCCAGGTTTAGATGTTCCATAGAAAGAACTTCCCAAAAAAGGCAAATATCAGCTGATTCCATGATAAAATCCAGTGTTTTCACTTTGGTGGAAGAACAAAATATTAGAACTGATTTCTTGAGTTCCCCACTGAAAACTAATGATGAAAACAAGCGAAGTCAGGCACTTGTGCGTTCCCAGGCTCTGGAAAATGCTGGGACACAGCTTTTGTGCCATCAAACACCTTCAGCTGGTGAATTACGAGGTCTTATAAAGCCAATAAAATTTCTATGCTATGGGATGGAGTCATAAAGCTGTTTCAATTTACTTCCAAAGGAGAAGGATAAATCTAAAGAGGGAAATAGTTACAACGAGGACTATTTTTTGTAGTGATGTGAATAATTTCCAGACAAATTAAATTAAATGTATGTGCTTTGCAATGCAGCCATGCAATGAATGGTCCTGGAGCAGTGGAGAGGGAGGGAAGGTGTCCTACAGGAGCACCTGGAATATTTGGCTTCAGCGTTTAAAGGCCCTGCAGGGGAGTGGAGTGGTCAGGAGCAAACCTGACAGGAAAAGCTGCTGTTCCACAGGGAAAGGGGGGGAATTCCACCCTGAAGGGTGAGAGGAGCCCTGGGCAGGCCCTGGCAGGGACAGGTCAGTCCCATACAGAATTCACACCTCTGATGTCACCTCTGCAGCTCAGCAAGGAAGAATTTAACCCTGAATTTTGCTAGGAGAGATTTTTTGCTCAGTTTTCTTTCCCAAATCTCTCTGGTACTCAGAGGGCTGCAGGAGTAACAAATTGCTTTATTTGCAATTGTCTGGAAGCTCTTGGGTTGGGCTGTTTGAGCTCCTACCCAAACCTTGGAAGGAAATTTCCCAAGAAATGCCCAGCACCAAGAGAGATGATGGGTACAGCTGAGTGCATTTAGTCAGAGAAACCTTGGTTTCTTAAAGCAAACAGAGGAATGAATCCATGCAGTGGAAAAGGAATTAAGAACTCTGGTGGCTCGTGCAGCTCTTGCAGCAAGTCAGGACTTGGGGCACAGCAAGTGCTGCAAACTGTGTGTCCTGATCAAAGCCTCTGCATAAAATAAATCCAGCTGGCATCAATAAGGGCAAAATCCAAGCTCAGGCAGCCTCCTGGGCTGAGTTTGCTCCAGCAAACCAAAATTCTTATTTTTGGGTTAGGATGGGACTGAAGTCAAGCTCAGCTGTCCCTGCACAGACACATTCCAGAGCAACAGACTCCCCACACCTCACAAGGCCCCTGGCACTTGCAGCTGGCACCTGGCACAGTCCCACACCTGGACACCACGAGCTCCTGCCAGGTGTTCCCTCAGTGCAGGAGCTTTGCTGATATCCTACATTTGAAATCCCTGCTCCCTCTGCTCTGGAACAAGCCAGGCTTTGGAGCCTCTGTCACAGCGGGTTCCGTGCCCTGCCTGGAGTCTCCCAGTGCTGCAGCCCCTGGGTCCCAGGAATTCTGCCGTGCTTCCACCTCGCTGCTCCCAGCCCTGGGCACCAGCTGTGCCAGGCAGCTCTGCCAGCACATTCCCACTGCCAGGGAGATCAGAGAGCAGCAGGGAGCACCAGACCATGCAAAATATCAGGCACTGCCCCAGGGCTGCCTCTGTCTGGGGTACAGGGCAGAGGCAATTGCAGTGGCTGGAAAAGAGACCCAGAGCCTGTAACACACCCAGAGAGGGACAGCTGGGGCAGTCAGGGAATTGTTCAGGAAAAGACCTTTAAAATCATACAATCCCAGGATGGTTTGGGTTTTAAGGGACCTCAAAGCCCATCCAGTGCCACCCCAGGGACACCTCTCACTGTCCCAGGGTGCTCCAAGCCCTGTCCAACCTGGCCTGGGACACTGTCAGGGATGGGGTGAGGTCATCAAGTCCAACCACCAGCCCAGCACCACACCACGGTCACCACTAAACCACACCCTCAGAGGAAATTCTGTGGTTTTTGAAGATTTCCAGGACTGGGGACTCTGCCCCTGCTGTGGGCAGTGTGGGGCCAGGGAGCAGAGGAACCCCAGGTGACAGATCCTGGGTGCAGGTCTTCCATTGCAGCCCTGTCTCCATGGCCACCTGTGCTCTCTGTGCTTTCCAAAGGCTCCTCTCCATCCAAATTCTCTGTCTGCACCTTGTGCATGTGGAGAGGATGGAGTTGTGTGAACTGTGGGAATTTTAGTTCATTAACTGGATCAAAAAATAGAGACACTGAGAGAGGAAAGAAAGCTGGTGTGTTTTTTCTGTGCAACATGAAAATAATTATTTCCATGTTTCAGGATTTCTTGTTTGTTTTTGAAAACTGGAAACAAAAAGAAATCCTTTTCAGTCTCAACACGACCTGAATTCCCTTGAAAATGTGTTTTTTTATTTTTTTAAACTTATTGCCTAATTAAGATGGAATAAATTTTAGAGGGTGAAGCTCTTTTGAACTGAAATAATAAGAAACCCCAGTTAATGAATATCTCAGTTCTCAGGTTTGAGAATGGTTCAGTCTCATTTTTATCTGACATTTTGGAGTCAATCTCTTGGTCACTGTCCCCTGTCCCTGTGGGGTACTGCAAGGACCCCTAAAAATCTGCTGTTTGTGTTCTGCACTAGTGGGTTTATCTGCATCATTTTACCTACACTAAAAGTACCTAAAATTTTACCTCTCTGGTTTGGGGCAAGATTTGAGTCCAGAGGGGGTGAGTGGGGTGAGAGGTCAGTGGGGTAAGTGGTCAGTGGGGTCAGTGATGTCAGCGGTGTCAGTGATGTCAGTGGGGTCAGGGGTCAGTGGTCAGTGGGCTGCAGGTGAAGGTGCAGGTCATTGGGAAGGTCTCCATACAATCCTTGACTCCACAAATCCAGACCTGGTTCCCTTGAGCTGCTGCCAAAGGAGCACCTGGACAGAGGAATTTCAGAGCTCTCCTCCCCTGGCCCCATAAATCAGAGCTTTTGTTCACAGCAGTGGGAAAACTGCCTCCCTCCCCCAGTAAAAGGTAACTCCCTCTTTTCCTTCACCCCTTTTCCTGCACCAATTAAAACTCTAAGAGCACGTGGCTACAACCACAGCCCATCCCTGGGAACGCTTTACAGTGATGACCCTGAGCAGGAATTCTTTCTTTAAATCATCCATTAACCCTAAAGGACACACTGGGAGCATTTCAGCCAAGCAGGAGGAGCTCACAGGTGAGACCTGCCCAGCAGATGAGGCTCCTTTCCACACAGGTGAATCCTGCAGCACAGCCCAGGGAGGTGCAGTTCCTGGAAAGAGCTTGCAATCAGCACTGCAGGGTTTCTAGAGTTGGTTTTACCCCTTTTTGGGTATTTTTGCCCCTTCATCTGTCCCAGTAGCAGCCCAGAGCTGCAAGAGGTGCAGGGCACTGCCCTGGCACTGCTGTTTCTCTGTTCCAGCAATTGGAGGAGTGGGAAATGGAGCAAAGGGAAAGAGGCAAATCCAATGATTGTCTCCCTTCAGCAGCATCCAGACCATGCCCTTTTCCCAGCTCTTCTGTATCCGAACTTTTCATTGCACTGTGAACCCAGCGAGTCCCTCCAGCCCCAAACCACTCCAGTTAATGAGATTAAAGAGGGATTTACAAGTCAGCCCTGCCTTTTCATTCTCTCCCCTGGGCCATGCCCCAGGATTTTGGAGGGAATGTCAACCTCTGGTTTGGGGGAAGCTCTGGAAACGGCATCCTGCCCTCCCAAATCCCTGGGATTGATCCAGCAATAAAGATGTTTAGTGCTTGTCATTTTGCACTGCAGCTGGGCAGTTCTTCTTTGGGAAAGGCTGGAAGGGGGAGGAGGATGGGAAGAGGATGGGAAGAGATGTTCAAGGCAAGGCAGAGCCTCAGAAATAATGGGACAACACCCACAGCATCCCAAAAGCCAGGGAGGATCTTCAGAACTGCTGCCAGCTCTTGGGGTGTCTCATCACAGTGATGGGAAAACTGCCACAAACTCACAGAAAGCCACCAGGATAACAGGGAAAATGGCCAAACCCTGCTAATTTCAGTTGGAATTGAGCTTAAATCCCTCAGAGCTTTTCCCTGCTTATCCCAACCCCACTGAGGGAACAGAGCCTGGAGGCTGGAACTTCATCCAGGACTTTTGCTTCCTATGGATGGAGCTGGGGCTGTAACACCCCAGAGGGAAGGGAGGGAAGGGAAGGGAAGGGAAGGGAAGGGAAGGGAAGGGAAGGGAAGGGAAGGGAAGGGAAGGGAAGGGAAGGGAAGGGAAGGGAAGGGAAGGGATGAGCCCTGTTTGTGGTCTGATCATCTCTCCTGACATGGAGATCCTTATTTTACCCCTGTCAGCACCATAAAAGCAGCAGCGCTCCAGAGCCACCACCCCTGTGCCTCAGGCACCCTGAGCACTAACTGTCAGCAGATGTCTGATCCTGGAGCATTTCCTGCTGGGAATGGGGCAGGAGCAGCAGCACAGCTGGATTCAGTAACTGAGGCTTGGGCAGGCTCCAAAGTGCTGTCTAAGGAGTGAGAGCTGCTGTTGTGATTTTTCTGATCTCAGGAAGAGCTTTCCTTGCTGCTGTTTGGGAAATGTTTTGCTGTGGAGATGGAACTGATGTGAGTGGGAATTGCAGAGCTGCTTAGAGGGGGATGTGCTCCCAATTGTCCCTAATGACTGACAGGAACAGGGCCTGGGCTCTGAGCACAGGCTGGGTTCAGCTCCCTGCTGCCTCAGGAAGGTGTCCAGGCAGAGCTGGGAGGTTGCAGCTCTCACAGAACTCATCCTCATTTAGCTTCACCTGCCACAAACGCAGTCTTTGGCAGCTAAAGATGAACAAACCTTTGTGAATCTTGGCAGGAATCTCCCTCTGTTGGATAAGGGAATCTTCTCCAGTTGTATTGTGCTCCAGAGGATCACCCAATAGGCTGAGTTTTTCCTTTTGTAATGGCTCCTATTCCTGCTGGTTTGTCCTGCCTGAGCAGGCTGCTCTGGATCACACCCAAGCTCCTCTTACTTTTATTTTCTTAAAAGGATGTGGCTTTAACTCCCAGCATTTTTTATTATTATTTACCTCAGTAAAATTGCCAGGGTGACTCAAAATTCCTAAAATTTCTAGGGAGACTCAAACAGCCCCCAAAGAGACCCCACCATGATGAACCCTCAGTTCTTCTGCAGGATCTTGTGGCTGGAAGGAAGCAGCCGCGGCACTGCATGGATTCCACCCTCCCTTGCTTTGGAACTGTGCTCCTGGGAGGATCCCAGGATCCAGCTGGAGCCAGCCCTGAGCAGCCTGGTGGGAATGCAGGGCTGAGCCGTCAGGAGGAGGGAACAGATGCTTTCCTGGGGTCCTTGCCACCTTCCCTTCCCACCTGTGCCACTCCACGGGTTTCACATCCCAGGAGGTGCCAATAAACCCATGCAGGGTTTTATTTGGATTTGCTTTATTTTATCCTGCTCTGACTTAGAAGGAGCTACCCTGTCCAAGTGTTCAGGAACCCTTAATGCTTCTCACACCCGGGGCTCAGTGTGACAGAGAACAGCGGAGCTGGATCTCTGGGATGGCTGAAGCTTTAATTCCACAAATCTGCTGTTCTCCTCCTCTCACAGTCCATTATCACAGTGAAGGCCATCCCTGTGCAGAGATGCCCTTGCTCATCCTGCTCACTGAGACTCAGTGCTGGTCACAATTATCATAGAAAATAATTTAGAAAATAGTAAAAAATCAGCAAAAGATGGTTTGCCTTCAGTTGCCAGGAAAAGTAGCTGCGACTTTTCTTGGCAGGATCTCCACTGTTAAAAGACTTCTGTGAAATGTTTGGTTTTCAGACAGAAGAAGAAAAGATTTTTATTTTTTTTTGTGGAATGCAGCCACTTTTCCTCCAAGGCATCTGCTCAGCCCACACCTAGCCCTGTCCAAAAGCCAGTGCAGGGAAGTGGTTCCAAGCATCCTTCCTCACCTCCTGCAGGGTCTGATTTCATCTCTCTCCAAAGCAGCTCCTTCCCCTCTCCCCAGCATTTTTATTTGTGCTGTCAGTGCCCAACAGCTCAGGCACTCCTTACACTTCTCTCCACATCACTGCTCTGTTTCTTCAGCCTCTTCCTGCCTGCCTTCCCTCTCTGATCCAGAAAATCCATCACTTTTTGTGTTCTCATCTTTGGGATTGTTCATTTCTCTGCTCTTGGCAGCAGCAGCTGCTCCAGCAGGACCAGGATCCCCTTTTCTCCCATCCCAGTGGTGCCCACCCACCCTGAGGTTTGGACCTGGATCTCACTGGGGTCAGGGCCCCCAGCCCCTGAGGGGCCATTCCCACAGGAACACATTCCCTGATGGATTCCAGTGCCCAGAGTCCAACCAGTGACCCCTCAACTCTCAAATCTCAGAGGGTGGGGAGGCCCTGGCACAGGGTGCCCAGAGCGGCTGTGGCTGCCCCTGGATCCCTGGCAGTGCCCAAGGCCAGCTTGGACAGGGCTTGGAGCTACCTGGGATAATGAAAGGTCTGTCCATGGCAGGGGTGGATCTGGATGGGCTTTAAGGTCCCTTCCAACCCAAACCATTCCATGATCCAAGATCTCTCAAACCAGTCTCAGGGCTGTCTCCACAGAGCCACATGTGGGGCTGGGATTCCCGGGTTGTTTGATGAGATGTAGGAACCAATTCCTGTAATTATTTTTCTTTTCAATTTTTATGTTCTCCCTGAAACATCTGAGATTTTACATTTTTCCCCGTCCTCCTTCTCATGACACATCCAGGCCATTTTCCAGCTTCCCTGGCCATAATCTGGCTCTACCTGTCTGTCTCATTCCATGATTTTAGGAGGAATTCAGCTCTTCCAGGAGGATGTTTTGTCCCATACCCAGCCCCTCCCTTGTGAGGGCCAGCAGAGCTGAGAACTGGGGACCAGAGAGCCCAGATCCCACCCATGCACAGGGGGCTCTTCCCATGCTTATGCTGGGAAAGTTGGGCAAACAATGACAATATTCCCTCAGAAAGGGACTTTGTTGTCCCAAAATTTCCCCTCTGTAACTTAGCAACATTTTTTGCCAGACAAGAAGCTGTTCTGGAATATTTTCTGCAATGAAAAGGCCCTGAGCTGGGAGCAGTTGGCTGTTCCCTGGCTCACAGATGCCCAGACAGACACAGGGATGTCTCCCTGCCAGGCAGGATTGTGGCTCCTTCCTCCCAGATTCCAGAGAGGCCAATTACTTCCAAGTCATTTTGTCTTTTCTTATCTGCCACTGTTGCTTAATCGATGCTCTGGGTTTAATGAGTCAGAAAAGCAGGGAGAGAATCCAAAGGCTTCATTCAATAGGGGATATTTCACACGCAGCCTTTAGAGGGAAGGTGGATCTGTCCGGGAGCTGGGACTGGGAAAATCCTGAGACTGCAGCAGCTGAGGGGGAATCAGGCTCTGCCTGATAAATGGGGAAAACTTCTAGGAAATATTTTTTTAGTAAGAAAATAACCTGTCACGTTTCTCAAAGCATCTTCATCCTAGGGCCTGGGAGCAAGGCTGGAGAAAGAGCCTCAGTTTTAGTCCACAGCCACAATTCCCAGCTTTCCCCTCACTCATCATCTCCCTTGAAGCTGCTTCTCCCTATTCCAGCCCCACAGAGCTCCAGGGCACACAGGAGCCAGGGCAGGGCTGGATCTCAGGCACAGCCCCAGGGGGATACAGGGATACCCAGCAATGGAGAGCTCCTGATGGGGCATTCCAGGGATGGAGAGAACATGGAGAGGCAAGGAAACCCCTGCAGTATAACAAGGATGAAGGCACTAAAAAACCCTGGTGAAGGTACTAAAACCCCTGGAGAATCCCTCTGCACAAGGAACACAGGACCCAAGCACCCCATTCCCTCTCCTCCCTGGAAAGCAACTCAGGACTCCTCCCACTGCTTTATTCCATCAGCTTCCAGCGTCCCCTCAGGACCCCTCCTTGCTGGAGTCTGAGGAAAGGGGAAACAGCAGGAAACAGGGACAGAGCCCTGCCCTACCCACAGGAACAGCCACGGCTTCCCAGCCCTCCAACAAGCCCACAGCTGAATCTCCATTTTACAGGAATGTTAGTGGACCTGGAGACGATTCCTTTGGGAAATTCCCACTGATCTCTGCCTTCCTAAATCCCAGCATTTTAGTGTTGTTGAGAATGGTCCCAGCCCCGAGGCTGCCAGAGCTCCAGGAGTGTTTGGACAGCGCTGCCAGGGATGTCCAGGCTGGGATTGTTGGGGTGTCTGTGCAGGGACAGGGGTGGGACTGGGTGATCCCTGTGGGTCCATCCCAAGTCTGGATATTCCCTGATTCTGTCATTCCAGGTACAGTACAATGCCAGAGGGAAAGCACCGCATCCTTATTTGCTCAAATCTAAATACAATAAAATTAAATCAAATACATCATCAGAACTGCGATTCTGGGTGCATTTGGTGATTCCAGGCTGCACTCAGCAGCTGCCACTGCCTGCAGTAAATGTGCAGGCATTGCAATCAGCTGGTGTTTCAGTAACCGTAGTCACTGTCTCATTAGCTCCAAGCACAATTCCTACTCTGGAGCCTTCTTCTGATCCCTTCCCAGGAGGCTTTGTTTCATTTGGGAACGGGTGGAGTGGGACAGATTACTTGTGCTGGGAGGATCCCTGGCAGTGCCCAGATGCCAGGACCCCACAGACATCCCCAGACCCCACAGACGTTGTGGCATCAGCACCAGGGACAATTTGGGCACTTCCCCAGACCAGGTTTTGTGTGCAATCATTGGAAATATCTCACCCATGCTGAGAGTCCCTCTCACCCTCTGGAACAGCTCAGGGGTGGTTTGGGGATTTTTTATTTCTGCTGTTCTTGTGTGGTTGTTCTAAATCCTCCATCCCTACAAAGGCCAAGACAAGAGGATTTGTATTAAACAAAGGACTGATAATGGTGTTTCTCTTGATAACCAACTGGTGTCAGTTCAGTGACAATACCCACAGCTTTCCTTTTGTTTGTCTTTACAGCTTCATAAGAGAAATCACTTTGTGTCTGCAATTCACTTTTTTTTTAACCTTTCTTTTTCCTCTACAGCAAATATAAAACCATCAGCCTTTAGAAATCACACAAGAAGGTAAAAAAATCAATGTGTACCTATGGAAGTGAAAAGAAATAAAAAGCCACCAAGCCCCCCAAAACCAGGAAGGTTCAATTCTCCTCTAAAGCATTTGGTTAACTGATCACCCTCAGCACAAACCCAGAGCCAGCCCACAGCCCCTGACCAGGGCATTGATTGCTCCAGGAAAGAGCCCCAAGCAAATCCTGCCTCTGACTGGAGTGGATTTGTGTCAGCAGTGAGACTGGACATCATTGGAGAGGCACCAGCAAAAGAGTTGCTCAAATCCTGCATTTCTGGTGTTATTTTCCACCTCTCAGAGAAACTTCCACTATTTTGGCCTGAGTGTCGTTCACCATTCAAAGAAATGAGTTTGGGTTGAAAGGGACCTTAAAGCCCACCCAGTGCCACCCATGCCATGGACACCTCCCACTGTCCCAGGCTGCTCCCAGCCCCATCCAGCCTGGCCTTGGGCACTGCCAGGGATGCAGGGACAGCCACAGCTGCTCTGGGCACCCTGTGCCAGGGCCTCCCCACCCTCACAGGGAGGAATTCCTTCCCAATATCCCATTTAAACCCATGATTCTGAGATTCAGCAGTCTGAATGTTTGCCAAGTTTTGTCTCAGTACCTTTATTTGAAACACAGCTTGAATGCATGTGGCAGGACATCTACCTCCCTCACCTCCTCCTGTGTGCCACAGATAACGGGTGCATAAAGAGATAACCCAAGGGCAGGAAGGCCCAGCAGGGCTCATCTCTGGCGCCAGAGGGCTCAAGCCTCAGCTAAGAATTAACATCTTAGTCTGGAGAGCTGATAGGAGGAGAGATAAAGGAGAAATTACTGACATGGGTTTACCCTGTGAAAGATACACGAGCTAACACTGGGACAGAAGTCTCTCATACCCTAAAAGTGTTTGAAGCTTCTCCCCGAAGTTTGGACACAGGCTTCGTGGTTACTTCCCCGGGGATTGAGGGAAAGGATCTCCATGTGTGCCCCACCTTCAGCAGTTGGATGCTAAGATACATTGAATCCTAAGATTTTACTATTTCTTCGCTAGCTGTAACTGAAAAAGGTACCATTCTCGTGCACTGTATATGTTAAACTACTGGCAGTCTTTCTTTTTGTTTTATTCCTGTGTAGTATTGGTTTGCTTTTAAGTCTTGTATCTGTTAGTTTCCCTGTCTATTAATAAATGATTCATTCTATACCAGACAGAATCAGTCATCATTAAAAGAATTTACACACGAGAGTGGGTTTTGGGGTGCTGGTTACCTCAATAAGGTCACTGCCTGCTGCCAAGGCCTGGGCAGGAGGCAAGGACTGATTTTAACTCACACATCCATTCGTAACAATGCAATCAAACATTCCCCGTGATTTAAACACTTCTCTGAACAGAAAATCTTCCACTAAAATGGGGATGCTTTGGGGAAAAGTTGTTTTTTTTGACAATGCAAGGTTTCCTTAACAATTCCTAAACTCCTCTGGAAATGGGACCTGGACCTTGTCTCTTTTGAGAATTGCAGTTTGGGTATTTTTAATACCCTGGATGCCAGAGAGGAGAAGTTAAATAAAGTTAAATAAAATCTTCCTTCCTTCACTTTAAATGCTTAGTTTTTATAGTCGTCATAATATTGTTTTGATGGAAACACAAGTCTTAAGCAAATAGAAAGAAATATTCCAGAAATATTTTAAAATATCTTTTAAAATAGTCCTGGTTGTGCCATGAGTGGTAGGGAGATGTGATTTCTCAGGGCCTGAACCTGCCCAATCCCCAACAACACACAAAGAAACTGTAATTTGTTATTTTAGAGCTGCCCAGTAGAGAACAAAGCGCCCAGCTGAGCACATTACACGTGGTTGTGTCTGTCTTTAGAGATGTGAGTAGGAAATTCCCTTGGAAGCTCTGGAATTACTCACGTGCTGCAAAGCAGGCACGTGCTGGATGTGTCTCGCTGAGCTGCCTGAGCATCAGGATAAGCTCAATGAGCATCCATCCCAAACATCGGGCAAACATGAGCTGTGGAATTCTCATCAAAAATAAAAGGCCTCAAGGCATCCCAAGATGATTCATGAAAAACAAATTGTGGAGCCTCTTATCAAAGCTGAGCAAACAGCCCATCATGCAGTCAGAGGCAGAAAGAGCCTTGGCTCCACAGGGCCGCAGGAATCAAACCACAGCACCAGCAAAGGAATAATGGCACACAATCAGATCCCAGGGAGCAGCACCCAATTATTCCAGCGGGGGATAGACAACATCTGGCTGGGAAACAAACCTCACTCAGCTCAACTGAAAAGCTGCAAAGTGTTCAGTGAGTCCAGGAGTGACAAACCCTGAAGGAGCTGCACCTCTCAGAGCCGTGCTGGGCTCAGGTGGGGAGCAGGGCAGGGCTCCAGCAGCACCAAATCCCACACTTGGAGCAGAGGGCTGCATTTCCCTGGCTTAGCCAAAGCCCACACCAGAGGAACTCACTGTAAATACTGACTTTGGGAACTTGGAATACACAGCTCGACTTCCTTGACGCTTCCAAGGGCCCTCCCAGGCCCCAAACTGCTTCTGTCCCCTGCATCCCAAACAAATCAGCCTCCGGCAGAAGTGTCTTACACAGCCAAGAGCTTTGTGAGCCCTCTGGCCTCTGTCACAGCAACTCCCACAGCTTTCCTGCCCTGATTTACCCAAGTGGCCCAATTCTCGTGTTCCCCTTGCAGAATTTGTGCAAGTCCAAGGCAGGGAGCTCAGCAGGGTCAGAGGTTTCTCCCTCTGTTCCAGCACAGCATAAAATATTTCAGTGTCTTTAGCAAAGTGCTGCCAAGTGGCAGCATAATGAGGGTATTTATCCTCTGCTGGGACTGTACCTATGGAAGACTCCTTAGCAAAGCACCTGTGGAAAACTCTCCTCACAAGACCTCAAAGAAAATCCCGCAGTTTATGGCACAAAAAGTTTCTGCAGCTTTCTGTGAACTACTGAGAACCCAGTGTCCAGTGAGAAAATGCTGAGGAGCCAGAAACAACCCCAGCTGCTTTAATGAACCCACCTAATAAGCGAAATTAAAAGAACAGTACTTGTCCAGAGCCTGGCATTTGGAACCAGGGGATTACTGGCTCAGAGGAAGTGCTGGATTCACCTGGGCTGAGGACACTCTTCAGTGCTGGTCTCCTCCTGAGAGTGCTGCTCCTCATCCCAGAGCTAAGTGGGATAACAGCAGGAGAGAGGGAACCTCCCTGCCTGAGCTCCCTGCTCACTCCTGGCTTATGGAAGTCAGGCCTACATGGGCTGTACCTTTAAACCTGGGGCCCAGCTTTTCCTCCTTCACCTCCTGCCTTCTCCTGAACTCTGCCATTGTGTTAATCCCTTCCTCACAGCCAAAAATAGCCTTTGCTGGTGGAAAAAATGAGTTCATTCTCTCCTGTGTCTTCCCAGCCTCACCTCCTCCCAAGTCTTCCCAGGACCTCCAAATCCTGCAGTGATGTCATCTCCCTTCTTGATATTCCTTTAATTTTGAAAAGGATTATTAATGAATATTTTAAGAAGCTTTTTGCTACCATGAAGATGTGACTCCTAAAGGCCCCAATTTCCCCATCTTTCACAAAATCCACAAAGAAACACAACTCCCAGGTGGCAGAGCCTGAAGGATTTGCCTGAAGCTCAGAAGGAGCTCCCTGCTTGGAGCCCAGCCCTGTGTCAGGGAAATGTGAAACTGCTCTGTGGCTGCACCTGCAGAGGTAACACAACCTGCTTTGGGTACAGAAATAAACCCAGCAGCACAGCTGCTGAATTATTTGTGGTCCCCGGGTGAGTTCCCTCCACTGAGAAGGCCAGAACTCACTCACCAAGAAAGGGAATTACAACCCCAATCTCCTCCTGCCGAAGAGAAGCTTCAATTATTTATGGGGGCTTGAACTACTTAGCTTGGCACTTGAGCCCTTAAGGGAAATCCAGTTCCCACTTCCCCATCACGAGGAGCCAATCATTTATTCATGGGATCAATAGGAACACGAAGCAGGAATGCTGGTTCTGAGGTTCCCAGGCAGCACAGGGGTCAGGGCATGGAGGGGCTGTGTCCTTCTGGAGGGAGTAACCTGAATTTTGAGGTCATTTACCCATTCCATGGGTCCTTTGCCTTGGAGGGTTTGGTATGGAAAGGTAAATCCCAGAAGCAGGCAGGGGGCTGAGCACACCCAGGTGTGGGGCTGGGGAGTGGAGAAAACCCCCAGAGCTGCACTGGGTGTGATAACTGAGACCACTGGAGATTTTTGGTGGATTGCTGAGCTTTTCCTGGCAGGGAATGGAAGAAATGCAGCCTGTGAACAGATTTCAGATGCAGAAACTGTACCTAAGACCTTGGAACCTGAAACCAGAAATATTTATGGGTTCCCTACGGATCCTGCTTTAGCAAGACCTCAGGCAGGCCCATGGAGAGGGGAATAAAAGTTATTTGCTTGTATCAAAATCATTTCATGGTAGGGAAAGGTGGCAAAATCCGGTTCCCATTGGCATCCTGGGCACATCATCTCATTTTCAACAGCCAGAGTGGGAAGGATCCTTCCAAATCACAGAGGTACAGTACAGCAGGAACCTATTTTAACCTATTTTTATTATCCTTTAAGTCCTTATGGAGGTGGTTCTGCCCCTCCACTCCAGGGGAAGGTGTCTGCCCATGGATCTGCTCCTTAAGGTCCCTTCCAAACCAAACCATTCTGGGATTCTGTGATGATAATAAATAGTTCTCTCATCAGACATCTCCAAATCTCCAATAATTGCTACTTAATCAACAAATGCAGCAGTCTGGGAAGTGGTGAATATTGATGAGGTCGAGATTCCAATACAAGAGCAATACTGTACATGTGACTGTAGAATAATTGAACTTTAAGAATTTTAAAAAACCAAGAAAGGCCCTTTATGAACAAAGAAAGGCAGAAGAAACATTCCCAATACTTGCTGAGGTGATCAGAGACTGCTGTTACTGAGCTGGATTTTACAAACAGACAGAATTCTCAATCCAGGCAAAGGCAATCAGGGTCCCAAAGCATTGGAACTTTGGTTCTCTGGGCAAATCCTGCAGATCATCCTGAACAGTGGCACAGGGAGTGATTCCCACTGCTCTTTGCTTGGGGCTGCATTATCCCATTATCCCATTATCCCATTATCCCATTGTCTCATGGGTGGCAGGAAACAGAAGAGAATTTGACATTCATACTTCCCAGTGCAAAGGGAGAAAAATGAAGACTTGTTTCTGTGAACATTTTCAGACCTTTTCTATCCAATAAGTGCTCAGTGAAGAACTTTGCCTTTGCCCTCTCCTACTTCTTCCCATGTTTAGAAAGGATTTTGTCTGTAAAGAGGCTCTAGGAAGATGAACATCAGTGACAGAGTCTGCTAAGGGGAGATAAGGTGAAAGATTAGGTCATGCAGAGCAGCTGTGGCTGCCCCTGGATCCCTGGCAGTGCCCAAGGCCAGGCTGGATGGGGCTGGGAGCAGCCTGGGACAGTGGGAGGTGTCCCTGCCCATGGCAGGGGTGGCACTGGGTGGGTTTAAGGTCCCTTCCAACAAAAACCATTCTGGAATTCCAGGATTCCCTAATCCTTCTCCTCGTGGGGTCACACCTTGTGCTGGGCAGTGATAACTGTCCTTGTCTTGCACCCCTCTCCCCAGAATCTCAGTGCAATCCTGATTTTCCATGGCTCTGGAACCAGCTCAGCATTGCTGTGTTTGTTCCACCAGGAACCGGGAGAGTCTGAGCAAACCAACACAATAGCAGCTATGAACTGACAGCAAAATGCCCCTCCTGTGGGAAGAGCACTGGTATTTTAATGCTTTAAAATGCAAAAAGTCCTGAAAACTTGGAATGAGAATCCTTGATTGTGCTGTGCCTGTTGGTTCTGGTGGCTCCTTTCCAAACCCAGCAGCAGAACCACTTGGATTGAATCCATCACGAGGCTTTCTGGTGCCTAAACTACAGCATGTACCCTCATGGCCACAGGGTAGGGTGGAAAATTGCTTTTGGCAGTGGAATTTTATCCAAAATGTGGGGGGTTTTTAAAAAATAAAATGATCAGGAGGCACAAAATCCAACCCCAGCAACTCCCCTGCAGTATGAGAGAGTTTGGGTCCAGATTGATGCTCAATCCACACAAAGCAATTTCCTGTTTTGTTCCCTGGCAGGAAAATTAAAGCTGCTTTAGTTTGTCAGTCTGGGCTGGTTGGGATTTTCCCACATCAAAGTCTCCTTTTGTAGGAATCAGCTCTCATGGATGGGTGGATGGAGGGAGGGAGGGAGGGATGGATGGATGGATGGATGGATGGATGGATGGATGGATGGATGGATGGATGAGGGACAGATGGATGGAGATCATGGATAGATGGATGGAGGGATAGATGGATGGATGGATGGATGGATGGATGGATGGATGGATGGATGAATGGGTGGGTGGATGGATGGAGATCATGGATGGATGGATGGATGGATGGATGGATGGATGGATGGATGGAGGGATGGATGGATGGAGATCATGGATGGATGGATGGATGAGGGATGGATGAATGGGTGGGTGGATGGATGGAGATCATGGATGGATGGATGGATGGATGGATGGGTGGATGGATGATGACAGGTTGAGGAGCTGCCTTCAGCTGAGCCCACACCCCAAAATCCTCCCTGGCCAAAAGGGCTGGGGGTCAGCTAAGACAGCTTTTGGGAGGGGAAACAGGGGAGTTCCAGCAATTTCCACTCCAGCTGCTTCCTTTTGAGGAATTATTTCCCTCCAATCCCAGCATTTACAACATCTCCCTCAAAGTTTGGTTCATTCCTCTAAATTTCATTCTCCAGTCTGAACCTCTGTCAGTGAAAGGAAAATGTGAAAAAGGGAATGTGACAGGCAGCAGGCAACAGGTTTAAGGAAAAGCTATAAAAATAGCAGCGGCCACAGCATCCCAGAGCCACAGAATCTTTAATGTTGGAAAAGCCCTTCCGGACCATCAAGTCCAAGATGTGCCTGGTCCCCACCTTGTCCCCATCCCAGAGCCTTGAGTGCCACCTCCAGTCTTTCCTGGGACACCTCCAGGGATGGGGACTCCAAACCTCCCTGGGCAGCCCCTGCCAAGGCCTGAGCACACTTTCCATGGGGAAACTCATGCTGATGTGCAAGACTGGACATTTTATAGAGCCGATTACACATTTTTTCCTCTAAAGACAACGTCTGCCTGTTGCTTTGCAGCTCTGTATTGCTGCAAGGGGATAATGACACCAATATTCCCTGCTGTCACTGGAAATTTGACACAGTTTAATATTAAGCTGGATTTGAGATCTTGTGTTTCCATGATGGGTCTGTAATTACCTGGCTGATAGCTATGACAGTGCTAGAGCAGAGTTGTGAGCTACTCAGGGAAAATTAAAATTAAACCCCAATTCCACACTCACTGAGAACACATTCAGGAAATTCAGCTGAGTTCACACACAGGATTTGCTTTCTGTGTCCCCCAAAAGCACAAATGGTTCTTGTCCTGAGCTGCCAACCTGCAGCACCAGGGAGAAGAGCCTGAGGAACCTCCCCAGAACCTTCCAGTGCTGCAGAGCAGCTCCTGCTGACCCCACCATGGACTGGCCTCCACAGCAGGAATGGGGATGAAGAAATTTCCCCCAACATCCACCCTGAGCCTCCCCTGGCCCAGCCTGAGGCCGTTCCCTCTCCTCCTGTCCCTGGGAGCAGAGCCCGACCCTCCCTGTGCCCCCTCCTGTCAGGGACTGTGCAGAGCCACAAGGTCCCCCCTGAGCCTCCTTTGCTCCAGGCTGAGCCCCTTTGCAGCTCCCTCAGCTGCTCCTCATCAGACTTAGAGCTTTACTTCAGAAAAATAATAGCAATATCTACATGTACAGCACATCCCCTCTGCAGTTTCCCTGCATTGAAGCCCAGCACCATCAGCTGCTGCAGAATTCCTTACAACAGCCTCACCTCAGCTGTTTAACTCCTCACAAGTCACTTGTAGCATTCTCTACTCAACCATCAAATTATCCCTTCACAGAACAAGAAGAAAGGAGAATTACAGTCATCAGCACCGAGCAAAAATAGAAGGGAACGTTGCAGTTGAAATAAAGCTCCCAAAACTTTAGCTGCCCTTTCTAGAAAGTTCCAGGAGAAATTCCCCCTTCTGTGATGGTGACAGCCAGGCCAGCAAAGTGTTTGGTGTGTCCCACCTTGGCCTGGCTCCTGGATCCCTGGGAATTGTCTGATGGGTGAATCCTCTCAGGGATTCTCTCCCAACCTCCAGGACACATTCCCAGCTCAGGGTGGGCAATCTGCCCCCTGGCTTTTCCTTGGAGCACACTCCCACACATGGAAAGGGAAATGGCATTTGGGTACAGAATGGTTTGGGCTGGAGGGGATCTTAAAGCCCAGCTCCTCTTTTTCAGCTCACTTTTATGTCAGGTCAGTGTTTAACTCGACAGATGAAGTCTGCAAGCTGCAGAGCCTTGGGCTCAGGGACAGAATTCCCTCTTCAGTGCCCAACCACACGAAGAGTGACACAGGGTGGCGAGCCCTGAGAGCATCAAAAGCTTCTGGAGTGCCAGAAATGGTTTCCTTAAAGGTTTAGACTTGGAAGCATCAGCTGATTCCAGCAAACAACAGAACCTGCAGTTCCCACTGATGCCCTTACCCTGGGATTTAGGAAGGTAGGGAGTAAACTGAGTTCCTCAGAAGCTTCAGGGGTCAGCCAAGCTGGGGAAGTTTGGTTTGCTGGACATGTCACCAGGGGAAAAGGGATCAGGTTCTGCACTGCTGCAAAAACTGAAATCCAAGTACCTGTCTGGACCAGCCAAGAGTGCTGCACTTCTTTTTCCAGGAAGGAGCTTCATAATCGTTTGGATATTCAAGCAAATCTTAATTGTGATTTAATGGCTCACACTGTAATTAGCCTCCAGGGAAAAGTGCTTTCCATTAACCATGTAAACATTCCATTTGTTACACCATTACATGTTCTGCTACATTTCCTGATGAAGAGCTGGGAGTGGAGCAGCACTGGGCCAGAACTCAGGGAACAAAGGGAAACGAGGGATATGACTGGAAATGATCCCTTCTTCCCTCTGCATGTGACACTGGGAGGGTGCCCGTGGCTCCTGCTGCTGTGGCTGGCAAGGCAGTGACCTGTTCAGGAGGTGGCACTGAGCCTGGAACTCCTGTCCATGCCAGGGAGGATAACCTTGCTCCTATCCCTGGATCCCAGGCAGGTTCCAGCACAAAATACATCTGCACATGGGATGGAAGAGCATTCCCAGGGCCCTGGGGCACAGGAAGACTTCCCTGACCTATGGCTCTGCTGTATTTTTTTTATTATATGACCTTTTTATATTTAATGGCTTCAAGTTGCACCAGGGGAGGCCTAGACTAGATCATAGGGAAAAATTTTCATGGGAAGGGTTGCAAAGCCCCTGGAGAAGGCTGTCCAGAGCAGTGGATGTGGGAAGAACACGAGGAAGCGGCACCTGGGCTCAGGGGTTAGTGGTGACCATGGTGGTGGTGCTGGTTCATGGTTGGACTTGATGACCTTAAGGGTCTTTTCGAGCCTCAGTGATTCATTCCATGATTCTCTGTGCCCTCACCAGCTGGCAGAGCACAACTGGGATGTCTGTTCCCCCGGTGCCAGGGGAATGTGCAGGGAATTATCCATCCTAGAAGCAATAAAATAAAACCAACGAAGTGAGGAAGAGTAAACTGCTGGTAAAAACCAACCAAAAATCACAGGAACACAGTCTTGGAGGGTGGGGGGGGGCTTAAACCCCACCCAGTGGCACCTCTGCCATGGGCAGGGACACTTTCCACTATCCCACGGTGCTCCAATGCAGTATTCAACACAGGGTCAAGGACTTCTCTGACGAGACTGGGATGTGCAGAGTTCATTATTGTACAGAGACTGAGACTGCTCCAGATCACTCTGGGACTGCTGCTGAGACTGCTCCTATGACTGCTACTATGGCTACTGCCATGGCTACTCCCTTATGGCCACTGCCCTATGGCCACTGCCCTATGGCCACTGCCCCATGGCCACTGCCCTATGGTCACTGCCCTATGGTCACTGCCTAATGGCCACTGCCCCAATGGCCACTATGGCCACTGCCCTATGGCCACATGGCCACTACCCTGCCCCATGGCCACTGCCACTGCCCTATGGCCACTGCACATGGCCACTGGCCCCATGGCTACTGCCCTATGGCTACTGCCATGGCCATGGCTACTGCCCCCATCGCCACTGCCCTATGGCCACTGCCCCATGGCCACTGCCCCATGGCCACTGCCCCATGGCCACTGCCCATGGCCACTGTCATGGCCACTGCCCCATGGCCACTGCCCTATGGCCACTGCCCTCTACTACGCAGTGCAAATTCCCTTTATCCCATCCCACCCCCAGGCTGTGCCATCCCATAAACAGCAAAGATAAACAATACCCTATAAGGTCACACCCTACAATCCTCTCACACAATGGGTGCAGAAGGCCACAAACCCATGATCCTCTTTCCCATGTCCATCCCTGGTGACCTGGATGTGCTTCCTGGGCACCTCTGGGCCTGGGGAAGAGGCTCCCTCTGGCCCTTCCAGGCCTGCTTTTCTATAACACACACAGTGTAACCCTATACTCCAAGCCCTATCCAGCCTGGCCTTGGACACTTCCAGGGATCCAGGGACAGCCACAGCTTCTCTTGGCACCCTGTGCCAGGGCCTCCTCACCCTCACAGCCAGGAATTCTTTCCCAGTATCCAACATCTAAGAGGAGGGAATATCAGGACTGAGTTCCTGTGCCAAAGGAACCCCCAAAACTCCTCTGAATGTCCTTCCCTGGGAGAGCAGAGGGAGCATTTGCCCTTTAAACAATGATGAAGTTTTATTGTGGGGTGTCACTTAATCCCAGGCTGGGTCAGGCTGGAAGGGACCACAGTGGCTCCTCTGGTCCCAGCTCCTGCTCCAGAAGGGTCATCCCAGAGCACATGGCCAGGATTGTGTCCAGATAGTCCTGGAATATCCCCAGTGAGGGAGACTCCCTGCCCTGTCTGGCCAATCCATGTCCTTCGTTTATTCCAAGTTGTGCCTCTTGACAAAGCTTAGTCCAGGAGCTGGGGAAGGGGAGCAGAATTCCAGCAGAAATTCCTTGCACCTGAGGCAGGTCCATGTGTTCTGCTCGGGACTGCTGGGACTGCAAAGGGGAAAGGCCAATTCTGGGACATCTTCCCCAGCAATTCCTGCTAATTCTGTAATGAAGCTGGAAAGTGGGACTGGACTGGAGCCAGCCTGTGCCCTGGAGCCGCAGGGGAGCCCCCGGAATTCCCCCGGGACTATGCTGAGCTCATCCCAGGTGAGCAGCGCCAGGTGGGACCCACAGACCCAGGTGAGACCCACAGACCCACAGCCCAGGTGAGACCCACAGACCCAGGTGGGACCCACAGGCACGGAGCAAACACCTCAGTGGGGCAGCGAAGGACACATGAAGGGCGCTGCTCCTGAACTGTGGGCTGGGAGGGAGGCAGAGCTTTCACAGCCCTTTTTATCTTCCCATTGTGGGGATTTGTGGGGGAATTCTGGCTGCTGGAAAGCAGCACGTCTGAAAGCAGCTTGAAGGGTCTTTGACAAGCAGCTCTGGTTTATAAATAGAAAGTTTGGATGGCTTATTTTCCTCCTACAGTTTCCATAAAATACAGAATTTGCATTTTGTACGTTTTTACACTTTATTTTCTGCCCATCTTTCATTTCCTCTAGCAAAAGGAAGAGTCTAAAAAAAAGAGTAGGAAACGAAAGGAAGAGTCTAAAAAATGAGTAGAAAGTAAAAGACTGGGATTAAAACATGGCAAATGTTCACAAGCTTATCAGTGATCAGTTTTCAGGATCTGTTTTTTTCCCTTATCCTTTAACCTCCTCCTCTGTTGTTTTCTCGTCAGTGGATTACTATATATAATTCAAAGATTTTTTACTAGAAAAGAATCTTTTCAGCTCCACTATTTACTCATCTTCTGACCTTCAGAATTAATTTCCAGCAGTAGAAATCAGAATCAAGCATTTGTTGCTTTTGCTCCCTTGAACCAAAGAAAACAACTGCAATCTCTGGTTTGTGGTTTCTTTTCTGTACTTGAAAACAATAATTAAGATGACAACCTCATGTTCAGAACTGCACATCCCCCATCCTCCCAATATGCCAAGGCCAATTTAGGATGAGGAATAAACTCTCAGTGCCATGAGTTTATGGGGTTTAATTTCTCACTCCACACAACATTGCAGGAGAGGATATTTGCAACAAGAACTCATTGACTGACTTAGACTTGAGCTGAAAATTCAGTTCTCATGGAAGCTTTGTAGCTTTAAATAGTCTGAACTCCTGAGGACTATTCCCAAGCAGTGTAATGGTATATTCACTTCAAATATCAGATAATAAAGGCAAACACCAGGTAACAAAGTGAATGTGAAGACGATGCTGTCAAAAGAATTGCTTGACATGACAAAGGTAAAAAGGAAGAAATGGGGCCATGGTTACAAAGTTTAAAGGTCAGAGCTGGTTGTGATATCCTTTAGAAATCAGCCTCACCATATGTGACATTTCAAAAGCTTCCCTGAAGATTCCCCCCCTTTTTTTGCTCCTGAAGCTCATCCTCCATCACAGGATCCTCTGCCAGGCCCCCAGGTGCAGCTGCTCTGCTGCCTCCCCACCCTCCCCGCCTGTCCTTGCTCCAGGCAGGCTCCTCTCCGCAGGGAGTCGCTCCTGACCCTGTCCCCAGCCCTTGTTTGCTGGGAACACTGCAGGCCCAACATCCACAGAGCCCTTCCTTTCAAAGGGAGCAAATGGCCCTGCTGGAGAAAGGCATCAGCTCCAGGGAAGATCCAGCCACTGTTTCACTCTTTTGAACAGGCTCACCTGACAGTGGGTTCAGTGCCTGAGCAGTTCCCAGAGCTGTTTGATCCCAGTTACACACAATGGAAAATGTCCTTTGTGTCCCATTCCCACCTGCTCCTATTGACCTGCTCCTGAAATCTGTCTCCCTGCACAGAGGATGGGAAATGAATTCCCTGGATTTGTGATCCATTGAAGTGAGAGCAGAGGAGCATCTGGCTGTGTCACTAATGGGCCCCTGGAAAGCAGAATTACCAAAGGAGTTTGTTTCCTACTCATGTTCTGCTCTTGAACTCAGACTCACAAAAAATAGAGATTTTCTTGTCCCTTTACAGTGTAATTATGAACCTAAACAATTTCCATGGATTGTTACACTCATAGAATCGCAGAACATCCCAACCTGAGAAGGACCCCAGGAATCACCCAGTGCCACCCTGTCCCTGCACAGACACCCCAACAATCCCAGCCTGGGCATCCCTGGCAGCGCTGTCCAAACACTCCTGGAGCTCTGGCAGCCTCGGGGCTGGGACCATTCCCTGGGGAGCCTGGGCAGTGCCCAGCACCCTCTGGGGAAGAGCCTTTCCCTAAGACCCATCCCAAATCTCCCTGACACAGCTCCAGCTGCTCCCTGAGGTCGTGAATTCCTTGTTTTAATTCCTAGGATCTGCTCTTTCCTCTTCCATCATCACCTACTGACCTGCTCTGCTCAGGCACCACCTTCATTTCTCCTAAAGCCAAGTAAATTTTTTGGCACTTAATAATAAACATTTTCTGCTCATTTTGACATTTTCACAGCACAAACAAATCAGGAGATCCAGCACAAGAGTGTCCATCAGGAGGAAGCTGCTGATCGAGGTCCTATGGACACAGAGAACCACAGAGCCCTCCATGTACAGCTTGTTAGACAAAAGGAGGTGTCAAATGAGTAACACAGAGCATGGATCCCGAGCTGCTGGAGCTGTCACACCTCTTTCCAGTGGGCATGGGAGAGACACGCTCCTGTGAGAGGTTTCCAGATGATTTTCTCACAGCTGCAAACAACTGAGCCAGTGTCTGAGCAGATGCTGCCTTGCCTTGTACCCTTCACACTTCATGTCCCTGGGTCACCCAGGGACCTGTTCCAGACCTCAGCACTGCTCTGGCATCATTTGCTGTCCCAAAGACAATATTTATCCTGTTTTCCCTGGGCAGACTCAGCTGATGTGGGGAATGGTGTGAAGCAAACAATACAGAAATAAGGATGGCTGATTATCCACTCTCAGAATTCTTCCCTTCTCTGTGGAGGTGCAGGAATAAATGTCTGCCTTTTGTGAGGTTTCATTCATGACCGTTCTATTTAACTCAGTGCTCCTGTGTTCATCCTAATTTCTATCCAGAGAACAGACCCCTGGCAGGTCTTTAATAACTGCATTGTCATTCTGATATCTCCATCTCTGACTCCTGATTTCCATTGTTTGCCTCTCTTCAAAGGCACAAAGCAGCAGAGTCCCAAAGGAGGAGATTTTTCACACACAATTTCTGATATCACTGCAGACATTTAGCAGTGAGCAAATTAGAGCCGTGGTTAGAAATTGCTGCAGGGGATGGGAGAGGATATGGAAGATGGCAGGGAATGGTTCCTTGCTGCCTTCAGGGCAGGGCTGATCCCATTTTTCTGCATTCACAGAGCTCCTGAGTCCGGGAAGGGAAACTGCCCAGGGAGCAGCTCAGCTCAGGGGAGCTGCAGAGTGATTCCCGTTCCTTTCCATGGCAATCCCAACATCCTGAGGCTGTGAGCAGATCACAGTGGGAGCTGTGCATGGATTGGGTGGTGTTTGTGGGATGGAGCCGGTACCTGCAGGGACAGGGGCTGTGGCTGGTGGGAGCTGTCTCCTCAGGCTGACAGACATTCCCACTCTTTCAGAACCCATTAGAGACCATGGATTGTTCTGCATTCCCCACTGGGACTCCCTTGGAATAGCTCAGTCTCTGGGCAGACTTTCCTGGATGTTTCTGCCAGCCAGTGGGGGAGGAAGGTCCCCACAAGAAGGAAAGAGTCTGAATAGATTCATATTCTGAGAACTGTGACAATGCTCAGCGTCCTGATGGCTGCAGCCACAGGAGGGCAGGGATGGATGGGAGATTGGGAAGGAATTGTTCCCTGGGAGGGTGGGGAGGCCCTGGCACAGGGTGCCCAGAGCAGCTGTGGCTGCTCCTGGATCCCTGGCAGTGTCCAAGGCCAGGCTGGATGGGGCTGGGAGCAGCCTGGGACAGTGGGAGGTGTCTCTGCCATGGCAGGGGTGGCACTGGGTGGGCTTTAAGGTCCCTCATAACGCCAACCATTCCATGATTCCGTGATTCTGTTTCTCTTCATTGCCATTAGAAGAGGTATCAGTCTCAGACATCCCGTAGTAAGATCACCAGAACCAGGTGAAACACCAGGAGCTGGCACAGGAGACCCTGGCATGGGTGATCCATGTGCAGCTCCCTGTCTGTGAGCCTTGGAGCAATCCCAGCCCCAGGCCCTTAACAAAAGCAGCAGAATTATTCCTATTTGTAAAGTAATGCCAGAAAGCCCGAATTCCATGTTAACAGAAAACACAGAGTGTTTATTCAAAGCTTTTCATCACCTGAACCAGCACTGAGATGTTCCCCTCACTGTGAGGAGCACTTCAGGCCCAGGGAGTGACTTGTTAGGACCAAACAATGCCACAGGGAGGACTCGAGCCCAGCCCCTCACACCACATCCCCTTGATCTTTTCCTCTTCCACTCTGATCCTCTGTGACTTCCAAATTCCTGCATAAACCAAAGGAAACTCTGGCCTTTAATTAAGGCAAGCATTTACCCAAGGAATCCCCTCTCAGTCTGCACAGCTTTGCAGTTATTCTGCATAAGAAGCACATGGAGTGCAGGAATTAAAAGGCTGTAAAACCATTTCACACAGAACAGAACAGAGAGACATGCTGGGAATCCATCAGCCTGGAATTCTTCTGGATATCCTCAGCTGCAGGACTGAAAGGATGGAATTTAACAGAGCAATACTTAAAATTCAGTTTTCATCCAAAGAGCAAAGCACTTAACAAATTAATTGAGTTTAGCATCCATGTTGAGAGCTCAGCACTGGTAACATCATCACAGGAGAGAGGCTGGTTTATGAGGGGCTGAAGGAAATACAGCAAGCCCTGAATAGACAAATTGCTGCCCCAGAGAGCCCCTGAGGTGACAAATGGCACCTCTGCAGTCTCTGCACATCATAACTCTGGCCTCATGCTTTGAGCCAGACACTGCACCCAGCCCTGGCCAAGCTTTCCCCAAGAAGCAACACATCTTCCTTAGGCAGGGCTGGGAATGCCTTATTTTTCCTCACTGCTAATCAAAACAGAACACCCTGGGCACCGCAAACCTTTTAAAAGCTTTTTTTTTTTGTTTGTACCACAAGCTGCAGGACGCTCAGCGATTCTCCTTCCTCACAGTTCTCCCTCTCTGCTGGTTTTTCCCCTCCCCTGCCAGATCCTGGTGGGAATATGTGGCTGGATAGAAACCTTTCCTTCCCCCCATGCTGTTTAAAGCACTGCAGCACTGGTTCAATGGAACAATTGTGTTCTGTTCCAATGAACAAGATTTATCCTTCCTTTTAGGAGAGCCTGACTTTGCTCTGTCAGGGAAAAACTGTTTGCAGTCACCCACAGCTCTCTTACAACCTGTAATCCACCACTTATACCCTCCCTCCAGTCCCACAGGAGCTGAGCTATTCATCATTTTCTTTCTGGATACCAAAAGTGTAAAATACCCTTCCTCCCAAAATAAAACCATCACATAAAGGATAAGAGCAAGAGGTTGTGAAAAACCCTGCAGTCTGTGACCACTTAGTGATACTTGGGTGAGATTTGCCCCTTCAGAGATAAATATTGCACTCTATGAATCCATTCTGTTCTATGGAATATTTATGGTGTGTTCTGCAAAGCACTCAGCATACAGAGGTAATTCCACTCTAAACTGTACATTAAGGAACCATTAATATTCCAAAGGAGAAGGTTGGAAGTTGATAAATGCCAGCACTGAGGTCACTGTGGCCGCCCTTTCCTCTCCAGCTATTTAATGATGTATTTGCTCCAGATCTCCTTCTCACAACTGACAGGAACTGTTCAGAAGAGCTGGGATGGGAACAAGCACAAACACAATTTCAGGCCAGGAGGGTTTGGAGAGCCATAACTGAAACTCCAGTGAGTGCAAATCAAGTGTCATCGTGTGGCACAAAGTGTCTCAAATTTTCTCCTGCAGCAGGGAGCTCCCACAGGGGTCACCAACCCACTGGTGTGAACTGGAGCACTGAACATGTCAGCAACTGTCCCATTCTGGCACAGGGGGAGCAAAGGGATCCCAATTCTGAGTCACAGAATCATGAAATAGTTTGAGTTTGGAGGGACCTCAAAGCCCACCCAGTGCCACCCCTGCCATGGGCAGGGACACCTCCCACTGTCCCAGGCTGCTCCAAGCCCTGTCCAGCCTGGGCTGGGAAGGGATTCTGCAGGGGATTCTGTGGAGCTGGGAAGGGATTCTCTGGAACAACCAGAACAAGAAAGGAGAGAAACATCTGCTGTTCTGGAAATCCCCCAGCAGACTCCACTTCCCAACAGGAGAGCGGGAGCTGTGCTGGGGTTGCTGCTGTGCCCTCAGGTCCCATTATGCAAGTGCTGCTTTCAGGGCAGGTAAAAGAACCCATCACAGCACCAGCAGAAAAGGAAGAGTTCACAGGGGAGTTCCTGGCACAGGTTCCCAGAGAAGCTGTGGCTGCCCCTGGATCCCTGGAAGTGTCCAAGGCCAGGCTGGATGGGGCTGGGAGCAGCCTGGGACAGTGGGAGGTGTCCCTGCCATGGCAGGGGTGGCACTGGGTGGACTTTAAGGTCCTTTCCAACCCAAACCTTTCCATGATCCCCTGATTCACATCACACCAAACATTCAAGCCCAAAGTATTTTTCTTTTCTTTTTCCTCAAATTCCTGAAGCCAAGTGGGTCACAACCCATTTTCCCTGTTTCCCCTTCCATACAGGATCTGGAGGTGTTTCTCTTCCACATCGCTGCACAAAAAGCCAAGTGCACACGAGTGATAATGAGCTGAGTGCTCAGAAAATGGGGAGATGTTTATCAGAAACATCACAGAGCTGGTTGTGGTTTGATGGGAGGGAGCAGCTCATCCCTGAGCCAGGACTCGAGGAAGCTGCAGGAGAATCAGAACAAGTTATTCAGCCAGTGTGGAATCTGCCCTGATAAGAAACACCGAGTGACTGGAGCAGGATTTCTCTGTGTAAATTGAAATCAGGGCTGTGTAAAGCTGAATTAAACCTTTGTCACGAAGCTGCAGAGCTGTCACTTGTATTCTTCCAGGATAAATTTGCAGCATCCACTGAGAACAGCCTTGGAACAGTGCTTTGACTGCAGTAGCTGCTTTTAGAGTAACAGCAAAAGGAGACGATCTGTTCTTCAAAATCCTAAAATGACACTAATTTACAGCACAAGAGAATGAACTGCACCGCACTCTGCTTAGGGAACTGCTCCACAAAACTAACTTTCTACTATAAAGCTGCTTTATTTTCATAATTGCCCTTCTGCAGGAATTTTTAAATTGTTCCTCTCTCTTCCCCTACCTTTAATTCCAATGTTCCCTCTCCAGCACCGGGGAATGAAGCCAAAGGGTTTTCATCTCGAGTTTGGAAAGCTGGTCAGCTTTCATTAGGGCCTCAGTCACTTTTAATCAGCTCTCCCCAAAAAACAATTGAAAATAATTACCTGAGCTTCTCCTGTGCTTTGGGGTCAGTAGAAAGGTGATCAACTGAAGACAGACCAAAGGACACTGCTCCTGTCAAAGCCTGAACACTTCCCAAGGTCTGAGCCAAGGAAATAACACGCAGTTTCATAATCCCTGTGCCATTTAAGAACCCACACAAAAACTCTTGCAAGGTTTATATGTAGTTTCCAAGTGTCCTTCAAGCTGCCTCTTCCTCTGGCTTTGTCCTGGCTCTTTCTCAGAATCACAGAATCAGGGAATTGTTGAGTTTGGAAAAGACCTTTAAGGTCATCAAGTCCAACCAGCACCACCATCACTGACCCATATCCCCAAGTGCCACATCCACAGGTTTTCTGAACACTTTCAGGAATGGGGACTCCAGATCTGCCATCTCCACCTCCAGTGCTTTGCAACCCTTTCCAGGAAGAAATTTTCCCAACATCCACCCTGAGCCTCCCCTGGCCCAGCCCGAGGCCGTTCCCTCTCCTCCTGTCCCTGTTCCTGGGAGCAGAGCCTGACCCTCCCTGGCTGTCCCCTCCTGTCAGGGACTGTGCAGAGCCACAGGGTCCCCCCTGAGCCTCCTTTGCTCCAGGCTGAGCCCCTTTGCAGCTCCCTCAGCCTCTCCTGGGGCTCCAGCCCCTTCCCCATTTCTCTAACCCATGGTAAAGTCACTCAGACCTGCAGACACATCAGCTGCCTTTAAATCTCCCCAGCACACCCTGCATCATTGCCCTGAGTCAGGGCTGAGGTGTTGGCAATGAAAGTGAGGCTGTGCTGACAATTCCACAGGGAAGGCAGCACAGGAGAGAGCAGAGAGAAGAGCTCCACAAGCAGCAGAACAAGCCCAGTTTCTCAGGCCAGTGGGAAAATCAGAGCACTGTAGCTCTGAAAGGCTCTGAAAACTCCATTTCCAGAAGATGGGATGAGTTGATCCAACAGCTCCCAACAGCAGCCTCTGCTTCCCTTTCTCTCCTTGCTCCAGGTTGTTCCTCCCTCCCTTGCCTCAAACCAGCCCCCAACCTGAGCAGATCCACCCCACCAGGTCACTCAGAGTCCTGGCCTGGCTGGTCTGACCCATGGGACCCTTACTGGGCACCCCCAGACCTGGCCCCAGGGAAGGATGAACATCCCATTCCCCAGGAACCAGCCCTGATCTCTGCCCAAGTGCTCCTGAAATGGCTCCTCCTGGGCCAGGGGCTGCAGGGACAGGTGGGACCAGGCCCTGAAAGGACACCAGGAGCCAGATCACCCATGGAAGCCATGAGGCCACTGCCCAACAGCTGCAATTGTAGTCCTCAAAAATTATTTTTATCTTTGTGGAGAATGGGAGACTTAATAATAGAATCCAAGAGTTATTGAGGATGGAAAAGCCCTCCAAGGCCATCAAGCCCACCCTGTGCCTGATCCCCACCTTGTCCCCAGCCCAGAGCTCTGAGTGCCACCTCCAGTCTTTCCTGGGACACCTCCAGGGATGGGGACTCCAAAACTCCCTGGGCAGCCCCTGCCAAGGCCTGAGCACCCTCTCCAGGAAAAAATTCCTCCTGAGAAGAAATGAAGCACATCCAGGGTAGGTTTGACAGTAACAGGGTCTGTGGGGAATGGAATGGCAAAACTCCTCTGAAACGCTCTTCACAAATGGGGATGTGTGGGCAAGGTTACATTTAGACTGGGCTTAAATTTCCCAGAGCTCTTCCCCTCATCACTGCACAGCCCTGGATTGCCAGAGGAAATTTGTTCACTGAGTTCCTCTGCAGCACAAACAATGAAAGAATCTGAATGTCCTCTTATGTTTCTGCCTCTTCCCCATGAAATCCTAGAGTGAAGGAAAACCACTCAGAAGCTCTTGGCCAGTGCAGGTCCAGGGAAATGGGAGACCTGGGAATGTTCATTGCCCTGTTAGCCAGAAGTGCCACCAGGAGGGGACAGGCCCAGGTGCCCCTCACTGCCCCTTGGGCCCTACAGAAAATGCAAATCTGTGCCCAGCTTCCAGCAATTAAACTCCAGAGAAGAACCACAACTGTGGATGTGCTTTGCTTATTATCAGCTCTGTCTCTGGTTGCCTGAAGGTCTTTCAACAACGTTGACTTTAATTACTTTAATGAGAGAGAAAATGATCTGAGGAGTGTCAGCTCAATGGGGCAAGGTCCTGATGGAAATGCTAAGTCTGGGATCATTAGTTCAGCAGTTAATAGTACATTATCTGAAGTTTTTGGAGCTAAATGTAAACAGCTCCTGGAGCTGGACTGATGTCAGGAGCAGACCTGGGGAAACAAATTAGGAGAGGCTTTGAACTGAGATTGTGTTGGTTCTGTTCCCACCTTCTGCAGAGGCAGCTCTTTGTTGGTCCAGAGGAGAAAAAAATGTTTGTAGAGAGAAAAGAAAAGGAAATTGAATCCACCATGGGCTTGTCTCCACCAAAACCCTCCTGACAATTCCTTACAATGAACTCCTTGAAGTGACTGAATTTATCTAAAGCAAATTAAGATAAAGCAAATCAAGGCCACTTCAGCCCTTCAGGAAAGCCTGATGTTAATCTGCTCCTTTAGCAGTCCTGCTCAGTTTCCTCTCCAGCTCAAGGAAGTCGAGATGGAGCAATTTAGCTTCATTTGCAATGAAAAGGGATTAAATTGCATTTACAACCTCATCCTCTGCTTAGGTGAGTGCTGCCCACAGCCACCCAGCTCAGCTGACAGGCAATTAATTTGAGGCAGAGGTAATGTGATTCAGATTCTGGGCCAGGAGTATTTGCTACAAGGATATAATCTGGTTAAATTAATCCCATTTAAATTTTCACTTGCCTTGGTGGGGCCTTGGAACAGCCCTTCCTTATGTTCTCTTTGTAAGGATTGGAATTGCTGCTTGCTTCAGTTTAGAATTGGAAAGGAAACTGCATGAAAACTGATGAAACCAAGGACTTTACTTCCCAAAGAAAATATTTTCCTGAACTTTCCTGTGATTATGTGGTCCTGTGCATAAGCCAAGCACTGCACCCATCAAAGATAACCAAGGCCATCCTTGGAGATTCCAGCTCATCAGACATGCAGATTCCTATTGCAGGCTCCAGTTTTTCTCTGTCTTAGGAATAATTATTGGGTTTTGTACGAGTGCTTTGAACAACTTTGCTGGTTTGTGGCTTGTGGAGGCAGAATGCATCTTTTAAATAACCCTGGAGTCCCCATCCATCACAAAAGCTCCGTAGGGAGCAGCCCCCAAATCCACCAGAAATGCCTGAGGAGCTTGTCCAAGTACACAGGGGAGAGCAAAGGCTCTGCTGCAGGCAGGTGAATGAATTCAGCACTCAGGGACCAGGGCTGTCCTGCTTTGTCCCAAAACAGGGAAGTTTGGTCTTTGTGGGAGACTGAGGTGAGAAGCTGTGGCTGCCCCTGGATCCCTGGCAGTGCCCAAGGCCGGGCTGGATGGGGCTGGGAGCAGCCTGGGACAGTGGGAGGTGTCCCTGCCATGGCCTGGGCAAGGTGCTCACAGAGACATAGGATCATAGAAACATGGGAAGGTTTGGGGGGAAGGGACCTTAAAGCCCACCCAGTGCCACCCCTGCCATGGCAGGGACACCTCCCACTGTCCCAGGCTGCTCCAAGCCCCATCCAGCCTGGCCTTGGGCACTTCCAGGGATCCAGGGGCAGCCACAGCTGCTCTGGGCACCCTGTGCCAGGGCCTCCCCACCTTCCCAGGGAACAATTCCTTCCCAATCTCCCATCCATCCCTGCCCTCTGGCACTGGGAAGCCATTCCCTGTGTCCTGTCACTATTCTTAGGGATGCTTTAAGATCCCCCTATGCAGATGGGAACCACGGGGTGCTTGGTGTACAAATCCTCTCCTGATCCAGGTGAAAGGAAGAAGACACAGGACACAGCGCCACCTCAACGTCTTTCCCACCCCTGGCACTGCCTGGGGGAGGAGGAAGAGTGAAAATTGGGAATGTGCAGCTCTGCAGACTTTCATACAGAGCAATTGAATTCATTGAAGGAGCTCAGAGCCTTTCCAGCCCGTCCCTTTCAGACCATGTTTGCCTGAGGAAAGACAAATGTCCTGTTAACCACAAACAGCAGAAATTGCAACCCTGTGATCTGAGCCATGACCCTGATTAAACAGCCAGGAAATCCTGGGAAACCTCCAGAGGCAGCATCAAATTCTTTGCCTTGGGGTAAAGGAGAAGGAAACAAGGAACAGATCTGTGCAGCCTCAGAAAGGATGAGGCATTTCCAGCACTCAGGCAGAGCATGTGCAGTGACAGGAGTGAGGAGTGTAATTACCAGGGCACCCAATTTCTCTGCTCCAGGGAGGAGCTGATCAGCAGATGGTTTGCAAAGAGCTCCCATTGCTCCTGGTGGCTCACCCGGCGTAATTAGCCAGGGAAATGGGAGCTGTGGCAGGAGTCTCACAGTCCCAGCAGCCCCAGACACAGCCAGTGATGTTTCCTGATACTGCAAACCTGAGTGCAAGAGAAAACTGCTCTGGAATGTGGAGCAGCACTGGGCTGGGGACCCAGCTGCTCATTCCTGCCTGGGTGCTCCAGAAAAGAAACATCAAATGAGGAATGTGTTGGACAGATCCCCTTAAAAGCAATTTGCTTTACCTGTGGCAAGACAGGAGTTCATGAGGTGAGAGATCCAGGGAGAGCTGTACTGGGAATCTCACAAAAATCCTGGGGTTTATTGGTGGGAGCAAGACCAGGGAGAAAGAAGGAATTTGGAATTCCTCCCTGTGAGGGTGGCGAGGCCTTGGCACAGAGCAGCTGTGGCTGCCCCTGGATCCCTGGCAGAGTCCAAGGCCAGGTTGGATGAGGCTTGGAGCAGCCTGTGTTTACCCCTGGAATTGCTGTATATTCCAGCAGCACTCTCTGCAGACTGGCACAGGCATTCCAGACATGCTTTATGGTGGTTATTTCACCACCTCTTTCCTTTCAGGTACAGGACAAAAACCTTTCTAAAAAGCCCAGAGAAGGATTTATGACCCAGCAGTGCTGAGCAGCCTCAGTTTGTCTTGACTTCTGTTTAAGTTCCTGGGCTTCCCAGACATCCGCAGACTTTCCCCTCTCAAGCCACTCTTTAAACTCATCAGAAACCAGGCTTCCATTTGGCAGGAAATGCCAGTCCTGTAAGCCCTGCTTTGATCTCAAACCCAGCATTTTTGTTTTCTTCCTGGTGGAGTCACTACAGCACTTGCTCCAGGTGATGCTGGCACTTCCCTGCTTGTGTTGCAGCTCCATTTTCATCTCTGTGCACTGGTCCCATCCCAACCATTTCCTTGGGATCAGACAAAGACAGGATTACTCACCCACGTCTCTATTGACAAGTTCTCCTGAATAGCTTTTATTTCAACAAAATAGAGCTATTAAATAAAAACTCCACTGTTGGCAGTTTTCCTCCTGGCTCCTCTGTCCTCACCTGGAGCAGGGCCAGCACTGGGTTTGGATCAGCATCTGAACTCGTTTGAAGGGAAGGAGCTCCAGTTTCCCCTTTCTGCAGTCCCAGGACCTTGGATCACCCATGTTCATGGTTCCCCTGCCATTAATCAGCTCCATTTCTCAGAGCCCTGGCTGGAATGCTGAGGCTGTACCTGCCTGGGCTCCTGTGGGGCACTTTAGGGCAAGCAGAGCAACCTCGACAGAAGTCATTCCATCTCTGTGCCTCGGGCATTGTCTGGCTCCAGCAATAACTGCAGGTTATGCTGTTTCATTACTGAAGAACTTCTGCTGCACCATATTCAGGGCATGAACTGTGGGGATTTCTCATCTCAGGAGTTTAATTACCTCTTTGATTGAAGCAAATGTTGTATCAAGTGGAGAGAGGGAGGTCAGGGTTGGAATGATCTCCTCAAACCCAGATTAGAAGCACAGCCCCTGTTCTGCTATTGGCTCCTAATGAGGAATTTCAGATTGACCAGCTTCAAAGTAATCTAAAAATGCAGCTGAACAGCTCCAGAGAGGAGATTTGACTTTGTTGCTCTGCATTTTGCACCATGCCCTTTTTTTCTCTCCCTTTTGAGCTGTTTGTCTATATTCCTTGTGCTCTGGAAACTCTGCATCAGAGATTTGGGAGCTGCAGTTGCATGATGAATGTGATTAAACGAGCCAGAGGAGTTGGTTTCTCTCTGCTTGGTCTTGGACTTGGCTCAGCTTCCTCATAAAGGGTTATAAAGAGCTCCCCAGGTCAGGGGAAACAGCTTGGTGCCATTATTTATTTATTTATTGTCCCACCTTCCCAGCCCCGTCACGTTCCCCACAACACCAAATCCACCCTCCCCAGAGCAAAGGAGGCGTGGAGAGAAAATTTCCTAAGAAATGGTGCAACAGAAAAAAATGGAAGAAACCTCAGAGATTCATTGGAGCTGGAAAATTTCAGTGTAAACCTCTGGTGTGGCAGACCAGGAAAAGGCCGGAGACTGGGAAACCAGGCCTTAGTCCATGCCTTGGTGCATCCAAAGCTGAAGTGTTGGAAACTGCAGATTTTCAGCCCTGGGGACAGAAATTCTGGAGGATTCCTGAGCTCCAACCTCAGTGCAAGCTCATGCTGAGCTCTACATCCACTGCTAGAGCTCTCTACAGCTTAAAAATCAGGGAGGAAAAGTTGTTCAGCAACAAAATTTGCTCCTTTAAAATTCTTGAACGAGGTCCTTCAGAGCTCTAAACTTTCCTGGTGAGAATCAAACCCCTGAGGCTGGGAATCCAATAACTGAAGGTACATACAACATGCCTAAGAGTAGGAATTTATTAACTAAAGTCTGCTTTGGATCATAACTCTGAAGGTTGGGTGCCTTGAAGATCAAATTGTTCAATAAGAGACATCCTGGAGGGTGGGGATTTCTTTTTCTGACATTTCCTTGAGTGTTTAATGGACCAGAATTCCTCTCCACAAATCCCCAGATTTCCTCCTGTTCCCACTCCATTGAAGCAGGATTTCACCAGCTCCTCTCAAGAGTAAAACACTCATTCCATGACCTTTTAGGAGGAATTCACCTTTTCCAAGGGATGTCTTGTCCCATATGCAGCCCCTCCCTGGTGAGGGTCCCTCTCCTGCCAGGCTGATTTCCTGAGCAGAAAAACAGCTGAAAAAGGCACCTCAGCCCAGCCTTTGGAATGTCCTCCAGGAGAATGCAGAGGCTCCTTCTAGCCTTAAAGCCCCTGCACATCTCCATGGCACCAAGTATGGAATCAAAAAATGGAATCTCAGAATAGTTTCGGTGGGAAAGGACCTTAAACCCACCCAGTGCCACCCCTGCCATGGCAGGGACACCTCCCACTGTCCCAGGCTGCTCCCAGCCCCATCCAGCCTGGCCTTGGGCACTGCCAGGGATCCAGGGGCAGCCACAGCTGCTCTGGGCACCCTGTGCCAGCCCCTCCCCACCCTCACAGCCAGGAATTCCTGCCCAATCTCCCATCCATCCCTGCCCTCTGGCACTGGGAAGCCATTCCCTGGGTCCTGTCCCTCCATCCCTTGTCCCCAGTCCCTCTCCAGCTCTCCTGGAGCCCCTTTAGGCTCTGCAAGGGGCTCTGAGCTCTCCCTGGAGCTTCTCCTCTCCAGATGAGCACCCCCAGCTCTCCCAGCCTGGCTCCAGAGGGGCTCCAGCCCTGGAGCAGCTCCAGGTCCTGCCTGTGCTGAGGGTCCCAGACCTGGAGCCAGCTCTGCTGCACAGGCACAAGGGGACAAGGGCACAGGGGGACAATCCCCTCCCTCAATCTGCTCCCACTCCCTTTAGGTGTAGCCCAGGGTGTTTGGCCTCCTGGACTGGGAGTTCACAGTGCTGGCTCACGTCCCTTTCCCTTCTCCCATTATTCTGTGTGTATTGGCGGGACAGGGACAGGGACAGGGACAGGGACATCCTGCCTGGCCCAAGAAGACAAACAGGGGAGCCAAATTCTGCATGAATAAAGCAAAACAGGTTGTGACAATGACAGAGCTCCAACCCCAGCCCAAATCTGGCCTGAATTCTCCAGATTGCTCTTTCTCCATAAACTTGCTCCTCCTGCAAAGGCAGCTCCCCAGCAGGATCCTGCAGAATGTCACCCAGGGCTACCACAGCTGCCATCTCTGTGCCACACTGGCTTCAAACAGGTCCCAGTTGCCAGCAGAGCTGCAGACAGATAAAACATTCTGGGCTGTCACTGCAGAAGCTGCTCTGGGTTCAGCTGAGGTGGGGTAGGAGCTTCCCAGCTCTGCCATCAGCTGGCACCACTGATCAGATCCCTGCTGTCTAACCTGGTTCTGTCAGAACAGCTTTAAAAAATTCAACAAACAAAACCCTACTATTAGCAATGTTTTAAGCTAATCCAGATCATTTTGATAGAACTGGGCTAGGGAGCAATTCCAGCTGTCACAGCAGGAGCAGGGCTGGCCCCTGGCCAGGAACAGGGCCTCGGGCATGTGGAGCAGGACATGGAGCTGAAACTCTTCCTTGGGGAGTGGAGGGGAGCCCGGCAGGACTGGGCTGGAGCAGCCCTGGGTGCCCAGGTGGCTACAAAGCTGTTCCACAGGCAGGGCCACACCAGGACTGGGCCTGAAGTGAGTGCAGAACAGCCCAGAGGGATCTGATGAAATCACTGCAGGTCACACCTTGCTTTGCTCCCCAAGCCTGTGCCCGAGGGGCTCGGCCAGCCAGGAATCCTGGCTGTGCCAGGGAGCAGGGGCTGAAGGATGAGCATGGCTGTGACAGGGCTCTGAACTGTGCCACAAACACCACTCCAGCACTGAGTTTGTGTGATATTATCAGGGTGACAGCAGCACTGATGATTCACCCTGGGCTCATGGGGCTGGATAATTCAATATTTCAGTGATACCACACAAGAGTTCAGGCAGAGCAGCAAACGCTCCCTCAGCTTCAGCTCTCAGCCCTGCTCAGGGACCTGCATCTGGATGATCACAGAATCATGGAATTAGAGAATTGTTAAGACTGTAAAAGACCTTTAAGACCATCAAGCCAACCATCAACCTGATGTGACGTTCCTTGAGCAGCCCAGCTGTTCCCACCACTGTGATAATAAAGAGTTCAGCTGTAATGAGAGCACTCTTTGACCCAATTAAGTATATCCCAGGTCTAGGTAGGAGTAAATGAGTGAGGACATAATTCCCTGTGTGCAGGTGGGGCCCGGGAACACAGAGCCTTTAAGGAGCAGGTTTCTGGCTGTGCATTAATCAGAACTGGGGACAAATTTTTTATGTAGGT
This sequence comes from Eopsaltria australis, assembly GCA_034509425.1. Taxonomy (NCBI): domain Eukaryota; kingdom Metazoa; phylum Chordata; class Aves; order Passeriformes; family Petroicidae; genus Eopsaltria; species Eopsaltria australis. Next base: position 409,779 of record JAVTVJ010001011.1, on the reverse strand, counting down.
GCCAATCTCACCTCAGCTGTGGACACATTTCCAGTCAGTGGAAAGTCAAAGCAGTGCAGGATTATCCACAAATCCCCCAGAGACTTCCGACTAACAACACCCTCCATTCTGAGCAGCTGTTGGACACCTCTGGTCCACCCGCTGTGCTCACAGCAGTGACGTTGCTGTAGCATTGCTGGAATTGGATAAATTCATTTTGGCTCTGCCTTGAGTTGAGCATGGCTGTGCCAGTACAGACTCTGCCTCACAGACAGGAATTTCTGTGCTCCTACAGCAGCTCCTCCAGCCCCTCCACCAGCCCCAGTTTAGCCCAGTGTTGGTCCCACTGGGAGTCAGAGCTTTTGAGTGGATTAGCAACAGATCTCTGCAGCTGTCTGTGGTGTCCCCAGAGCTCTGTACCTTGAAAGCTCCCTCAGCTTCAGACACAGCAGGCTGGGGGGGCTCTCTCCAGGATCCCTCTTACATTTCCATGCAAACAGGTTTGTTTATCCTTTGTAAACACAGACAAATCCAGCAAAAATTGGCCTTCTTGACTCGAGGAAGTAATTTGGTGTCGCAGCAATTGTCAGACACAGTGGCACCATCTGCCACACTCACATGACTGTAATTTGCCAGACACTGCATCTCCTCCCTGTTTCCAATTATCCTTTTCCTCTGAACAAAGCCTGTCTTTAACACAATGCTGGTACAGCCAAGGCAAAGGAGGAATAATAATCACTGTTTACCATTATCCAGCAACACATTATTCATGCTTCCCTCTCTTAGCAAAATCTTCCCTTCCCTAATATCAAGTGGTACATTTGGAGGGGAATGGCAGAGCCTCTGGGATTCCAGATGACTTTGCACTGCTCTCATTAGCACAGACTCTCAGATTAATCAGGATATTAATTATGGAGCAATTTCACTGTAAGGACTTCTTGGGCAGCAGGTGCAGTTTCACCTGGAGTGGGAGCACAGAACCAGGACCAGCTCCTGTGGCAGTGGCAGAAGATTCCTCCAGCCAAGTGCTGCCTCTGTCAGGAGTTTTTAGCCATGAAAAAGAGATCCAACAGAACTTATGTGGGATCACTCACAAAGAGACACAGCACTGGGGCCATAAAATGTCTTGGCTAGAAATGAAAGACCCACTGAATTGAGATGAAAGCTGGAAAATTTGTAGGGTGAAAGAAGAACAAGATATTAATAAACTATATTAATAAAAAACTGGAGACATGGCTCTTGCCCAGAGAGGTTGTGCACTCCACATCCCTGGGAGTGTCCAAGGCCAGGTTGGATGGGGCTGGGAGCAGCCTGGGACAGTGGGAGGTGTCCCTGCCCATGGCAGGGGTGGCACTGGGTGGGCTTTAAGGTCCATTCCCAGCCAAACCACTCCATGATTCTCAGTAGGGACCAAGGGAAGTGGTGCATTTCAGGTTTTGTGATGTCTCCAGCTAAGGACAAACAGCTTTCCCAGCTGAGACATTTCAGTGCCATTCCCTGAGGAGCCAGAGGGATTTCTGCAGTTTCCAGTTTGCAGAAATTGTGTGGGAAGGAGAGTGGAGGACATGGTGCTCTGCCATGGCCCTCACACCTTCACCTGCCACACTCCAGTGACTCCTCCATTAAATCTTAAAGGGCTTCTGCATAAAACAGAAGGGCAAGGACTTAAAGTTTAACAACTGTGACCTTTCACAGCCAAACAAATTCCCCAGCCAAAGGAAAACTTCCAGTACCTCCTTGGTCCTCAGAACTCACCAGGTTTCCTTAGTCCTTGGAGTAGGCCCCAGGGCAGGTTTTCCTCTGGGTTTATTCTTGCAAATAGCAAAGGCAGCTGTTTGCAATGACCAAAATCCACCATCTTTAGCCAATTTCTAGAAAAGATGCTTTAATAAACAGGATCAGCCAGAATGACCCAACCCCAGGGACAAGGCTGGTGCCTCCAGCTACTCCAACACTCGTATCACAAAATCTAAATCCAGGATAAACAGAAACACAAGGAAGTGCAGCTTGGTCCTGCCCCTCCTACCAAGCCTTGGTCAGCGGCTTCTGGGGTTAGTAAAGAGGAAGAATTGGTTTTGGTTCAGAGCAAACTTTGCACATCCTAAAGGATCTTCCTTAGCTGGAAGTGCTGAGGGTAAAGAAGAATTCCAGACAGTGGAAACAGGGCCTGCACCCTCCTGGGCCAGTTCTGTCTCTGTTTTGTCAGCAGAAAAATTCTGATCTTACAATGAAACCAAGAAAACTTGTGCATTTGATAGCTTCTATAAATTCAAAGGCAAAACTGTAACTTCTGCTGAAATGATTCTGTTGGGAATTTCTGCCAAAAAATAACAGAAGGAGAGAGAGCCAGAGAGCGAGAGAGTGAGAGGGAGAGAGAGAGGGAGGGAGAGAGAGGGAGAGGGAGGGAGAGAGAGGGCCCCTGTGCTTTAAACATTCAGCTGTTTCTAATCTCCATCCCTATAGACTGCTCTGGAAACCTCGGTTGTTTCAAATTCCTCCTTGTAAACACACAATTTATTGAAACTTTATTAAAAGCAATCTACTCTTCATGCTCAGATTTGCAAATCTTTTACAAGTTGCAAATGATCTTTTATTGATTTTCCCCTTTATAGAGTTGTTGTTATTTACTTTGTTTACCTGGGAGCTAAAGGCCTGCTGGAGAGAAGGCTCATTTACTGCAAGTTGGATGAAAATATGTCCAGCAGTAGCTGCTTAATTGTTTTGAATTATTATTGTTAATTGGGACTGTGCCTTTGATTTGCTGAAAGGCAGTGATTTAATTGCACTGCAATGAATTAGCAGCAGTTTTGATTACTGGGAGCTTTGAGTGGCACCAACCCTTAGCAAACAGAGCCTGGAGCGAATATTTTGCCAAACATTACAGGAGGAGACAGAGGCAACTTTGGTGTTGGGGAAAGCAGAAGGACAAACAAGCGATGGAGAAGGATGGGAGAAGGACAGGAAAATCCTCCCAGGCAAGAGCACCTGAGTCTGAAAGGAGAAGGGGGGAGGATCCACGAGCTCCAGGTGTGGAGGTCAAGTTCAATCCTTTAGATCACAGAATCATCAGCATTGGAAGAGACCTTCAAGTTCATCTGGACCCATCATCAGCCCAGCAGTACCGTAATGCCAACAAACCACTGCATTCCCAAGTGCCACATCCAGACTCCCATGGAAAGCCTCCAGAGAGTCATTTTCTCTGCAGCATAAGCTGGTATCATTCACCAGCTGGCAGAACTGTGTTCAAACCATATCTCAGATGATTCTGAGGGTAGGAAGCCACTGACAAAAAGGCCAAATGTGTCACAGGGAATGTCCTCCGGGTCACATCATTTGGAAGAGAAGTTGCCTGGCTCCTATCACTGGAGAATCTCTTCTGGGAAGGAAAACATCATTACCGCAGTATTGAATTGCACAGAGAGATTTATGATCTAATTTAAAGGTGCAGGGATTTGTTTGTTAATTGTAATAAACAGCAAGTTCATTACACTCCAGCCTCCAAAGCAGCAGCATCTCCTAGACAGGGAATAAAATACTGATTTCATTTACTTGCAGGGCAGAAGTTCATCAAGGAGGTGCCAAGAACTGAGAACAAAACCACCACTCCCCCTCTGCCAGAAAATGTCTTTCAATGGCAGCAAACACATGGGGAAAGAGGCTCTTCTTTTGGAAGGTCCACCTGGTTCCTGGGAGCACCACACAAAGGGTTTTAAGATTTAGTTTTATTCCTCATGATGTTACTCTGATTTATTGGCAGTAAATTAAACTCAGTTCCCCAAGTTGGGTCTGTTTTGCTCAGGACAGCAACTGTTGAGAGATCTCTCCTTGTCCTTTTCCTGAGCCAGAGCCTTTCATCCCATTTCCTCTGCTTTGTCCAGTTGGGAAGGGCAGGGATAGAGCAGCTTTGGGAGCACCTGGAATCCAGCCAGGGCCAACCCACCAGGGTCTGAGCATTCCAAGGGAATTTTTGAGTGTGAATAGGACCAAACTTTTGTGAGGAAACAGGTTCACATTTCCCACATGCTGTTCCTTCGTGGCTTTTCCAGGGCAATAACACACTGAGAAGCCTTTCCAGGGACCTCACTTGGCTGCTTTGCTGTGGTAACACCCTGATCTTTCTCAGCACCTAAACCATTTAAATTACATTTATATTTGTTTTTGTTTTTGGTTTTGGTTTTGTATTTATTTATATTTATGCATGTAAGCTTCAGTTCTTCCTTGGAATGCAGACTTAGCCTTGAAACTTAAATCCTTTCATTTACCTGCCTTTATTCCTCTGGATGTTGCCTGTTAACAGCCTGTTTTCCTGCAACCAGGAATATTCATGTGAAAATGGCATTGGGCTCTTCCTTCAGTGTGAATGGAAAGATATAGGAGCTGGTTCATTCAGGAGATCGTCTCCTTCAGCATCTGATGCTTGGCAATGATTCATTACTAAGGGGATGTGTCCATGTCAGGGGCTTTTGCTGTTGACTTTTGCAATTTTCTGATTTTATCTGCAGATCCTGATTTAATGTTTCCTCTGATGCAGGGGATGGGCTCCACATGACACTCTGGTAAAAATCAAGGAAGTGTTTGAATGAATTCAATGGAGAAAAAGAGAGAAAAATAAAAGACCCCAATCAGATGCTGAAAGAAAGGAAGCCTCTCCCAAAAGCACAAGTCCTGCTTGGCAGAATGAATTCCGTTCCACAGGGAAAGAATTTTCTCTCCCTCATAGTTTTCTCGCTTTCTTTGCAGTTTTTTGGTCCTCTGGAGCACAGCACTGAGTGGTGACAAGTGAGTCCCTGACTTGATTTCAGGCCACCATTTCTGACTGGTTTTCCACTGGGAAAACCTGGAGAGACATCAGCAAGAGAGAGGAACTTAGATCTGACAGACTTGGATGCTTTTCAGCCTTCTCCGAGACATGGACTCCACTGCGCTCGGGGCCCTTTCCCTCCCCATTCCCTCTTTTTCCTGGCTCCCGTCTTGCCACAGAACTGGCACCATTCCCAGGACCATGAACCAGATCAGCTCGTGGCATAACAAGAAATTGTAAAATTACAGAATCCCAGACTGGTTTGGGTTGGAAGGGACTTCCCATGGGCAGGGACACTTTCCACTATCCCAGGTTGCTCCAAGCCCCATCCAACCTGGCCTTGGACATTTCCATGGATGGGGCAGCCACAACCTGTGCCAGTGTCTTCCCACCTAGATGGGAGAAGTGAGGCCAGGAATTTCCCTTCTCTGCAGGAAGGGACAGGGATTTGTTTCTCCCTCCCTTCCTTACTCACATGGACTTTGCCTCTGCCCTGAGCTGGAACAGTCCCCAGGCACGGTGAGTGCAATCTCTCCCACTCTCACCACTCAATTATGTTCTGCAGCTTAGAAAGCGTTGCCCCTAAAATGGAAATCCTCACCCTGCATCTCCTTCCAAAAATCTACCCCAACTTTCCTAAGAAATTAAAAAAACCCTTGCTTTCCTTGGGAGGCAGAACTGCTTTCCAGTATTTTTATTTGCCTCCAAAATGCTCCAAAACTTCCAAATATTTTTATTCTATTTTCAGGAAAACGCTACTTTTTAATTATCACAAATTCCCTGTAAGAAGAACAGGCTCTCACTACTGAATATGGAGGGTGGATCCACCATCTGGACAACAGACTCTGGATCCACAGAAAACAGAAGCAGAACAATATGATGTCATCACTCTTCAAAGCATCAGAATTCTCCTTCGCAATTTTACAGCTTCAGGAGATTTCAGTCAGGACAGAGGCAGGTTTGATGTTGAAAATCTGGGGACTGTGCAGCCCAGCACGGGGTTTTCAACAGGCCTAGAGGACCATGGAATACACACAGGGAGAGCTTTGCTTTAAAGGCCGAGTTGGGCTTTGCAGAGATTTGCAGGAGGGTGCTCAGGGCTCTGATGGAGCAGCCACAGCTTCTCTGGACAACCTGTGCCAAGGCCTCCCCATCCTCAGGGAAGAATTTCTTCACAATATCCCATCTGGAACTGGATGGGCTCCATCTCTCTGTTAAGAGATGTTAAGAAGGATTTTAGCCCATGAATTGGTGGAGCTCATTGAGAGGGCTTTAAACTGGGTTTGAAGGGGGAAGGGGATGCAGCTGGACTCTCTGGAGGCAGGCTCAAGGGTGGAAAGCCTGAGTTAGGGGTGAAATCAGCAGCCCAGATGGAGTTCATGTAGACTAATGCACACAGCACGGGTAACAAACAGGAAGAGCTGGAAGCCATGGTACAGCAGCAGAGCTACGATGCAGTTGCCATCATGGAAATGTGGTGGGATGACTCGCATGACTGGAGCACTGCACTGGATAGCTACAAGCTCTTCAGAAGAGACAGGAAAGGGAGAAGAGGTGGAGGGGTGGCCCTTTATATAAGAGAGGCTTTTGATGCCATGGGTATTGAAACTAATGATGATGTAGTTGAATGCCTATGGGTAAGAATTAAGGGAAAGGCCACCAAGGCTGACATCCCTCTGGGAGTCTGTTATTGACACCCAACCAGGAAGAAGAGGTGGACAACTGTTGAAGGTTAAATTTAGTTCTTTTCCTCAGGAATTTTTCTCCCATGGGTTGCTAGGACACAAATGACTGAGTACTTAAGAGAAACAAAGCACAAGGCTAGAGCCTTTCTCCTTGGCAGGGTGGGGCAAAATTGCCCCTCATGGAAGCAGAGCCTGGTAACGCGAGATTTGGAGAGACTGAAAAGCAAGGGCAGGGGGGAGGTCACGCTCTCTTGCTCGGGACCCTCGGAGCTGGACGGTCGGAGCTGCTGTCTGCTGAACCCACAGCCCCCTGAGAAGCCAGCGCGGAGCTGTCGGTCTGTCTGCTGTGAGTCTCTGCCCTCTGCCCATCGGGAGCCGACCTGCCTGCCACCAGCCTGTCTCTCCCCCTGCTCCTCCTCGCTGCTCCGAGTTTCCTCGCTACATTGTGGCGGGGTTTCCCCCTGCACATCGGGACCTCTTGCTGTCCCAGCTCCCTGTGTCTGGGGATCCTGCTGTGGCACCGACACCAGCTGCCCCCCCCGAGGGTCTGTGGAACAAAGGCTCTGCTCCATCCTTCCCTGCCTTGGGCAGCCGCCATTGCTGTGTGCGACCTGAGCTCACGCCAGAGCGCCCCCTGCAGCCACTGGGGAATCATCACACCCAGAGCGCCCCCTGCAGCCACCGCGGAATCATCACACCCAGAGCGCCCCCTGCAGGCACCGCGGAATCATCACACCCAGAGCGCTCCCTGCAGGCATTGGGGAATCATCACACCCAGAGCGCCCCCTGCAGCCACCGGGCAATCATCACACCCAGAGCGCCCCCTGCAGGCTGTGACTGGAACTGCACCAAAGGGAAAAAGTGCCTGAAGCCGAGCAGGCTGCCACTGGGTTTCTGGTTCTGTTTGTTGGTTAACGTTATAGTTGTTGTTATTTGTTATCCTTGTTTTAGATAGTAGTAAAGAACTGTTATTTCTATTCCCATATCTTTACCTAAGAGCCTCTTGATTTCAAATTTATAATAATTCAGAGAGAGAAGAGTTACAGTTTCCCATTCCAAGGGAGGCTCCTGCCTTCCTTAACAGACACCTGTCCTTCAAACCAAGACAACAACTTATTCTATAAGCAGCTGGAGAATATATCAGGATCACTAGCCCTTGTTGTTATAGGTGACTTTAACCTACCAGGTGTCTGCTGGGAGCTTCATACAGCAGAAAAGAGGCAGTCCAGGGGGCTCTTAGAGTGTGCAGAGGACAACTTTTTGTCACAGTTGGTGAGTGAGCCCACCAGGGGAGGGATTATGCTAGACCTGCTGTTTGCAAATAGAGATGGGCTGGTGGGAGATGTGGTGGTTGGAGGCCACTTGGGGCACAGTGATCATGAAATTATAGAGTTCTCGATATTTGGTGAAATGAGGAGGAACATCAATAAGACTTTTACATTGGACTTCCAGATGCTAGACTTTGGTCTATCTAGGAAAATTATTCAGAGAGTTCCTTGGGAAGCAGCTCTTAAAAGCAAGGGTGTCCAGGAAAGGTGGACGTGCTTCTAAACAGAGAACTTGAGGGCAGAGGAGCAGACTGTCCCTGTTTGCCACCCTGAGTTGACAAGGCGAACGTCCAGCCTGGATGGGCAGCAAGGTTTTGAAGGAACTTAGGAATAAAAAGATGTATCATCTTTGGAAGGAGGGTCAGTGTTGGGTTACACTGTGTGTGTTATGGAAAAGCAGGCCTGGAAGGGCCAGAGGGAGCCTCTTCCCCAGGCCCAGAGGTGCCCAGGAAGCACATCCAGGTCACCAGGGATGGACATGGGAAAGAGGATCATGGGTTTGTGGCCTTCTGCACCCATTGTGTGAGAGGATTGTAGGGTGTGACCTTATAGGGTATTGTTTATCTTTCCTGTTTATGGGATGGCACAGCCTGGGGGTGGGATGGGATAAAGGGAATTTTCACTGCGTAGTAGAGGGCAGTGGCCATAGGGCAGTGGCCATGGGGCAGTGGCCATTAGATAGTAGCCATAGGGCAGTGGCCATTAGATAGTAGCCATAGGGCAGTGGCCATGGGGCAGTGGCCATGGGGCAGTGGCCATTAGACAGTAGCCATGGGGCAGTGACCATGGGGCAGTGGCCATGGGGCAGTGGCCATGGGGCAGTGGCCATGGGGCAGTGGCCATAGGGCAGTGGCCATAGGGCAGTGACCATAGGGCAGTGGCCATTGGGCAGTAGCCATAGGGCAGTGGCCACTGGGCAGTGGCCATTAGACAGTGGCCATAAGGGAGTAGCCATGGCAGTAGCCATAGTAGCAGTCATAGGAGCAGTCTTAGCAAGCAGTCCCAGAGTGATCTGTAGTAGTCTTAGTCTCTGTCCGTATAATAAAGAACAGTCTCGTCTGAGAAGTCCTTGACCCTGCGTTGAATACTGCAGGTCAGGTCTCTCAGGAAGTATTTAAGGGGGTTGCCAGGGCATGTAGGAAAAAAGTTAGGGAGGCCAAAGCTCGGTTTGAACTTAATTTGGCAGTTCTTGCAAAGGATAATAAAAAAATGTTTTTACAAATACATGAACAGCAAAAAGAAGGGTAAGGCCAACCTTTGATCTCTCCTGGATGCCGAAGGTAGAGGCGGAATGAGGAGATGGCAGAACGGCTTTACATCTTCTTTGCCTCAGTCTTCCGTGGGAAGACAGCTTGTCCTCAGGACTGCTGCCCTCCTGGGTTGGTGGATGGTGTCAGGGATTCCCCCTGGTATCCAGCAGGAGGCAGTCAGAGAGCTGCTGATCCCCTTGGATGTTCACAAATCTATGGGAGCAGATGGGATCCATCCCAGGGCGATGAGGGAGCTGGCAGGTGAGCTTGTGAAGCTGCTCTCCATCATTTACCAACAGTCCTGGCTCACTGGTGAGGTTCCTGATGACTGGAAGCTGGCCAATGTGACACCCATCCACAAAAAGGGTAATAAGGAGGAGTCTGGGAATTACAGGCCAGTTAGCCTGACCTCAGTACCCATCAAGGTAATGGAGCAGTTTGTACTGAGTGTCATCAGGCAGCACTTACAGGATGGCCAGGGGATCAGACTGATGCCTTTTCCTGGTCTTAGGAAATAAAGGCTCAGACACGGTGAAAGGGTTGGGGGTTGTTTACTTTGGTATTTTAATAGGATCCCATTCGATGGCTTCTGCCACCCAGGTAGAACACGCTGCAAAAGTTCTGTCTTCCTAATCGAGTATACAATTAAAGACTCTACACATTAGCAGATCTACCAGGAGGGCCCAATAAGGGGCCTGGGTGGGCTCACTTCTAGTTTACAAAATCTGTCCTACTAGGAGACCTTGAGGGCCCATGAAATCAGGGTGTTTGGTCTTCTAACTCTATGCGGTTTCAGGGGTGTTTAGTCTACCGGCCTGCTAAACACCATGAAACCAGGCTGAGCTATCACCTAAAACATCACAAGTATGCATGCTGATACTTGTGAATGTAGGGAACAGTGTAAGAAATATTCAGGAGAAAAGCAGAAAAAATCCCTCAGGCATCAAGACCCAGCCAGCATGGATTTAGGAGGGGAAGGTTGTGTTTGACCAACCTGATCTCCTTTTATGACCAGGTGACCCACCTGGTGGATGTGGGAAAGGCTGTGGGTGTTGTCTATTTGGACTTCAGCAAGGCCTTTGACACTGTCTCCCACAGTAAACTCCTGGAAAAGCTGCAGCCCATGGCTTGGACAGGAGCACTCTTTGCTGGGTCAGGAACTGGCTGGAGGCTGGGCCCAGAGAGTGGTGGTGAATGAAGCTGCATCCAGCTGGTGCCCAGGCACCAGTGGTGACACTCAGGGGTCTGTGCTGGAGCCAGTTCTGTTCAATATTTTCATTGATGACATGGATGAGAGCATTGAGTCTTTCATTAGCAAATCTGCAGATGACACTAAGCTGGGAGCGTGTGTGGATCTGCTGGAAGGGAGGAGGGCTCTGCAGAGGGACCTGGAATGGTTGGATGGATGGGCAGAGTCCAACAGGATGAAGTTTAATAAGTCCAGGTGCCGAGTCCTGCATTTTGGCCACAATAACCAGTGCTATAGGCTGTGGATGGTGTGGCTGGACAGTGGCCAGGCAGAAAGGGACCTGGGGTGACTGAGGGACAGCAGGCTGGACATGAGCCAGCAGTGTGCCCACGTGGCCAAGAAGGCCAATGGCAGCTGGCCTGGATCAGGAATGGTGTGGCCAGCAGGAACAGGGCAGGGATTCTCCCCTTAGACTTGGCACTGATGAGGCCACACCTCGAGTGCTGTGTCCAGTTCTGGGCCCCCCAATTTAGGAAGGATATGGAGGGGCTGGAGCGTGTCCAGAGAAGGGCAACAAGGCCAGTGAGGGGCTTGGAACAGAAGCCCAGTGAGGAACGGCTGAGGGAGCTGGGGTTGTTTATCCTGGAGAAAAGGAGACTCATCACTCTCTACAACTTCCTGAAGGGTGGCTGTAGTCAGGTGGGGGTTGGTCTCTTTCTCCAGGCAGCGACTGACAGAATGAGAGGGCACAGCCTTAAGCTGTGCCAAGGTTGGATATCAGGAAAAAGTTTTTTACAGAAAGAGTGGTTAAATATTGGACTTGTCTGCCCAGGGAGGCGGTGGAGTCACCATCCCTGGATGTGTTTAAAGAAAGATTGGATGTGGCACTCGGTGCCTTGGTTTAGTGGAGGTGTTGGGGCATGGGTTGGACTCGATGATCTTAAAGGTCTCTTCCAACCCAGTGATTCTGTGATTGTGTGATTCTGGCAATTTGGACCCATTGTCCCCTGTCCTGTCACTACCACTTTTTTAGCAGCCTCCATTGTGACTGGAAGGTCACAATGAGCTCTCCCAAAGTCTCCATTTTCCATGCTATGTTATAATAGATATCTGATTTATAACTGTATTAAACAGATATTTTTATCTGCCTCGGGGGTGGATCAATGCTGTGAGATGGAGCATGAGGTACTGTGATATTCCAGATTCTGTAGCCCAGACAGAATGGAAAAACAGGATCTGCTTTTTTCCCCTTTGTTTTGGCCTGTGGCAGCATCTGCCTGGACTCTGGGATTAAACCTGCTCAGGCTCTGTCACAGCTCAGCACAGGATGTATGTAAAGCAGGGAAAAGGCAGGAGGCAGAATAAGAAATTCAAAGGGAGGAGGTTACAGGAGCTGCTGAACTGAAAATCATCCCTGGAAGTGTCCAAGGCCAGGCTGGATGGGGCTTGGAGCAGCCTGGGATAGTGGAAGGTCCCTGCCCAGGGCAGGGGTGGCACTGGATGGGCTTTAGTGTCTCTCCAACTCAAACCATTCCATGATTCCATGGTTCCAGCTGTCCCAGGTTTTCTAGCTGAGTATCACTGCCATAAAGTCCTGAATCCTCAACCACATCAGAAGGAAAAGAAGATATTTAGACAGTCATCATTTTAATTGAAAATATTGATTAAGTGCAAGTGCCTGAGAAGGTAATGCCAGTCCATAATCAACTCACCTCTTTTCAACACAATTCCCAGGTGGACAGCTCAGATTCACAACTGAACAGAGTGAATCATAAAGTTGTTTCATTAAAAAAGCACAAATACAAAAAGTATCTATAGAAAAAGGATTTTGAATTCTTCCTTTGGATTGAGAATGTTTTAAATAAAGCCTTGGGGAAACAAATCCTTGGGTTTGTTTCAGTGAACTTCGAGAGAAGAAAACGGGGTCCTCCAAAAAAAACAAATTAGAAAACAATTAATACTCTCTAGAGCACTTTTCCAGGCCTTAAAGTCAATCAAAATTGTGTTGGTAAATCCTGCTTCAGCCCATGAGCTCCCAGAGCCCTTAGTGCCACTCTTGCACTCTCTGGGTGCAGCAGTTCCGGGCACACAGACAAATCTCCCAGCACTGCCCCAGGGCTGTGGGGGGAGCAGCAGTTGGACCACACAATGTTGTCTGTAAAATTTGGCACAACTTTTAAAATATTAACCTGCTCCAGAGATTTTCTTTACTTGCTCCATATTCATGATTCCTTCACCAGTATTTGTGAGGAGTTTGCTAAATGGGTTAAGAACAAACTCCACATTTCCCTGCACGTGCCATGTGACACACACACTGACTCTTCTGCTTCATAAACAGAACTCCTGAATGGTTTGGTTTGGGAGGGACCTTAAAGCCCACCCAGTGCCACTCCTGCCATGGCAGTGACACCTCCCACTGTCCCAGGCTGCTCCAAGACCCAATGTCCAGCCTGGCCTTGGGCACTGCCAGGGATCCAGGGGCAGCCACAGCTGCTCTGGGCACCCTGTGCCAGCCCCTCCCCACCCTCCCAGGGAACAATTCCTGTCCAATCTCCCATCCATCCCTGCCCTCTGGCACTGGGAACCCATTCCCTGGGTCCTGTCACCCCAGACCTTTGTCCAAAGTCCCTCTCCATGTTTCTTGTAGCCCCTTCAGGTCCTGGAAGATCACAATTAAGTCACCCTTAATCTCCAGGCTGAGTCCATTGTCCCACAGCCTCTGCTGGGGTCACCTCACATGTCCAACTGTCCAGGAATGCCCAGGAAGGTCAAGATGGAACTGTCTGGAGATGGTCCAGCAGCACAGAACCTGAGCTCACAAGTACCTGAACGTTGGGTGCAAAGGGCAGGAGCTGCTCCTCCAGCACAGGTGATTTGCAGGTGGCTGAGGAGGATTAAACCTCTCACAGTGCCAGCAGGAAAAGCTTAGAGGAGCTCCACAGCTGCTCTGTCTGTACCTCTGCGGTAACAGAGGCAAGAGCCAGTCCAGAGGACAATTCCCTGTAGAAAAGGTGTTGGGATGGAGAAAATCCTTACAGAGCCAAAGGTTGCGTGCAGGAGAGGGAAAGGCATTGCCTGCCTGAGTAGGTTTTTCCCAGCACTAAAGTGGAGTATGGAAAATTGGCAGAGTGTATAAAATTGACTTAGTAAAAAACTGTCTGAGGACCTGAGATGGCCTCTGGGACCTTGGTGCACACACATCCCACAGAAGGAGTCTGTGGCATTTCTACAGAAGGGTTGGCAAGTCACAAAGTTACTCATGATTAACAATTATTGCCAGAGCTGATGGGAGCTCTGCAGCCATGGCAGGTGCCTTATTTCTGCCTCAGAGTGCCCACAACTTGATTTGGGTCTAAAATAGACTGGTAAGGTTCAGGGAAGGACACAGGTGGAGCAGCCTTGCATCCTTTATGCGTGGGACTGCTGAAAAAAAGTAAGAGAGTGTTGGAGTATAAGAGAGGCATTTGAAATTAAAGATTGGGATGAAGTTGTGGCTTCTGCAGAAGTGTCCAAGGACAGGTTGGACTGGGCTTGGAGCAACCTGGGATAGCTTCAGGTGTCCCTGCTCATGGCAGGGGGATGGAATGAGATGATCTTTAAGGTCCTTTCCAACCCAAACTCTCCTGGGAGGGGGTTCATTCTAAACATTTCTCATTCCACTGAAGGACAGCACAATTCCTGCCATCCTTAGCAAGTCCTACCCTGTCTTTGTTTCCCTTGGTGCAAACCAAGAGCATTTGTTGAAGTGCTGAAGGTGATCCATAGAACCAGTCCATGGAAGCCCTGAGGGGGCACTGGGGCTTGTGGCATTATTGGCAAATGTGGTGTACCTGCAGCTGAACCCTCCTCTGCCACGGGAAAGGAGAGCAGATATTGGTCATTATTTGTTTAGATTTTGTATCTGACCGAAGCCAGCCCAGAGAACTGTGCTGAGCTGTCCAAAGCTGAAATATTGCTCCAATGGGAGCCCTTCTGCTTTGCAAACCACACCTTTCACAGGAGTCACACCAAGAGCATCAGAGACTGAAATGCAGATCGGAATTAGGCCTTATTTTGGAGAATGATTTCTCCCCTCCTACAGAGCCATCAAAGCAGTCATTCCCTGCATCCATCCTGTCAGGTCACTCAGATCTCTTCTGGGAGCAGCACTTTGCTCCTGGAGAGACAGAGGCGTTTTTCCTTCCCTTCCTTCCTGGTTTACAAGAAAGCCTCAGAGCAAGGACATTTTCTTTTCATTGTTTCAAGGACTGATCACTATCAGACTTCAGGTCAGAGCTGATGTGTGGATACTTTGCAGACTTTCCTGGGAAACCAGGTGGCAAATGTCACTGACCATCACATCAGCTGCACCCCAGCTCCAGGAGCTGCCCTACAGAGGAGAGAGGTGGTTCAGGGAGAGGTTTCTGGGAGCAGAATTGTAACTCAGATCTTTCCCTAGGCACAAGGGACCTGGAGCAGGGACCCCTCAGAGCAGAATTCCATCATCACGAGAGCCCTGTGCTGGGATTATCAACTGATGTAAAAGTCTGAACATCTGAACTCAGGGTAAAAGGACTTAGAGAGTTTCTAGATAAGATTTTCTGCCACTCTGAGTCCCAGAGGACACAGGACGCTTCCCTTGGATGATTCTGGGCAATGGGATGGGCTGTGCATTGCTCATTTTAAAACTGTTCCCCCATCTGTTTGCTGCTTTATCTTAAGGTATTTCTGCCTATTTTCCATCCTTTCCTACACTCCCATCCCATTCTTTGAGCTCTTCACATGTCCTAGTCGGTACCAGCAGCAGGCAAAGGTTAAACCTGTTCTGAAAATCCACCAAAGTCAAGTTAATGCATAAAGAAACAACAAACTCTTCTTTTGTTTCCTGTGGTTTTCTTAGAAATAAAAGGTTTACTGAGGCCAGGGTCAATCAGCAAAAACAAACAAACAAACAAACAAACAAAACAAACAAACAAAAAAAAAACCAAAACAAAACAAACAACCAAAAAAACCACCATGAGAAATGACTGCCTTGGGACCATGTCCATTTTCTGACCCAAAATACACCAAAGGCTATTTGAGAACATCCATGAGACACTCAGTTTTAGAATGGGGGTGGGACTAGAAGACACAAAGCTTTGGGAAGGGGCTCTGAGCACCCTGGGCTGCTGGACAGTGTCCCTGCAGAGCAGGGGTTGGAACTGGATGAGCTTTAAGGTCTCCTCCAACCCAAACCATTCTGGGATTCCATGAGAAAGCCATATCCCCCATATTGCTGGAGTGGATATTTACTGACAAATATAATTCACTTTCTTAAAAGCATCCAAACAAAGACACAATCTGGATGAAATCAACAGGTCTCAGTAACCAGAGGCTTCAGGTCCTTCAGGTGAGATTTTTTTGTTTTGTTTTCCAAGATAAATCATCAAAACACAGATTTACATTTCTTCCCTTCCCTCCCCACATGCATAATTTTATTATACTTGTAGATTTTGTGGACTTTGCACTGCAAGAATGGCAAACAAGAGCTCTGTGATCTCTGTGGGGAGCGATGAATGACACAACTCCTGTATTTCCAAAAGAGGGGCTTTGATCTGAGCAGATTGGTTCCTTGTCTCTCTGGACCTTGGTGAGGACTGACAGCAGAGCTCTGGGTAATTATGCCAAGCTTGGTCTGTATTTTTAATTGCAGAGTCCAAATGATGGTGTTTGAATGCTCACAGACTCCTGGATCTCCACCTGGACTGCTCAGGGTCTCTCTCATCTCTTGTTTTTGCCCTCTGTTGTCCACCCACCACCTCTGCCCTCAGAGCACTGCACTGCAGGCACTCAGTGGTTATTTCTCCTGAGGCTCTGGACTAGGCAAGGCACTTCTGCTGCTCCCAGAACAGGTGCCCAGGAGCTGCTGGAAGAGGGGAAAAGTCCCCTCCATCCCCTTTGTAGGGTACCACAGTTCTTGTGTTACAGGAAACTACAAATGTGATCCTAAAATAAGAAGCTGATGATGAAGCTTCCACAGCAGATCCACATCCCTCCCCAGGTCTGCCAGCAGCAACTCTCTGGAGCCAAGGGGTGAAATTTTAACTTTCTTCAAAATTCATAAGGAGGCAATAAAATCACCTCTCATTCTGGAGTTTCACTGATTTTTAAACAAAATTTTAATCATAAAATCCCACCGTGGTTTGGGTTGGGAGGGACCTTAAACCCCACCCAGTGCCACCCCTGCCATGGCAGGGACACCTCCCACTGTCCCAGGCTGCTCCCAGCCCCATCCAGCCTGGCCTTGGGCACTGCCAGGGATCCAGGGGCAGCCTCAGCTGCTCTGGGCACCCTGTGCCAGGGCCTGCCCACCCTCCCAGGGAACAATTCCTGTCCAATCTCCCATCCATCCCTGCCCTCTGGCAGTGGGAAGCCATTCCCTGTGTCCTGTCCCCCCATCCCTTGTAAATTGTCTCTCTCTCTGTGTTTCCTGTGGCTCCTTCAGGCCCTGGAAGGGCACAGTGAGGTCACCCCAAAGCTTCTCCTCTGAACAATCCCAGCTGTGCCAGCCTTTCCTCCCAGCAGAGCTGCTCCATCCTCTGCTCATCCTGGAGCCTCCTCTGGGCTCTCTCCAGCAGCTCCAGGTGCCTCCTGTGCTGGGCCCCAGGGCTGGGGCAGCTCTACAAGGCACATCCTTCCTCTTGCCTCTGCTTTGCCCCTCCTTCCTCCTTCCCCACCTTTAATTAGCACCTCATTAACACATTTTCGAAACTCTAATGATTTATTCCTGGGTTAAGTGCTCTGATGGTTACATCTTGTATTTCAGCTCAGAGGAGAAAGCACCCAAACCATTTTTCCTTCCCTGCGGACAGGCTGGTTCACCACAGCATCCTCACTTTCTCAGCAGCTTTATTTTACCTGCTTTTCACAGCAATAAATGAGCCTTTACATATTTCCTGCCCATTATTGTTGAGAATCAGAGAATCGCTGAATTTTCAAGTGTTAAAGCTTTCATCAGCAAAAGTGAACATGGAAAGGCATCACATTATCCAACGAGTCTCGACTCTTTCCGTGTTTACTTTTTGATTTTGGTTTGACTTCTTATTTTTCAATTTTCAGAAAAACAAAACTTTCAGCAAAACAACCCCAACACTTCTGTTTAAGTGTAAATTAATTGCCAGGACTCCTTTCAACACTCTGCAGCTCTTCATGTCTCTCTCAGCTGGTAATAAATGCTCTACATTCTTTGGACTTCCAGGCTGCCTTTCATCTGAGAATCTCAAAGTGTTCCGCCAAGGACTAATTAGTCAGTTCTAGCCCAGCTCTCAGCCAGACAGGTAAATTTGAGGAGGAGAGGTGTCAGTATTCCCAGTACAGATGAATTCCCCACACACCTTGGGCCATTGCTGTGCCCACAAGAGCTTTCCTGCCCTTTGGTCCCAGGTGGGATGTTGGACCTCACTCCAGCGAGGTGGAGCAAGGGCTCCTGTCTCGCTCAGGTCTTGGCAGCTCCTTTAGACCTGATTTAAAATTCTGCATTAAACGAGAAACTGAGCAATTCCCGAGGAGCCCAATGCTCCCTCTGAACAGAAGCACAAAAGAAGTGATTCTCTCAAGCCAAATAAAAAGTTCCCAGCTATCGGAAAAATGTGAAAACTGACCACAGGAGATTTCCCTGGACCTCTGCAAAGCTTCCAGCCCAGAGCTTCACATGCTCTCCTGTTTTATTCCTGGGTCTTTGCACTACCCCAGATTATTTTACCTCCCATAATGATGGTTTAGGAATTCCCAATACCAAAAGAAGAGAGGTCAGCGTGCTTCCCTCAAGTTCTGCTGCCGCGTGAATCCCAGTAACGCGGGATCCATCAACCAGGGCTGTCTGCAGTGAGGCCCAGTGTCAGACCCCCACTCTGTGAGAGCTCAGCTCTTCCCCTGAGCTGCACTGACTGCACAGCATTGACCCCAAATTGTCACCCCAAACCCCCCTTAGACCATTGAAAATTAAAGATATTTATTATTCAGTATCTCAATACAAACACCATTGTTCCAAGTGTTGGGAGGAAGAGGCACTGAAGCAACCAGGGAACAGGTGCTCCCTGTGCATTAAAAGGGCACATCCAAGACATTTCTCTCCCTCCCCATGTCCTCCTGCTCGTAGCTCTTTGGACATTTGTGTAACCCTGTAGGCACCATCCCAGCTCTGGGAGAAATTCTCATTCTTCTGCGCTTTCCCAGGGATGATCTTAAACCTAGGGGAACAAGCTCCGTTTCATACCCAGCCCTTTTCTTGTGGAAATGTTCTCCAGAAGGAAAGTGGCCCCTCATTAGGAAGTAATTCTTTACTCAGAGGGTGGGGAGGCCCTGGCACAGATTCCCAGAGCAGCTGTGGCTGCCCCTGGATCCCTGGCAGTGCCCAAGGCCAGGCTGGACATTGGGTCTTGGAGCAGCCTGGGACAGTGGGAGGTGTCCCTGCCGTGGCAGGGGTGGGATTGGATGAGCTTTAAGGTGCCTTTCAGCTCAAACCACTCTGGGATCAAAGCACACGGGTCCCTTCTCCAGCCAAGATGTAAAGTCCACACCTCCCATCACAGGGATGTATCTTCCCTGTTTCCTTTCCCAAAGACACGAGATGGCCCCTTTTATACAACTTGGTACAGTTCATATTCTGAGCACAATGTTTCGTAGTCTGGAATATCCCTCTGGCCAGTGCAGCTGTCCTGGACCTGCTCCCTCCTGGCTTCTTGTGCAGCTCCCCTCTGGCAGCGCAAGGACACTGAAAACTCCTTGATTCAGAGTGAGCCCAGCTCAGCCACAGCTCAGCCTCTTTGTGTTGCCAGCACTTTTCCCACAACGATCCCAAAGCTTGGCACTGCAGGAGCTGCCAGCAATAAATGAAGCCTATCCCAGCTGGAGCAGGACAGGGCTCTTTCTCCAGCAGGACTTCCAGGCAGCATCCCAATCCTGTAACCTGCATCCCTGGCCCCAGGTGAGTTAGGCTTCCTGTCCCAAGCCAGCATTCCAGCCTGCTTTGGGCTGAAAAGCCTCCCTCATCCCTTCCCTCGTCCCTTCCACACCTCGGCATGTTTGCACAAGGCCCCTCCCTTCCCCATGCATTGCTGCCGTTGTTGTGCTCTCCCTGGATGAGTTCAGCAGAGCCCTGACGGGCTCAGCCGAGTGGCAGTGACAGCTCCAAGTCTGTTGAGGGAGCCGGGCTGTCATCTCTGAGCACTCGGCCCTGCTGACGATGCCCTGGGCTAGAAGACGCTTCTGTCACTCGGAATTAGCGTCAGCCCCGCTCACAGATGCCGGAGATATTCACAGGAAATGACCCTCAGAGCCTTGCTGGGCACGAGGAGCTTCTCCAGTGGCTCAATGCAAAAATTACTCTTGGGAAGGACAAGGCACCAACGAGCTTCACACGTGTGGGTCTGTCCCAGCACCTCCTATGTCCCCAGGACAGGGACTGCAGCTCCTGAAAGCCACCTTTCCCCTGTCCCACTGCAGGGTGCAGATCCTTCCCTGAGGGGTTGGTATAATGCACATGAAGGTCTCCAGCCTGCAGGGTCTGCAGTCAAGAATTCAGGCCATTCCCGTGGGTTCAGCAATTGCTGCTGTGTCCATGTGCTGACCTAATGCTCCTGCAGTGACCTTCAGTGGAGATCTGGGGCATCACGGAGTCTGATCCATTCCTGACTTACAGGATCTTTTGCATTTATATGGCTTCTGATTTTCCTAAAATTCATGGGACCTGTCTGACCTTTGACACCTCAAATTCCTCTCCAAATTCCCTTGAACTTGACCCATGGGTTCAAACACAGTCAGAAACTTGTGCACAGGCAGCCCCAACACAGCAGCCTCATTTCCTTAGAAAACTGGGCTGGAGAACCTGAAAAGAGCCTTCCCAAATTGAGAATTCCTACTTCAGCAGAAATTAACATCTGGCAATTCATTTCCATTATATAATACTTCATTAAACAAGAATTCTGTGAGATACTAGTTTTCTAAATATATTCCCTGGTTTCAGAAAAGGAATTCTGGTCCAGTGTATCTTAGTTTTATTATTTCCCCATTATTTCATGAACACTGCTCCATCTAGCACAGATAATGTGTTATCATATAAGAGTTAATGTAGTCTGGCTTTTAGGGGTTTTTTCCACATCATTAAGTTCCACTGCTGTACAGCACTGATTGAAATGTCTCATCTCTTTCTAGATGAAAATGTGTGCAGCTTGCTGTAATCAAACACTTTCCAGTATAAACAGGATATTTGGATGTGGGAAAGATGAGATTTTCAATCAGTGCTAAGGAACTGCTGCACTTCTTTAAAGCATTAGACACTTTTTAAAGAGTTTCATTGGATATTCATTGATAGCAGTGTCTGTTGAGGTCTATTATTGACAAACAATGAAATACAAAATAACAGAGAACTGTAGAATCATTAAAGAAAAGTCCTCTGGCGTCACTGAGTCCAACCTGTCACCAGTCTTCACCTTGTCCCCAGCCCAGAGCACTGAGTGCCACATGCAGGCCTTCCTTGGACACCTCCAGGGGTGAGGACTCCCCCACTTCCTGGGCAGTTCCAATGTCTGGCCACCTTTCCATGAAGAAATTCCTCCTCATGTGCAATACAAACAGGGAAAATGCACAATATAAATGCTAAAATGTGAAACAAAATCAGACTGAGTTTATAGGAACATAAACATTTCCTACAGATCTGGAGAGAAGTTTTCCACAAGGAAGTTTTAGGACAAAGGTGAATGGCCTTAAGCTAAAGGAGGGCAGGGATGGATGGGAGATTGGGAAGAAATTGTTCCCTGGGAGGGTGGGGAGGCCCTGGCACAGGGTGCCCAGAGCAGCTGAGGCTGCCCCTGGATCCCTGGAATTGTTCAGGGATGGATGGGTCTTGGAGCAGCCTGGGACAGTGGGAGGTGTCTCTGCCATGGCAGGGGTGGCACTGGGTGGGCTTTAAGGTCTCTTCCAACCAAAACCAGTCAGGGATTCCACGAAACACAGCCCTTCACATCCTGACTAAGAAAAAGCCCCTTTATCTTTCCCGGCTTCAACAAAAATACCAACTTAATGCAGCAAATAGAGGAGAAAAATCACTGGCGATTTTTGGAAAAGCAAATCACTGAATCAAGAACAGAAGTTTTCAGTATTCCAAAACTAAATTAAATTTTAAAACTAGATTAAATGGAAAGTTTAGATATTTCTCGTGGCTTGTTCTTTTACAGACTTGCACTTTTTTCCTCCATTTCAGCACATCCTTGAGGACTTGGAAAGATGAAACTCAAAAGTTTTGAAATAAAAATGAAAGTTAAAAACTGCAACATCTGGAATATAGATTTTACTGTTCAGTATCTCAGTTTCCAACACAGTCACTCCTCCCAACCAAACACATTTCTAGTAAAAAGCAGAAGCTGTCCCATAAAAGAGTGAGTTTGCATTGATGAGAAGAGACTGTTTATCCCTGGGAGCCAAATCAGCATCTTTGCCTGCAGTGCTGCAGGGCCCTGAGTCGGCTCTTCCTGCTGAGGTTCCCCACCCCTTTGTGCAGTTTGTGGAGCAGCTTTGCTGAGCTCGGAGCTCCCAGACCCTGCCAGGCAGGGGTGAAGCTCTCCTTGAATCGCTGAGGAGGCTGAAGAGCAACACCTGCTCTGCCTGTGGAGCTGGGATGTTTTTGTTCCAGTGCCTCTCCCAGTGAGGAGCTCATTATTGATGAGGAATATGGCCCAGCCAGAAGCACAATTTGCATCCCCAAATCAGATGCAAATTCTCCATTTGCTCTACCTGCTGTGCCCAGAATTGGAGCAAGGCGGGGATGGATTTCAGGAGGCTCTTCATAATGTGAGTGGGAGCAGAAGTCTGGCAGGGGCATGTTCAAGGTGGCCCAGGGTGTTTAACCAAAATCTGCTTCTTGTGGAATGTGTGGTTATGGAGCACAGTCAGTGTGTGTCAGTGGTGAGAGGTCAGAGGAGCTACTCCCTGATCCCAGAACAAGGCAAGGAGTTATGGGTCTTCTCTGCTGAATTTGTGGGAACGTTTGGTTGAATTCCTTGCAGTGTCCAAGACCAGGTTGGACAGGGCTTGGAGCACCCTGGGGTAGTGGAAGGTGTCCCTGCCCATGGCAGGGGTGGCACTGGGTGATCCTCAAGGTCCCTTCCAGCCCAAACTATTCCATGATACCAGGAATTCATCAATACCCAGACTGACGTCATTGAACACATCAGCCTAGAGGCAAAGGTGCAGAGAGACCATGGCTGAAAATGCTGATATAGGTGACAGACGAATTAATTTAGAGCTAGAAATATAAAATAAAAAGTATCTGCTCAGTCAAAAGCTCAGACTCTGACAATTTGGCTTAGTCCCAGTATTTGGGTATAACAGTGTTTGTGTGGACACATTTATCTACATAAAATGGACATTTCAGGCTTGTCTGATTTAAGTGTCACATTCTGGATGAGTCCGGCAATGATTTGTCTTCTCTTCCTGAAATTATTGCTTCTGGGAGACTCTTCAAAAACCAGGTGCCCCAAATTCCACAAACTGGACATTTTCTCCTCGCTGGCCTGAAGTCTTGAAATGTACTGAGTGCACAATAAGCTCCAAAAGGAATTTCCAGAAACAGCTTGTGGAAAACACAGTTTTAGTGCAGAACCAGCCAATCTCAGCAGGAGAGAAACAACAATTCCAGCTCTCATAGGTAACAGCTGGCAGGGAAACACAGTCTGTCAAAACAAGTCAGACTTCAGGGCAAAAAGAATTGAACACGAGATCTGCTCTTCTGCATAATCCAAGTCATTGGTTGTGTCTGAGTTACTCTGTATCTCAGGTGCAAAATATCTTTCTGGGGGAAAGAAAACGGTGATTTTTGAACTAAAATATTGCTGGAGCTTGAGAATCCAACAATGCCTATTGTGAATTGCTCCAGAGCTGGGTTAACCTCTGTTAAACATTTGTGTTTTACTTGCAATCTGAATTCATCTGGTTTAAGTTCCTTGTGCTTGGTCTCCTTACTCTGCCAGCAGGTTGAGGACTCCAGCAAATGAAACCAAATTTGGAGTCTCCAAGTCTTCCAGCCCTTCCTCCTTGGCTGCTCCTCCTCCTTGGTTTGCATGGATGGGTCCAATTCCCAAGGCTTTCAACAACTCATTTTGCAAGAAGTGTTTTGTTTTTTGAGGTTTGTTTGGGGATTTCTGGGGGGAGAGAAGGTGCTCCCAATCCAACAATACTCACAATCTAACTTTTCCTTCTCATTCTGGTCTGCTTCAGTGTAAATATTTAATGTTAATAATTTATAAGGGCTGCATTTAATATTCAACTGTATTTCATGTACCAAAAAAAAATTAAATTCAAACACTGACTTCAAAAAGGAACAATCAGGCCTGGCCAGTAAAAAACCTCCACATTTTAACAATTTCAGCCTCCCCTCAGCATCTCTTTTTCTGTGTTACGCAGGAAGTTAATTAGACTCCTAGACTAATGAACTTTTTGATTAGACCGAACCCATATTTGTTTCAAGGAACTCACTTCATTAAAGTGAAAGTCAGAACACCAAAACATTTTCAGTCATTTTAAACTCTTTGAAATCCACATATAAAATCCACCAGAGAAGAATTTTATGTTGAAGACAAGATTTTATCTTTTCATGCAAGCTTTTGACTCTTATCTTGAAATCATCTCGTGAAGTCAGAGATTTTAATTTAAGTAAATAAAATTTAAATAAATTCCCCAAAAGAACTCTGAAGACTAAAACAAACAAAACAAATACAACAAAAAAAGTTGAAGAAAATAAGAGGAGAGAAATCATGGAGGAAGATGAGACATTCACTTTGACACAAAAAAAGTTATAGTCTCTAAAATATTCCCGTTTTGCCAATCAGCTGCTCTGTGAACAATCAGCTGTGATTAAGGCTCTGTGTTCAATGATCTGCAGGAGACTCCTGTAAAACTCTGCTGCTGCAGAAGCTCCAGCCCTGAATCTCCAAAGGAGGCTTGGAAAACGGATCTTCCTGAATGTCTCCACTCTCCTCCTAATCCAAGCCGAGCCTAATTGCCTGATTATTGATTATCCCTTTGGAGTGCAGTCATCATGCCATCGGCTGGATCTGCCATCTGCCTGTCTCGTTAACAACCCGTCTATTTCCCCACAAGCTGTCTCTCCCGAGGAAAACACAGATGGTTCCCTCCCTAGCGCGTCCTGGGAAGGGCTGCAAACACAGATGGCTTTGGAGGGAGCTCAGTGGGGTGCTGACTCTGCTTTTCCTCTCCTCTGGAACCCTGGTGATTGCCTGCCTCAGATCAGCCGGGCTCTGTCCTCCCCTTGTGGTTGTGGGATTTTCATGGACATCTCAAAATTTAGGATCATGGAATTATGGAATGGTTTGGGTTGGAAGGGACCTTAAAGCCCACCCAGTGCCACCCCTGCCATGGCAGGGACACCTCCCACTGTCCCAGGCTGCTCCCAGCCCCATCCAGCCTGGCCTTGGGCACTGCCAGGGATCCAGGGGCAGCCACAGCTGCTCTGGGCACCCTGTGCCAGGGCCTCCCCACCCTCCCAGGGGAGGATTCCAGGCCTGGTCACCAAGAGTTTGGAATTGGGGTTTCAGCTGGAATTCTCATAGATCATATTTAAATATCCAGAGACTCCTTTGTAGCCTAGTGACCAGGCAGAATCCAGGCTTAGCACCTATTGCAAACCCATGAAGGGAAATTTCTTTTGTTATCCTGATTATACCCAGAACAGCACTGACTTCCCTGGGATCATGGGCACAGAATCATGGAATATTCTGAGCTGGAATGGGCTCAAAAGGATCACTGAGTCCAGTTCCTGGCCCTGCACAGGACTCCCCCAGCAATCCCACTCTGTGCCTGAGAGTGTTGTCCAAACACTTCCTGGACTCTGGACTTTGGCAGGGGAGCCCAATTTATCAAAAAAGATTTCAATAGTAACAGAGATGTCAAAAATAAAAACCTCAGATGTCCAAAATAGCTCTTGAAAATACCCTTGAGAACTGACCCAAGTATTCCCAGTCCCAGGAAGAGAAATTCCACCCCCAGAGTTTTTGTTGCTGCTCCCCAGGTGATGTGCCTGGCACATGGAGGCAGGTCTTCAAAGGAATGAGAGAGAAGCAATGGGCTGATGATGAGCAACTAGTAATTAGAAGAGTAACTGGAGCAGGCAGAGTGAGGAAAGAATGTGCTGGCTCTGCTCCATCTGACCCTGAACTGTGAGGATCCTGCAGCACAGTTCAGGTAAAATGGGAAGGGAAAGCAGAATGATCTACATGCAAAGTAGCAGGAGATGGGAATATTCCCAACACCACCAGAGCAGAGCTGGGGCTGTGCGTGCTGCTTTGGGCCATCTCCAGCCTCCTCAGGTGCTATTCTGGGAGAAGTGAGAGAGATTTAAGCTTCACCTAAAAACATTTCTGCTCCTATTAGTGAAGACGTACCTCGTGCCTCCATTTTCACTCTAGGCCCACTGCAAAGCTCACCGAGGAGCAATCTGTTCAAGATACTCTGTGCTCCCTGAAGCGTTCCCCTTTTCCAAGAAGAAAGACTTTTGAAGGATTAGTTCCACCACAGTCTTATTGTTCAGAGGTTGGTGGTTCTGAAATGGGTGTGAGAGGGGGATTAACCTGCCCTGGGCCTCAGCACTCTACAGGGAGATTCCAGAACCCCCAACCCTGAGTGATGTGCAGGAGCAAGGAAGAGATGCCAACATGAGAATCTGGGGTTTATCCAAAGGTCAAATAAATCCTGGTAAATATTACAGCTCTGAAATGTGAGCTACTGGGAGGGTACAGTGTGAAAGCAGGAACTGGTGGTCATTTGGTCAACTGGCAGGGCTTGTGCTCACCTGCAGAGTGTGAGTTAAAGGCCTATGCTTACAGGAATTTCTCTATAAGCACAGCAGTACTTTGGGATGAAAGATTTCCTAAAATTAAGAATCATAGTTGTAATGGAGTTATTTTCAAAGTGGGCACCAAACCCATGTACAAGATAGTGCCATTTCCACAGAACTAAAGATTCCCAGCTGAACATCTGGTTATTGCCTTCCCAGATAAAACTTCCAGCCTGAATGCATTATTCACTCAGCTGATTAAAGCCATACCACTAAATTTAAGTTTAGTTCTTACCTTATCTGCAAATTTAAAGAAACCCACCCTTGGATGTACTTTGGAGAGATCTGTCTGGTTCTTACTTGTAGCAAGCGGAACATGGAGTTCATGACCATAATTTGTTGCTGTTGCCACCCCAGGAGAGCTTAGAGCCCTTCTCTGAACATGGACAGTTTGGATCCCATGTTGGAAACAGCTGGATCTCTGCACTGGCCACAGGAGAAGAGGGAGATCGGGATTTCAGCACTTTGTAACTCATTTCCCAGAGGCCTCAGGCCCTTGGGATCCCAAATCATTTATCAAAGCTCATGCAGAAACTTTGCACAGACACACACTACAGATAAATCACCAGAACTATCAGTGCTTCAGTCACCAGACACTGTTCTCCTTTCAAAAACTCCTCCCACTCCTCAGTTATCCAGCTTGCCCAGCTGGTATTTTCCTCTGGTATTTGTGTTTGCAGAGGAAAATGAAGCTGTCAGACTTCAAATGTTCTTTCATCATCTGAGTGGATTTGCCAGAGCAGCTGTGCTGTTTGGAGGCCTCTCCTAAAGCTTTAGCATAATTACCTTTTGGAATGACAATTCCCTGAACCCCACAGTGGCTCTCCTGTGGGATTGCCCAGGTGTGGACAGGACTTAGGGAAGCACAATCCCCTGATGGTGCAAACGATACCTGGGGACAGGTTTGCTCCAGGAAAGCTCTGCACCAGGACTGGTCCCTCGCTCCCCCCTCCACACACTGAACACCCTCCAACAATCCACAATAACACACACTGAACACCCTCCAACAATCCACAATAACACACACCAAACACCCTCCAACAATCCACAATAACACACACTGAACACCCTCCAACAATCCACAGTAACACACACTGAACACCCTCCAACAATCCACAGTAACACACACCAAACACCCTCCAACAATCCACAGTAACACACACTGAACACTCTCCAACAATCCACAATAACACACACTGAACACTCTCCAACAATCCACAGTAACACACACTGAACACTCTCCAACAATCCACAGTAACACACACTGAATACTCTCCAACAATCCACAGTAACACACACTGAACACCCTCCAACAATCCACAATAACACACACCAAACACCCTCCAACAATCCACAATAACACACACCGAACACCCTCCAACAATCCACAATAACACACACTGAACACCCTCCAACAATCCACAGTAACACACACTGAACACTCTCCAACAATCCACAGTAACACACACTGAACACTCTCCAACAACCCAGCCATCCCTGCCATCTCCAAGCCCTTGGAACAGTCAGGGCCCAGCAGACTGACACAGCCTGAGCTCCAACTGCTCTCGAGGCACCTCCTGCAGCTGCCGGCCTTCAAAACTGCCTTTACTGCTCTTGCTAGGGAATCATGCGCTCCGGATTAGCCTCAAACCCAGCCTATCGATCCATTTAGCCTTCAGAAGGACGTGTCAAGTAATTGCCGCCCTCTTAAATCATCTCTGAGCACTTTAAATATGCAGATCAGCTCAGCCTTTGAGCCGAGTGTTTGAGAAAATGGGGTGGAAAACGTCCATGAGCCAATTTGCCTGTTAAACAGCCACGGTTCCTCAAGCGAGAGGATCCAAGGACTCCGAATCCTGGCAGAGACAGAGGCAGAACGCGGCCCCAGAGCTTCTCGGAGCTTCTGCAGCTGTGAGGCTGCCAATAGCTCCGCCTGGGAGGGAGCCTGTTCTCCTGCAGCGCCCTGTGTATCCAGGGCATGGCTGCAGGGCAGGCTGCAGTGGGATCCCCAGCTCCTTTCCATTTGTTTACTGTAATTTTGTACCAGTTACGGTGTGTAATGTTTTTTCCTGGGACTTTCCAATCGTTCACGTTCAGCCTGGAAGCAGAGCCTCGGCCCAGAGCTGCTGCACCCCCCTTCCCATTGGCCCATGCCCCCTCTGCCCTCCCCTCCCCTCTCCCCATTGACCCGTGTTACTGTCAATCAAGGCTGTCTCCGCCCAGCCCCCAGGCCATTGGTCGGTGATCCTCTGCCCGCCCCTCCCACTGCTCTCTATAAACCCGCTGCCGGCGCGCCGTCGGCGTCATTTGGCTTTCGCTCGGGCTAGGGCGGTGGGGCTGGCTGGATCCACAAAGCCATCGACCCCTCCCGCCTCTTTGTCCCCACGGACGCACTGGGGTGTGTGTGGCGGCCTGTGTGCACCTGCAGCTCTGTGTTTGTGTAGGTGCTATTGGGGCACCGCCTCAGTGGTTTCATGTGGGACACTGCAGGGACAGGCCCGGCACAGGTCTGACCGACCACGGCACACAGAGCTGGCTCCTGCTTTCTCCAGTCAGCCTGCTCACGGTCCTGAAAAGTTTTGCCTTAAAGCTGTCCCACATTCTGCAACACCAAGTGTCCAGCCGGGCTGCCCAGCTCACTGGGAATGGAGAAACCAGCACACTGAAACACCTCAGAACTGAACACATCTCAGGTGCCCTGTGGTGTCCTGGCCACTAGACCAGACTGATAAATTAAGGATATTGGGCCTGGTCCAAGTTCATTACAATTCTCATTAGCTCTGTGTGGGAGAGCTATAGGGAAAGACACAAAGCCCAAGTGGGCTTCAAGGACCAGCACCTTGTTCCCACACAGCCCCTCCATCTGCTCTGAGCCAGCAGCTCCTCTGCAGAGCTGCTGCAGATTTGCTCCTGCAGAGGCCTCGGGTACTCCCTGGAGAATCCCAGCATTTAAACAGACCAAGTCCTTGCAGTGAGTATTGGGAACTGTCTCGTGAAGCTGGAGGGAAATGAGAATCACAATTCTCAGGAGAGGTTATTTGGTGGCAGGGAAATGCTACTGAGCAACAGCAAGTGTCCACATGGTGATGCCAATTAGATGAAAAATCCTCATGTAAGGATGGCAGGAACACCTTCCACAAGCCAGGAAAGGCTGAGGGTCCCTTTCTGCCCACAGCAGTTTTACAGTGGCTGGAAAGGATTTTTAGCCTTTGAAAGGTGTTTTACAACTCCAAGACCAGACTCAGCTTGGAGCTGCACTTTCATTCAGCAACAAGAGGGTTTGCAAAGGGTTAATAAAGTGCTCAGGAGAAGAAACACCAGCACATAGGGATGGTCAGCTTGGAGAGCTCTGGGAGACCAGAGAGCCCCTTCTAGTGCCTAAATGGACTCCAAGAGAGCTGAAGAGGGACTTCTTTGGACAAGGGATGGAGGGACAGGACAAGGGGGAGTTGCAGTGTGCAGAAAGTTTCTTCTCGGGCCCCTCAAAGAGAACAGACTGGAGTTTGTCACTGCCTCCTGCAGCTGGGATGGGAAGGACTGAAGCTGGTGGTAGGAGTTCAGAATTCCCAGGGAACACAAAGGACACCTTTCCAAGAGTCTGCAAGCAGTGCTGGCCACTCCTGGGAATGCTACCTCCAAGTATTTGCCAACACTGAGGTCAGCCAGAAGCCAAACAGAGCCTTAGCCCTTTCCATTCAGTCTGACGTGGGTGCAGCTCTAGGGAGTCCCTCCACAGCCTGGAAAAGACCCATTTTGGGACATATGCAGGTGCCCTCAGACATTAATGTGCTGCTTTGGGTCGACACAACTTCTGGGGTAGATTTGTAGAGGGTGAAATCCAATCTCTTCTCCTTGTGCTGCTCCAGGGCAAACCACAGGCCCCGTTCTCTATGGCCTGGAGCATGCTGGGCTCAAGGGGGATAATCCACTCCTGGGGCTCAGCTGTGAGGCTGTGAGACCAGAAGAGCCTTGGGAAGCAAGGAGTGGCTGGGGAACAGGCTGGAATGGCAGAGATCCACTTTTGCACAACCTCCCTGCCAGACTTCGTGTGTTGCACTTGCCAGCATCAATATAAAGTGTCCCCAAGTGCCATGAGCTGAGCTGGCAGCAGTGGGGTGTTGGCAGAAGAGCCCCATCCCTGCTGGGAATTCTACTGGCATCAGCAGTTTGGGGTTTTAATTGTTTTAACATTGTTTAGCTCATGGAGTTACACCAGCCAAATTCAGAATCACACTGAGGTATCCAATCCTCTCCCCCCTGCACATACAGCTCTGGAATCAGGGAATATCCTGAGCTGGAAGGGACCCCCAGGGATCACCCAGTCCCACCCTGTCCCTGCACAGACACCCCAACAATCCCAGCCTGGACATCCCTGGCAGCGCTGTCCAAACACTCCTGGAGCTCTGGCAGCCTCGGGGCTGGGACCATTCCCTGGGGAGCCTGGGCAGTGCCCAGCACCCTCTGGGGAGGAGCCTTTCCCTGATCTCCAGCTTAACCAGGAAAATACAGGAAATTTGCCCAGGAATGGTACATAGGAGGCCTGTTATGGAAAAAGAACTGAAGACCAAATCTGGGTCAGACCCAAGTGCTGTTCCCCCACCCCTGAGACTCACTTGGGGTTGAAGGAAAGAGCTGCAATGAAGGAATTAGTAGTAGAAAAAAATAAAAGAAAGAAAAAGATGTTTTCAGTACTTTTAAAGCCCCAAGAACAGTTTCTTTGAGTACATTTTGTAGCACCTCAACCATTCCTATTTAAATAAAGAGAGGCAGAAAAATTCTTGTAACCTGAGCCAGCTCCATCAGCTGATTTGTGTTCCATGGCAAGCTGGAAATAAAGACTCAACAATGCACTTTTTGAAGCTTCTTTTCTGTGTGCAGTGCTAACAAAAAGAGAAAATAAGGGATAACACTAGAGCAAGAGCCCTTGTGTTGTGTTTTACTTTAGTGAGAAGGAAAGAGGGGAGGCAGCTTGGGAATGCAATTAAATCCAGCAGCAAAAAGCTGAAAATCAGCATCTGTGAAAAGGATGGGAAACAGTGAGTTTGGGTCTGTATTTATGGAAAATATTCTTCTTCTGTTGCATCATCTGCATAAAGCCCAAGGCACAGAGGGAATAGATCTGTCTATAGCAATCTGGAGCCCAGATTTACTGGGCCAGAAGTTGCCAGTAAATACGTGATGTAAAGGAAGCTTTTGAAAGAGGAATGCCCCAAAGCCTTGGAATTCAGAGCAATGAAATCTTAGTCATGCACAATAACACATCTGTACAAGCCAGGGAAGCGTGACCTGAAGTCACAGTGTATGTGACTTGTTGGGTTACACTGTGTGTGTTATAGAAAAGCAGGCCTGGAAGGGCCAGAGGGAGCCTCTTCCCTAGGCCCAGAGGTGACCAGGAAGCACATCCAGGTCACCAGGGATGGACATGGGAAAGAGGATCATGGGTTTGTGGCCTTCTGCACCCATTGTGTGAGAGGATTGTAGGGTGTGACCTTCTAGGGTATTGTTTATCTTTGCTGTTTATGGGATGGCACAGCCTGGGGGTGGGATGGGATAAAGGGAATTTTCACTGCGTAGTAGAGGGCAGTGGCCATGGGGCAGTGGCCATAGGGCAGTAGCCATGGGGCAGTGGCCATGGGGCAGTGTAGCCATGGGGCAGTAGCCATAGGGCAGTGGCCATGGGGCAGTGGCCATGGGGCAGTGACCATAGGGCAGTAGCCATGGGGCAGTAGCCATAGGGCAGTGGCCATAGGGCAGTAGCCATGGGGCAGTGGCCATGGGGCAGTGGCCATTGGGCAGTGGCCATAGGGCAGTGGCCATGGGGCAGTAGCCATGGGGCAGTAGCCATAGGGCAGTGGCCATAGGGCAGTGGCCATAAGGGAGTAGCCATGGCAGTAGCCATAGTAGCAGTCATAGGGGCAGTCTCAGCAGCAGTCCCAGAGTGATCTGGAGCAGTCTCAGTCTCTGTACAATAATGAACTCTGCACATCCCAGTCTCGTCAGAGAAGTCCTTGACCCTGTGTTGAATACTGCAGTGACTGACTCCCTCCTCCCCTCACCAAAGGGTTACCCCTGCACAACACCCTCTTTGGGGAGATCAGAAATCCCTGGAGCAAACAGCACAAGCTCAGATGCAGGAGCAGATATTTGCTGTAATCCTGGATCGTTTCTTTTCCTGGTCAAGGGCACAGCCCCAGGATCACTGGTACATTCTTAGCAATGGTTATTGTGAGAACTTTCTGATGTGCAGCTTTGTGTTAAAAGCTTTTCTGAGGCAGCTGCACAATAGAAAAGATTCTCTTGTCTGATTTAGGCAATGTCTCAGATTGGCTGGTCAAAAATAACTGTTTAGAATACATTTTGTAAACAGGAATTTATGAGAGAAACAGAAAATCAGATCACAAGGATGTCTCTGGCATGTAGTGATAGGACAAGGGGGAATGGTCCTATCCCGTAGCAGGGCAGGGTTAGGTGGGATTTTGGTGAGTAATTCCTCCCTGGGAGGGTGGGGAGGCCCTGGCACAGATTCCCAGAGCAGCTGTGGCTGCCCCTGGATCCCTGGCAGTGCCCAAGGCCAGGCTGGACAGGGCTTGGAGTAGCCTGGGATGGTGGAAGGTGTCCCTGCCCATGGCAGGGGTGGCACTGGGTGGGGTTTAAGGTCCCTTCCAACCCAAACCACTCCAGGATTCCCTGATTCTCTGCGAGGATTCTCAGGCCAACAAGAGACTTGGAGCATGAACACGCTCCCTGCACGACTGCACAAAGCCAAAGGAGGTTCCTCTTCCTGCCTCTTGTGCTCCTCTGCACCACTCAGAAACCTCTGCACCACTCAGAAACCTCTGCTCCTCCCTGTGCCCAGTGATTCTTTCCACAGTGAAAATTTTCTGAATTTATTTTCTGAATTTCCTGAATTCGTGCTCCAAATGTACCTGCATTTCCTGACCAGGCATGAAAGAACTTACAGCCAAAGGGTTCCCATAGACTCAGCAGACTCAGTTCTGCTCCATTCTCACCGTTTTTCCCTGCAGAAATCCCAGCCCCCAGACCCTGTCCTCCAGAGGGATCAAGTCTGATCTTACCACACCAAAGCAAGGCAGGATAGTGCCACTGGAGCTCACAGATGGGTACAAACAAACAGGACTGGATTTTCAGTTGGAAATTATAATTTTATTTGGCTTCAGGAAGGACACAAACCCACACTTGACCATTCCCTTAAACTGTGGGAGAAAGAAGTGTTTGATCAGCATTGGGCTGTCATTAAACCCTTCTGAAATTTGGCAGCATGAGTGACAATTCCAGGGAATGTGGAGCTGCTTTGCTGTGGGGAAGGGAGTGGGAATTCACATCACTGCATAGACTGTGCCAATCTTTTCCCTGAATTTAAGCACACCAGACTCCTCCAGTCTTGCCTAGCCCTGACATCTGGATCCATTAGGAATTTGCAATTCTAATTTGAATCAGCCACACTAATTGTGCTTTTTTTTATTTGGCTGCACTATTGATTTTACAAGATACGTGGTGTTCTTCCACCTGTGTGCAAGGCTCCTGCTGGGAGCTGCTAATGGAAAAAAACACCTCAATTAGCAAGAATTCCCTCTGAAATCCTTGAAAATCCAATATTGCTGATTAGTTTGTTAAAAAAATCTTATTAAGAAATGCTTGGTGACTTCCCTAATAATATCAAGGAGCAGATCCTCATGCTGGGCTCCCAAGAAGAGTAATCTCTCCCTCTCCTTTTTCCTTCCCTGCCTCCAGCAAGGCTCCAAATTTGCACCATGCAGGAATTAATTTCCCAGCCCCTCCCTAGCAAGCCATGGAGTAGGAGAACTCCACTCTTGTTTTAGCTGCATGCAGCAAATGGAGCTGTGGGAAGAAATTAATGATGTTAATCCAGATTCCAGGAGAGGGGTGGAAAAGAACAGGGGGAAAAGGGCCCTTTCATCCCTTTAGTTCCATCAGGCAAATTAACTTCATCCCCTGCTTATCCCTCTTCTGCTTCAGGCTTGGATTCACATTGGAGCTGAGTGCCTGCTCTTGATAAAAGGAAAAAATGTTCCTTCTGCAGTTCATGTGGCCCAACACCTTTACAAGAGGTGGGAGAACCCAAAAATACCAAGGCAGTTGTGTTTGGGACACGAGTCATGGTTGGCTCCGAGCTGGCTAGTCTCTCTCCCCCAGGGATAATCTGGTTTCCTGTGCTGAGCGCGTGCCCATGGCACCAAGTAACAAACACCAATTCAGCATGGAATTAAAGCAATAAATGCATCTGCACACAGTGGCCTCTGCTTTATTTGCAGATAATTGCTGCAGTTCCCATGAGCCAGACTTGTCACTGATTTAGGAAAAGGGCTTTGTCTCCCTTTGTATTTCCAGTGTTAACGAAATGATCTTGGAGCCATGGAGGGATCACCAGCGGCCTCTGCACAGAATGGAATCAGGGTCTGCAGGATAGGCTTGGGCTCCACGCTGGTGCTCCACAGCCCTCTGAGCTGGTTTGAATGACCCTGTGCTGGTGCCCTTGTCAAGACAGCAGAGAAACAGCTCCAGGGGAGCTCTGGTTGCACCAGGTGAGGTTCAAGTTGGATAACAGGAAAAAACTCTTCACTAGAAAAGTGGTCAGGCTTTGGAAGGGGCTGCCCAGGGGAGTGGTGGAGTCACCATGCCTGGAAGTGTTGAGAAAATGAGTAGAAGTGGCACTTGGTCATGTGCTTTAGTGGGATTCAGTCAAAGGTTGGATCTTGGAGGTCTTTTCCAATCTTTGAGATTCTGTGACTCTGGTTCCTTTTCCAGAAGCATTTCTGAGTGAGGGAGAACTCCAGAAAGGAAACACAGGCTGCACTTCTCTTCCTTGTCTCAGTCAACCAAGGAACAGCTTCCAAACATTCCTGCCATGCTGAGGGCACTCAGATCCAAGGAGATCCAAAGCTGTGATCCCACCGGAAAGGCTGTGCATCCATCTGAGTTCATTTCCCATTTCCTTAGCCAGAGTTGGGCTGGAACAACTCCACAAAGTCCCTACAGACCAGGATTTGGTACAAACATTAACAACCCCCCTGAAGTTTGTAAGGACTCTGTGAGCAGCTCTGAAGTTTACAAACACCTCCTCTGTTCCAGTTGGGGTTGTTTTGTTCATTTTGTTCTAAACACAACGGGGATGGGGAAAATGAAAATGGGAGGTCATCAGCTGGTGGGAAACAGTAAGACTTAATACAGAGGAGCCTTCCCTGCCCCGGGGGACCCAGGAGCCCTGGAAATGAACGGGGCACTCTTTCCTTAAGGTCAAACCTACCCTTGGCTGAGGAGATGTTGCTCCCCACCACTTCCTGGGGAAGGGGGACACTGCCTCAATGAGCTCACCTTAGGTCTTTCTGATGTTCCAAGCCCTGGAAAAGCACCAGCTCTGGCAGGAACTGCCCACTGTGACAGCTCTGCAGAGTCAGGTTGGAGCCCTTCTCCCTTCCTCAGCCTTCCCTTTTCCTTGCTGCTCCCGAGCCTCTGGACCGAGATGGTGCCACCCAGCCCTCGTTCAGCACATGCTAATTCTGACATTTCCAGAATGTCTGCTGTCATCACTAGCTCTCAATTTAACCTGGCTGCAGAAATGCCTCCTGCATCCCAACCAGGCTGGAGCTGGGTTGCTCTGGGAGGCAGCTGGATGGGGTTGCAGCACATCCAGTCACTCCCAGGTTCCATGTATGGAATTGCTGAATCACTTCATTTTCCCCCTTCTCCCCCACCCAATCCAATACTTCATTGGCAGTCACAGTCATTTGAAAATATTTGCTGGCAAAACAAGTCTCTGCTGAATTCAAGCAGGGCTTTTGCCCCTTGGGTTTCTGTATCAGCCTGTGGATGTGGAGGGAATGCTGCAGGAGTCACTGCAGAAATTCTGATTTCTCCGAATCCTGATTTCCTTACATCTCCACAGAGTCCTGTTGGTCTCTCACATCCCTCACTCCTGACACAGCTCAGCTGTGAATCCCTCCTGTGAGGTGAGAGGGCTCTTGTGCTTTGTTAAATGCTGCAAGGGCTGCCCTGCCTCTCCAGAGCTTCATCTTTGAATCCCTGGCTCTGGGTGCCCTGGGGACACAACAGTCTGGAAACTGGGCAGCCCAGGAAGCTGAAACAAACCATGGGAGTGCTGCCAGAGCTCACAACCACCCCAGAACTTCAGCCAAACCAAACCTTCAGTGTGCGGTGCCTTTTCCTTTTGCCTTTGGACTTCACCCAGTGACTCCTGAGCAGAACAAGCTCTCCCCAGGGAGCTGTAGAGTCCATCTCCAGTTGAACCTTTGCAAAGAGCGCCTCCCCAGGCACCCACTTCCATCTCCTGCTGGACTAAATCCATTCATAATTCTGGCTCCTACTTCACAGCTCAGCTGCCCAATCCAGAACGCTGAAGAAAAAAACCTTAACACTGAGCTGAACTTTTGGGGTTCAGTGTCTGTCTTGCAAGATCAGCTTCCCTTGCAATAGGGGTGGAAGTCTCCAAGGGGTAAACTGACAGAAGGATCATATTCCTCTGAATTCATTCATCAGAACCCAGACTGGGACCTTTCAAATTCTTGGTGAGGTTCTTGGGACCTGACTTAAGAATCGGTGTCCTTAAGATTGAAAAACACCTGTAAGATCATCGAGTTCAACCATCACCACCATCATATTCACCACTAAACCATGTCCCCAAGTGCCACATCCACGCATTTTTTTGACACTTCCAAGCATGGTGACCCCACTCCTGCCCTGGCAGCCTGTGCCAATGCTCTACAACCCTTTTCATGAAAAATAAATCCCCATGAATAAATTTTATCTTATCCATGTGCAGGAATTTTATCCCTCACCTGTGAGCCACAGGCACTGCTGACACAGTGTCAGGAAGATGCAGGGAAGTGAGAAGCCAAGGAGAAAGTGGAATATCCTGAATCCAGACTGTATCCAAACACAAATCATCACCTGTGTCCACTCACCCCTATGTGGAGGTCATGGCTCCCACACACTGTGTGTGACTACAGCCAACAGCATTCATAAAAGAAGGGAAGACAAGGAACGGGCCTATCCATTGTAAATAGGAGATTTAGGCATTATCATTCAAATCAGCCTCAATCAGCTGCTGCCTTTCCTTCCATCCCATCCAATCCTACTTACAGCTAATGGAGTTACAGCACATCCTGGCTCCTCAGGATCCTCAGCGGAATGTGGGAACGCCTGGAGTGGCAGCTGGAATCAGGCTTTGGCACAGGGGAGGAGGAGGAGGAGAAGGGAGTAAATAGGAAAATGGGATTCTCCAAGCATTCTGTGCTGCTGGAATACCTGGCTCCCCACCGCTCTGCCAGGCAGGAGAGAGGAACTGAAAAGGGAATTAAAGTGTCTCCTGTCACACTCCTGACTGTGCTTCTGCATAACAAACTGGAGTCACTGTGACTCTGGTTTAGTATTTTACTATGTTTAATCCCAAAATGTGACTCGTTCCCCCTCACTGCTGGGGATGAGAACTCCCTTAGTGCTGCATCTGCTTAGAAAGCTTCTTATTCCTTGTATTGTTATATTTGCACATAGAGATGTCCATGTTTGCAAGAGACTCCTGTGAACCTCCAGCTACCCCAGGGACAGCCTCGGGAAGTTATTGGGGACAGCAAAGATTTTCTCAAGTTACCTGGGAAGTCACACTGCTGGGTGGACCCGTGGGCATTTTTCCCATGGCAAAGGAATTCCTTTAATTAATTCCTGTTTAAACTGGAGCACCAATTTTCAGAGCCAGTACCAGCTGATCCCTCCTGGCCTCACAGCCTGTTCCTGTGGGAAGTCTTGAAATCAAGATCAAATGACTTTCTCAAGGCTCTGTGGCCTAGAAGAGGAGAGCAGGGGCTGGCATTTGCTGCCCTGTGTTGCTCCTGAATGGTCACTTCTAGCTTGTAAATGTGCAATTCTCTAGAAGTGTCTCATTCTAAATTGCAGTCAGGAAGTTTCTGGGGAAAATGTGGCTTTGCCCCAGCACTCTGCACCTTTTCCTGCCCAGAGGTTGTGTTCCCCTCATGTTTGAGGAGTGCTCAGGGAAATCCCTGACGACTCAGGGCAGTGAGTCTGTTCTAGGGAGAAGTAACAATGCTTGTAATTGTCCTGCAGGATCCTGAAAAATGTCCTGTTTCCATTTTCCTTTGCTACCATTGAATTTTAATGCAGGAGTGTCCATTGACATTCATTATTCATCTGTCCTTGAATTTTTAACCAGCATGTGCTGGAGATTATTCTGTATTTAGAGAGAGCTGGGAGTGAACAATGACTCAGCTGGGCTGCTACATCCTGCCATACAGCAGGACCATTTTCAACAAAAAGAGGTGATGACTGATCACCATAACCAGGAAAATTGTTAAATTTACAAGAAAAGGATACCAGGAGTCATCTGCTCCATGAGATTGAAATCCACCTCCCTGGGATGTGACTCCAGAGCTGTGTGATCTCCACCACCTCAGTGTGAGGATTCTCTGCTACACAAGCCTGGTGTTGGCCTCTCAGAGCTCAGGTACAACATTCATCACAGAGATTTAAAAAAAAAATAAATTTAATCTCAGATACAAGTTATTTCTACATTATTTTCCTTGGAAGTAATCTGATTGCTAAGTGCACCTTTCTTTGAAAGCATTTGGAATTCAGCTTTATTTTCTCATTCCTTTTCTCCTCTATAAATACTTTGCAGATCAGATTCACATTTCAGCTCTGTTGGTGTCTTTAGCACTCCACACTTTTCAAGTAAGAATTGTGTTGTTTGCAGTGTTGGGAGTTTTTTTCAGCCACAGTTCCTGGAAGCAGGAAACTGTGTGAGAATATCAGCTTGCACTTGGAAATGTATTTGTGGCTTTGTATTGCAAAGGAAGTAGGAAAATATCACCCAAATGTGCTGAGAAGTACTGACAACTGGAGAGAAAATAAAAGAACTTTTCGTAAGAAAATCTGCACAACTTTCCCCTTCCTCCCAGTTTTTTCTCCTTTATTTTTAATTTTTGGGAGAGAAGGAAATAGAAAATATATCTGTCCTTCTGAAAGCCTGAGCCCTCTCCTTTTCCTGGCTCAAATATCCCAGGGCAGCAGGTGGAGAAGCAGAGTCCAGAACTCTGATTCCATCCCTGACCATCAGAGCCCATGGCCAGACGCAAACCCTTGCAGGGACCTGATTTTGACCATCTCAAGCACAATCCCACCACATTCCTGCTCCTTCCAGGAGCAGCTGGAGTGCTGGAGGTGGTTTCTGGAGCAGCCCAGGAGGTGCCAGGGTCACACCTGGTCTCTCTCTGTGTGGCACAAAGCACTGACCCCCCTCAGCCCAGCTCCTTTTCCAGCTCCTTCAGTTGATTCCAGCAGACAATGATTCCATCTTCCTGCTCTCCTGGACTCCCCATCCCTTTCTACTGCAGCAGCACTTCCAGGGACATGCTGTGAGCAGGGCTGACCTTCCCACAGGGTCCCATCTTTTTAACTTATGGCTTCTCCCAAGGGAACATCAGGCAGGATTCTGTTGCCATGAACTCAGAGGTGACCCTTTCTCAAGGCTCAAACACTCAGGCCTCGATCCAAAAGAAGAAATTATCTGAGTAAAAATCAATGACAATTGTCCCGGTTTTAGTGACAAAATTTTTAGGAGGAGACAGTCTGGAATGAGCACCTCCTCCCAAGGGAAAGGGGCCTTCCCCTTTCCTCCACCAAAGGGGAAAAATTAACAAAAGTAATGAAAGTGTAAGAAAAAAACCTGAACTATTTATTAACACAAAACACAACTGGGAGAACAAAGAGGGAAAAAAAGGAAAGGGTGCCCGGGAGGAGCCGGTAACTGGTGTCCCTCCCCAGTCTCCGGGAGGGGAGTCCACACAGCCTGCTGCTGGAGAAGGGCAGATGGAAACCTTTTAACTCTTCTTCGGCGCCGATTCTCCTCCTCATAGGAGGCGATGCTGGTGGATCTCTGTGTCCCTTCGCTCACCGGCCTGGTCTTCCTCGGGGTTCGGACCGGCGGGGCCACCCCGCAGGCCCCCCCGGGCAGGAGATAAGGGAAGGAAAGCAGGGAGGTCAGGGGGAGAAAAAGGGGAGGACAAACAAAGCCTTTTTCTGAGCCGGGAGCCGCTGCCGCAGGGCCCTTGGGCTGAGCCATTGGAGCGAGCCCCGCCCTCGGGCCACCTTACAGGTACAGACACCTGGGGCACTAAGCAGACGGTTACGGAATAAAGGAGCCTCATATA
This sequence comes from Eopsaltria australis, assembly GCA_034509425.1. NCBI lineage: Eukaryota > Metazoa > Chordata > Aves > Passeriformes > Petroicidae > Eopsaltria > Eopsaltria australis. The sequence continues at coordinate 369,463 of JAVTVJ010001011.1, read as the reverse complement.
GGACAACAATTAAGCATTTCAGTGCTTTGCAGAGTTGGTCTTTTGAGGCGACAATTACTGAGAAATATTTGGGTTTTAAAGAAAATCTGAGTTTTCTGTAACCGTGGCAATGGGAAGATGGATTGAGCTGAACTTTTCATTACTATTATTTCTCTGAGGGCAGAAACAGAAACAAAATTTGTGAGTAAGGAGAGCCTTTTCCAGAAGATGTTGCAAATATTTCAGCTGTGTGGAGAATGGAAGAGCCATTCGCAGAGGAATAGGAATCTCTGGGAAGTGATTGTGTCCTTTCTGCCTGGAATGAAACCAGTATCAAAAATGGGATTGGAAGGAATATTGAATGTACACATTACATGTATTTAGTAGCATACATTCTATATATTTTAGATCAACTTCTCATTCTGAACGATTTTTCATTTTTATTGTTTTGAACAGTAGTCCAAGGCACTTGGTTTGTACTGGATTTTAATCCATAGGGGCCTGAGTATCTCACAAGATAAAGGTGATCCAGTGGAATTTCATTTTGTGTTTGCGATCACAGAGAATTTACTAACGTTGCCTAAACCCTCTGTTTTGTTTCTTGGTGCAAAAATCCTGCACAGATCTTGTTCAAGAAGAGAAAGAACACGAGGTAGACACACAGCATGAGAAATCCTCACTGAAACACAGACTCAGACACATTCCCAGGCAGGCAAAGGTGGGAACTGTAGTGAGCAGCTTTATGAAATATCAATATGATTATCAGAAAGGTACACAAGAGATAGAGAGCACCAGTTAATATGGAACAAATTTATTCCAGAGCCTGTTGCATGAGGTTAACAACAACCAGTGCTATTCCTAGGAGTACCTGGAGCTCACTAGGACAGATACAGCCTGATTTTCTTGGATTGTATCTTTTATTGCCCCTTGAATTGTCACTCTGAAATGGCCCCCTCTCTTCATCGACTAATAACTGTGCTTTGGAAATTCATTTGGAAATCACAACCTTTCCCATTTCCCTGAATTCCAGATTTGCATGTTAATTTCCAGGGAAATTGTCTTCCCAGACCTGAGGGAACATCCCTGTGTTCACAGCAGGATGGGCCCACAGGGACAATGGAGAGCAAAGGGAGAGGATGAAGTTTCCAACACGTCACAGCTACTTCAGCACAAAGGGCTTTCCTTGGACCAGCAAAACTGATTTTCTGCCTGAATCATGTCAGAAGAGACAATTAAGCATCAAGATCCTTTTTCAGAGCTGAGCTCTTCAAAGCCAGCCAGGAAATGGGAAGATGGGTATCTTGGCTTCCTGCTGGTCTTTGAAGAACTTTACCACCCCCGCAGCTGATGGAGCATTTAAAGCTGATGTTAGGGAGAAGTCTTTGCTAAAGGTGGAAAAAAATCTGTCCCTGCTGCCTGCTGTATGAACTGGTGGGCAAAGCTCTCTGCTCCTGATTGTGTTGTTCTTGGAACAGCCCAAACAACCATCAACTCAGCCTTAATACATTCTTTACTGAGCTTGGCTAAATAAGCAAGAGATAAATCTACTGGTAATGCAATTAAGTCATAATTATAAAGAAATACATATGCAATTACTTCCCCATCCTCATTAAAGTTGAATGAATGCTTACGGATTTAACTACCTTTTAACTACAGAGTGCAGGAAAGTTAATTAGAGAGTTCTGAATTTTACATTTTAACTTTTCCTAGTGGAAGGGTGACAACAACTGCCTGGGAAACAAGGCCTGGAGTTCTTGGAGAGAGAAATACAGCCACACATTTTGCACAAAGCAATTAAGAGTGTAAGCAAAGTGTGTTAATAAAAATTCAATTATACAGCTATTACATGTGCAATTCCCAACTGATTGCATTGCAGCAGGATTTTTATCTGGGATAGACCCTGCATTTCCATCACAAAAATCAGCTGGAGATGGTTTCTAATAAAGCTTTGGTAAAAGAGTGCAACAAAAGAGATTAAAGCTTATTAAGAGCTGCCAAATCAGAGTTTTTGAGTGTGATGTGAGAAAGGTCCTGAAGAGCAGTAATGTTGGGCACATGGAATCCACTGTTGGGACACGGAATCCACTGTTGGCACATGGAATCCAGTACTGGCACATTGAATCCAGTATTGGCACATGGAATTCAATGTTGTCGCATGGATTCCACTGTTGGCACATGGAATCCAGTATTGGCACATGGAATTCAGTGTTTCCTGGTTACAGTCACCCCTCAGATACCAGGGCCTCACCCAAGTGCCACAACGGTGACTTTGACCACTCACTCATCCAGAGATATGGAAGGGGTCCTGCTGCCAAGCATGGGGGAATGTGGAGAAATTCCAGTAACATCCCAAATGACACCCTACAGTTAAGGTTTCCTCTTGATGCAGAGTTCTGAGCTGTACGTTTGGAGTGATCATCCCTGCACGCAGGTTTGTGGTCATGATGGTACTGAGTGCTCCCAGAAAGAATTGTACAGAGATTAAATTAAATTAAATTAAATCACATATGAGAACAGCAGAAGCTGAAGGGCCTGGAGCAAGGAAGTTTGGGTTTTCAACCTGTTGCTGTTCTTTGGGCAATCTGCTGAGCACCAGCCACTTTTGGTGACACTGAAAATAAGCCCAGAAATCCATGTGGATATGAGTCTTAATTTAAGAACTAGAGGGGGGGGGAAAAAAAAAAGGGAAGGGTCTGGGTTACCAGAGGGACAAGGACAGTCAGCAGCTTTCTGTGCATCCTTCTCCTCATGGAGCCTCCCAGGCCATGACCTGTGAGCTATTCCCTGGTCACAACTGCTGGAAAAGAGCAAAGCATTGGCTTTGGGAGCCAGGTACTGTGGCAGTGGGCATTCCTGGGAGAAAAAGCCTGTATTGCTGAAAGCCACAATATTGCTACACTTTACTACAGCAAGTGAAGGCAAACAGAAGAAATAAACCCCTGACTCTGACTCTTCCCACTCTGATCCACCAGGAATGAGGTTTTGCCTTGCAGGGATTTTCTGAGGCTGAGTGCCCAGTTCAGGGTTCAGAGCAAAGTAATTGCTGGGCACATCCCCAGCGTTAAACCCACCAGCCTTGCTGCAAGCTGAGTTTAAGATATCATCAAAAGCCACCTCCTACTTCCCAAATGCAAACACATTCTCCAGAACAGGGTTGAATCAGAAATTCTTTTTTAAATCTTAAAAGGCTCTGATTTCCACCTGAACTCCTGGGTCTGTTGCACAACAAAGAAGTCACTGAATCAGACAAAGAAATTTAATTCTGTCATTATCTGGGGTCAGAAATTCACACATTTTTGTTCATAAGCATTCAAGAAATGTTACTGCAAGTGTTAAATTCACTCCAGAATCCTGTGAGAGATAGGTATCTCTGACTCTGCCTGATTATAATTAGAATCACAGAGTTTTGGTGAGGTTTTTAATCTCTTCATTATAGGAATATAATTGTCTTTGGTAATTGCCACGAAGTTGCAGATATCTCTCTTAGCTCTGGTCTCAATGCTTTTCTTTGATTTGCAATAGAGGCTTTGTACTCCAAGAGCTTTTGTAAATGATGTGAGGTTTGTGCAGCATTTTTAATGCTCTCAGTGACTACACACTAAAAAATCCTGATGTCCAAGTTCCCAAGCATGAAAGAAAATAGTTTTACTGAGAGTTGTCTGTGCTGGGTCTGATGGGGCGAGTGGAGGGGGGGGAGCTGGAGGCCAAATTCCTGATTTTCCTGGAGCAGTAGGGCACCAGGAATTCTCCCAGAGCAATAGAGCAGTAGGAATTCTCCTGGAGCAGTAGGGCACCAGGAATTCTCTCAGAGCAATAAGGCACCAGGAATTCTCTTGGAGCAATAGGACACCAGGAATTCTCTTGGAGCAGTAGGACACCAGGAATTCTCTTGGAGCAATAGGGCACCAGGACTTCTCTTGGAGCAGCAGGACACCAGGAATTCTCCCAGAGCAGTAAGGCACCAGGAATTCTCTTGGAGCAGTAGGACACCAGGAATTCTCTTGGAGCAATAGGGCACCAGGACTTCTCTTGGAGCAGCAGGACACCAGGAATTCTCCCAGAGCAGTAAGGCACCAGGAATTCTCTTGGAGCAGTAGGACACCAGGAATTCTCTTGGAGCAATAGGGCACCAGGACTTCTCTTGGAGCAGCAGGACACCAGGAATTCTCCCAGAGCAGTAAGGCACCAGGAATTCTCTTGGAGCAGTAGGACACCAGGAATTCTCTTGGAGCAATAGGGCACCAGGACTTCTCTTGGAGCAGCAGGACACCAGGAATTCTCCCAGAGCAGTAAGGCACCAGGAATTCTCTTGGAGCAGTAGGACACCAGGAATTCTCTTGGAGCAATAGGGCACCAGGACTTCTCTTGGAGCAGCAGGACACCAGGAATTCTCCCAGAGCAGTAAGGCACCAGGAATTCTCTTGGAGCAATAGGGCACCAGGAATTTTCCCTAATCAGCAAACTTGGCCCAGGACAGTGGAGGTGGATCCATTCCATGACGTTGGGGCAAGGAACATGAGCAAACCCATGTGAGTACTGACACCAAACAAAGCCATCAAAGCCTCAGAGGCTGGAGCACAAGGACCCAGAGCCCTAATAAGCTCTTTTCCATCCTTAATGGTTTTGTAAGGTGCCTGAAATAGGCACTGAGGGATTCTAATAATCTAAATACCATTTATTTACCTTTGTACTTCAGCAGAAAATAGGACAAGATACTCCTAGAAACAAATCCAACCCAAACTGGAAAAAAGAGAAAAATCTCTGCTCAGAAAAAGAGACTAATCCTGGTGTGTCCTGACACTGCCATGCAGAAACCCTTCCATTTAAAGCAGCATTTAACACACAACTGTGCCAAAGGCAACCTGAAGATGTTCTGTCATATCTCATTTATGCTCCGATGCCACAGGAAAAAGGAAGAATTCTCTGTCAGCACAGCAGTCCTTCTCTTTCAAAGGCTAAACAAAAATCACCAAGGAATTGGAGGCACTGATGAAGAAGGCAAGATGTGAAATATCCTGATTTTCTAACCCTGTGGTAAATGTCTTACTCAGACAGCAGAGAAGGGCTAACAGAGGCCGGAAGGTTTTGCTGCAGATATCGGGGACTCCAGTGCCATGAGAATTTTCCCACTTTGCTTGCAGGGAGCAGGTTGGGGGTGCTGCCTCATCAATGGTAACAAAACAGGCTCACAATATGTGTGCACCTCCCCATGGAGCCCCAACACCACACTCAGGCATTGCTGGAGCAGCAGTGACACACAGGGACAGACTCCTGCACCTCTGCTTCCAGCTCAGGAAATTAAATCTGTGATCCAAGCGGGGAGTAAGGGAGTTGAGCAACACTTTGAGAAGGAATCCCTCTCCTGAGAAGGAAGGGGCCGTTCTCCAAAGCTCAGCTGCCACTTCCTTCCCAAACACCACAGAGGAAGTGTCCAGGGCCAAGGTGGATGGGGCTTGGAGTAGCCTGGGCTGGTGGAAGCTGTCCCTGCCCATGGCAAAGCTGGCACTGAGTGGTCCTTGCGGTCCCTTCTAAGCCAGTTCATTCCAGGATTTGCTAAGGATGATATCATGATTTTCCTCTTACCACCAAGGCAAGCTGTGCTGTCCTTGTCTCCAAACACTTCAGCAGAAAGTCATGCTCAGGTGCTCCAAACTCGGCTGGATTTGAGGAGCCGGGCTCCTGCCACCACTGCTGATGGAACAATTGTGTTTTGCTGCTAGAAAATGTTTTTCATTGAAAATTACTCCAATGCTGTTGTGTTTCATCCCACAGTAACAAATTTGTGCCTCCAGCACAGATTTCTCCCCATCCCCATCCTGCTGTTCGATGCATCAGGAAAAGCTGGGTTGGTGCACTTAAGCTGCCAAGAGCTCTTGTTTAAAGGAGCAGGAGTCAGCGTCCCATGGGCTGTTTGTGGCTGTCAGGGGAAAAGTCCTTTGGGAGGCTCTGGCAACAAGGACTTGGAGAAGCCACGGACATTTTTAGGATGAGAGAGGAGAGGTTATTGAAGACAAGGCCTGAAGAAACTGTCTGGATTTATACTCAGCTGTATTTTTCCATGAAAACTGAACCATACCTTTCTTATCACTGCACTGATTAATTAACCTGCCTTTTAATGTCACACCTGCGACGCTTCCAAGACAGTTTTGCTGAAAATTTTGACCTTTCATTCCTTTGCAACAGTTAAAACTGATAATGAGGACTATGAGCAATATCCCAAAGCAATCTATCTGGGCTTTCAAGAGGAGGTTTTAAGGCTGCAAAGGATAGTTTGGCTCATTCTTCTCAAACTTTCGAATTTTCTGACACTGAACCTCCTAGAATTTTGCATTGGAAATGCTGATAGGGAAAATTCAACATGGCTCTGGATGTAAATTCCTTAAGTGGGAAACAGAGATTGGAAATTTGTCCCCTGAATTTTCTTCTCTACCTGAGAGCAGGAATGGACCAAGTGGGTTTGGTGTCCCCTAGGCTGAGTTGTACCTGAGTACTTCCAGCATTCTCAGTTTCAGCTCAATTCCTCCCTTCTAATGGTGTCAAAATCCGATTTGGATGATGTCATGGCTAAAAAGGACACCCAGAAATCCCACTAGGCCTCAATCAAAACATCCTGATTGCACTCAGATTTGTTCTGCATTAATTATAACACAGTGCAAACCAACTTCCTACTCCCTGCTTTGGTCTTTATTAAAGAATAATCACCAGGACACCGAGCAATAACAGCACAAAACCATCCAGAGGTTCAGGAGTCCCCCAGAGTCTGCATGGGGGCAGAATGACCAGGGCTGGTTTAATACATGCATTAAATACCTGAAACACCAATCTGAAAATCCCCTGAAACTAAAGGGGAAAAAAATCTTTTTCAATAAGATTACATGACCAAAATGTCAGGACTGGAGCATTAACAGCATTAACATGGACTGGAAATCCCAGCCCGAGCTGGCTGGGAACAGCCCTTCTGCTGCCACACTGCTCAGCAATGCTCAACAATGCATTATTAAAGCAGTGCTCCGAGGAAAATAACACAGTTTGGGGTTGTTCTGCCCTGTTTGCCTGCCTGGCTGCCTGTCTGTCCTTCTGGGGCAGACGTGACAATTCACGCTGGGGTTTATTTGGTATGGAGGGATTCAAAAGTTGGACTCCATGATCTCAGAGATCTTTTCCAAACCTCATGATTCTGTGATTCTGTGATTCTGTGATTCTGTGATTATGCATAGGATTCCACATGGAATGATGGAATCATTGAGGTGAGAAAAGAGCTCCAAGACCATTGAGTCCAACCTGTGCCTGATCCCCACCTTGTCCCCATCCCAGAGCTCTGAGTGCCACCTCCAGGTGTTCCTTGGACACCTCCAGGGATGGGGACTCCAAAGCTCCCTGGGCAGCCCCTGCCAAGGCCTGAGCACCCTTTCCATGGAGAAATTCCTGCTGATGTCCACCCTGAGCCTCCCCTGGCCCAGCCTGAGGCCGTTCCCTCTCCTCCTGTCCCTGTTCCTGGGAGCAGAGCCCGACCCTCCCTGAGCCCCCTCCTGTCAGGGACTGTGCAGAGCCACAAGGTCCCCCCTGAGCTCCTTTGCTCCAGGCTGAGCCCCTTTGCAGCTTCCTGGGGCTCCAGCCCTTTCCCCAGCTGGAACAAGGTGTTCCAGCCCTGAACCACTGCTGTGGGATAGCTGGAATTTGGGAAGATGCTTGGTACAGTCTGCTCTCCGCAAAACTAACAAAACCATTACAAGTCAGCCCATTTATCATTCCAGTGGGGAATTTTCTCATCAGTTTTCAAATCAGAACCTCCTCAAATCCCAGAGCTAATCAGCCACTGATTTACTGCTGGGTTTTGCTCTATAATTTCCAGGGCTGTATCCAGAGGCTGGGCTGGAATGGCAGTTCCTTTGTATTCTGGAGTTCTCTGAGTGGATCTGATTACAGAGTCAGGGGATTAAAGGGGCTGTCAAATGGAAAGGACAACTTCAATGGAGCCAAGTTTAGTGCTTGGAGGAACTGGAGTAGAGAAAAGGAATGTAAATAATTCACCACTAATGCAAGTTTTGGTTGTATTTATGCCAGACCTGAACAGGTACTTTGCAAACAGACTTTATTTTGTTTCTGCTCTCTCAGAACATTTAAATTATCTCAGTTTTAAAAAAAATCCTACATTGTCTGTGTCACACTGAGATCTATCTCTTTAATGTTCAGGAAAAGTGTCCCAGAATGAGCTGTCCTGTGCCAGGGGAGTTGACTGAGCTGACCCAGGATTTGAGGGATTAAAGGTGCTTAGCGTATCATGAAAGATGGGGGAACTTAGAGAGGTGTCTTTGTCAAGGTGATTAAAGCTGCAGGTACAGCCTGATACAGCCTGATGCTCTCTCCATATGTCAGGTGTGAGAGACAGGGAAAAAAGTGATTTCCAAAGGTAGAGGTTTTTAGATTGGTACCCCAGGAAATGTGAAGTCCTGAGAACACTGCAGTGACAGGATTTCTTGGCAAGGAGAAAAGCAAACAAGCACTTGTGAGGTAATTGGGAAGTCCCTTTTCAGAAGGTCCCAGGATGAGAATAGAACTTCTTGGACTTGGAGACAGGAGAAATATAGGAAAAAAAAAAAAAAGAGGGGGGGGGGGGTAATTTTTAGGGAAGTCGTTGTTTCCTGATTCCCAACGAGGTCTCTTCTCCATGTGCAACAGATGGGTTCTGCCCTTCCTCCTCTCACTGTCTCCAGGGCAGGCGTGGAGTCCCCATCCCAGGGGAGATCTGAAAGCCGTGTGGCTGGGGCACGTGGGGACTTGATCAATGGTGGTCTCACCAGTCCTGGGTTCATGGCTGGACTTGATCTTAGAGGGCTTTTCCAACCTTCTGTGGCTCTGCAATTCTGTGCTGGAACTCTTCAGGGAACATCAGGGCTCTGCACTGCAGCAGTGACTTCATCCCTGCCCTGTCCCCAGCAGGTGCCCAGCTCCGGCTGTGCCGGCAGCAGCAGCCTGGTGTCACACACAGCAAACTCCTGGGAACGACACCGGGATTCTTTCCTGTTTACGCAGCATCCAAACACCCCGGGACATTGGGACACTGCTGTTCTCGATAATGAAAGACGCAAATTCCCCCTGGCTTTCCCTGGAGCCAAAGCTTCCTCTCAGTCAGAGATCAGGTCCCCTCTCTAAGGGGCTGTTCCCCCCCTCCTAAAGATCCCACCCCGCAATTCCTGATGGATATGTCCTGTGAGTCGCTGACATTTTACCCCTCCGGTATTTCCTAATGGATACTCCGCGTTTTGGTGTCCATGGCGACCGCGGCTTTCCTTGGGCAGCCAGAATCTCTGGCAGCGTGGATGACCCGCTGAGACCCCCCCGACCCAGCTCCCACCAGGGGCTGATCTTCCCCCTGCTCAGCGCTGGGAACCGCCCAGGATCCAGGGGGACAAGGGACGGCGCCCTCTCCTCACCGGGATTATTCACTGAAGCGGAGATGAACACAGGATGGGCAGTGTCTGCTCCCTTGTACCTGCGGGGTGCTGGCAAGCACTGGATGGGAAGGGAAAGGGGGAGGAGGAAATGCAGTGTGAGCATTTGAGAGTGCCTGGGGTTGATAATTGGGCTGGCAGAATTTCCAGTGCCACTGGACTTCAATTACCAACCGTGGATGAGTTGATGTGGCAGCACAGCTGTGCTTTCTGTATTTTAGTTGGTTAACTCAGTGCCCCTCAGGCATTCAGTGCTCAGAAAAAAACCCAAACCCAAAATTTGAAAGCACCGCACCTCCTGCAATGAGGTAAAAATTAAGAAGTGATGATGGAATTGATCCCATTGGCTCTGCAGGATCTCAGTCAGCCAGGAAATCCCAAAGAAAAACATCAGCAACACTTCCAGCTGTGCAAGGCTCCATAATAGAAGTATCTCCTTGCTTTGTCCATGTTCATGTGGGTAAACTGAGGCACCAAGAAATGGAAATCAATTGTTAATTATTAAGTGAAAATCAGGGCCCTGGGGGTGAGATTCCCAGTGCTGTGCTGTTCCATGAGTGTTTTCTTGTCTAGCTGAGCATTCTTAGAAGATTTCTGAGGTGTGGAAAGCAGCCATCATCAATTAACATAAAAGATTTAAAGCAGTGAATATGAGCAGCTGCTCTGTGCCCTGGGAGCTGCAGACAGGACTCCAGCAAAGGTGAGAGCATTTTAACAATCCCCACTGGAATGTTCAGCCATCCCCTGGAGAGGGTAATGAGCCATTCCCGAGTCTCTCCCAGTCCAGCACTCATCAGTTCCTCCTGGACTCCCCATGAAGGGGAGGGAGAGCAGGCAGATCCATTTGGGAGGCAATAATTCCTGTCCTGCTTCCTGGAACTGCTGGACACGTTCAGAACGTCTGAAAAGGATTTCCACCAAGCGTTCAAGGAGAATGAAAATGACAAAAGATATTTGTAAGAACAAAGGGACTCAATAGATCCTTTTCTTCTGTCTAACATTCTGTTCCAATGAATTTTGGATTTGAGAAATGAGTTTAGACCAGGACAAAACTCCAAGGCAGAGGTGGGTACAAGGAGTGGACTGGGGTGGAGGCAGCGTGGGAATGCACAGAGGAATTGCAGCCTTCCAGGAGGTAAAGGGGGCTTGTAGGAAGGAGAAGGACTTTGGACGAGGATGTGGAGTGACAGGACGAGGGGGAATGGCCTTAAGCTGCCAGAGGGCAGGGTTAGATGGGATATTGGGAAAGGATTCCTGGCTGGGAGGGGGGTGAGACCCTGGCACAGGTTTCCAGAGCAGCTGTGGCTGTCCCTGGATCCCTGGCAGTGATCCAGGCCAGGTTGGACAGGGCTGGGAGCAGCCTGGGACAGGGGGAACTGTCCCTGCCATGGCAGGAGTGGCACTGGGTGGGCTTTAAGGTCCCTTCCCACCCAAACCATCCCAGGATTCCATGGCTCTGACTGGGAGATGGTGCTGAGCTGCAGGGCTGTGCCTTGCTGGGGTCACCAGAGGTGTTTGTGTGGTGGGAGGGTCAGTGCTGGTCTCACTTCCCTTCATCATCTGATGCATTTCCCAGTCTTGCATGAAGCGACGCTGACTTGGGAGCAATGAGAAAGGCCCAGAACCCAGGGAGGGAAAGGAACAGCAAAGACCAATGAAAGAATCAGAAGGTGAATTCCACTTGAAATCTTTTATGAATAAGTGTCTCTGCCTCCTGTTTTTGCTCTTGATTTTGTAACACGATGCAATTTTCAAGTGGATTTTATTTCCCAGACCATGTAAGGTACTTCAGAGCCCTGCAGGGGTTTTGATTCCAGAGCAACTCCCTTGAGCACTGCAGTCACTCTCCTGACGGGGAAATTGCATTTACAGAGAATAAAACAACAGTTTTAATATTTCTATATCGTGTCCAACACAAGCAAAGCCCTTTGTTGGCTTCCAAATCCTCATCCATTACTGAAGCAGGGACTTGTGACGTTGTTTCACTGTTCAAAGAGCAAAGGAGACAATCAATGATCTCTGTTCTGACACTGCAGAAGTCTCAGCCCCACCCTGTGCAGGGCAGGATGGGAATGGAGCTGCTGGAGATCTGAGCCCTGCAAGCTGCCCTTGTTTGGGTTGTTCCAGGTAATCCCCTAAAGTCAAAAAATGAGAAACCAGGGGAATGCAGAGTGAGAAAACATGGAAGTTGTAACAGAATGGTTTGGGTGGGAAGGGACCTTACAGCCCACCCAGTGCCACCCCTGCCATGGCAGGGACACCTCCCACTGTCCCAGGCTGCTCCAAGCCCCATCCAGCCTGGCCTTGGGCACTGCCAGGGATCCAGGGGCAGCCACAGCTGCTCTGGGCACCCTGTGCCAGCCCCTCCCCACCCTCCCAGGGAACAATTCCTGCCCAATCTCCCATCCATCCCTGCCCTCTGGCACTGGGAAGCCATTCCCTGTGTCTTGTCCCTCTAGCCCTTGTCCCCAGTCCCTCTCCAGCTCTCCCATGGGTTTCCTTCAGGCAATGAAAGGCTGGAATTGGGTCATTCTGGAGCCTTCTCTTCTCCAGGTTTCCTGATTTAAGGGAAGATAGCAAGGATAACCAGGAACAATAACATTTTTAGGAGTAATTAACCTGTACTGCAGCTTGGGATGAAAGCAACCTTCAAGAAGTCAGTATTTCTCATTTTCTGTGGAACAGGTGTGAACTATGTAAATATTTTTGTTGCACTTGAAACTTTGTTTAAATTGGGAAAGTTTCATGGCAGCATTTACAGCTCATGGAGTTGCTTTATGTCATAAATGCTGACAGTGGCTTTGCAGCATCCAGCACCAAAAGCAACATCCAGGTTTTAACAGAATGGAAGATGCTTTCGAAAAGGTAAAAGTAAAACCTTCTAGATTATCATAGGGAACCAGCAACAAGAGGAGAATGAAAAGTAAGAATTCACATTGCAGAAAAAATATGAACATCCCACAAACTGTGAATTTATTGATAGTTTTAATGCAAATAAATGAGATAGATTTAAAAGGGAAAAGCAAAATAAAATACCACAGTTTCCCATTAGAAATACAAGATTCCCAGTGAACTGAAATTATCCCAAACTTTCTGGTGCCTGTCTGAAGCACCAGGAGCACAAAGCAGCAGGGAGCTGTCAGTGTTCTCAAGGGGTGTAAGGAGCACAATGAAATCCCAACTCTCATCTCTATCCATGATTTTCCATAGCTGATGTATTTTGGGACTGTCAGCACCCACACTCCTGCCAGGCCTTGCAGAATTGCTCTCCTCCATTATCTAAATCATTATCTAAGATTTTTAAGCCAAATTTGAAATGTGGCACCTAAAAGTCCCCCCAGAGCTCCGCTCTGACCTCAACAGCAGCAGCAGAAGGCAGCGAATGAGCTCTGATGCCCACCCATCACACCGGGCTGTTGGAACTCGTTCAGCCCTTTCGTGTTTCGATTGTTGCTGGAATGAACTTAAGCAGTGTTCACTTCACCAGAGGAGGAATAAATGAGCTGAGTGGGATGGAATTCCCTGCCAGGGCTCAGGGGAAGCAGTGGCTCTGGGAGGAAGGATGGGATGAGAACCAGGGTGGGCAGGGATGAGTCACGGAGGCAGGAGGAGTCAGGAGGAGGCAGGAGGGATGGGATTGGGTTTGTGGTGTGAAAACCTCACCCCAGGGAAGCTTTTGCCTGCTTATCCTGGTGCCATCCTTCCCTGGGCTGCTTTGAGGGAGTGGAGTGTTCCCATGGAGCTGGTGAGGGAAATAAAGGGACAGGAGGAAGAGGAGGCATTGGTGTTTCTCCTCTGCCTTGGCTGCCTTGTAAGTCTGGAGATCCCTGCGGAGAGGTGACTGAGCACAGAGCAGCTGGAATTTCAGCCTGGGGCAAAGGAGGCTCAGGGGGGACCTTGTGGCTCTGCACAGTCCCTGACAGGAGGGGGCTCGGGGGGGTCGGGCTCTGCTCCCAGGGAACAGGGACAGGAGGAGAGGGAACGGCCTCAGGCTGGGCCAGGGGAGGCTCAGCTTGGACAGCAGCAGGAATTTCCCCATGGAAAGGGTGCTCAGGCCTTGGCAGGGGCTGCCCAGGGAGCTTTGGAGGTGTCCAAGGAAGGGCTGGAGGTGGCACTCAGGGCTCTGGGATGGGGACAAGGTGGGGACTGGGCACAGGTTGGACTCAATGGTCTTGGAGTTCTTTTCCAACCTCATTGATTTTGGGAATCTGTGGGAAAATCCTCACCCCTTTCAAGCATAAACCTTTTTTTGTCAAACCTAACCCTTTGTTGCTGTCTCTGCCTTGTCCTGCTGATTTCCTGAAGCTCAGTTGAAAAACAGGCGGGGACTTTTCCTTCATCTGGAGCAATTCGTTTTCATTATTTTTACTGAGGATAAAACCTGATCTGCTGAAGGCAACATGGGTTAATGCAAAAAAAGAAAAAAAAAAGAAAAACTAATTAGGCACACAAAGGTGCCCATCCCCTTCTGCCAAAGAACAGAGAGCAGAGCAACAAGGAGCATCCACTGACAGTGCAGATTAAATTGAGGTGCTGGCTTCTGTCTTACAGAAACAGAATCATTTCAAAGAAATAAATTTATAGTTCAGCTTGAGCATCCCTGTCTCATCTGGGAATGAAATAACTCCAGTGTAGCAGCATCCCTCTGTTTCTTAGTAACCATGGAGCCAGACTGATGCATTGAATTTCAGTTCTGGCCACATCTTCCTACTCCCCTTAGACAAAGAGCACAGCTCTGCCAGGAACTCCAACTCATTCTGCTTTTTATTTCCACCAGGTGTTTTGTCTGCTCTTGTAGCAACAGCAAATGTGTAGAGATCTCTCAGCTCCTGGACCGCTTTGCTCACTGGAGCTTGTGAGCCTTTCCTAAGGCAGGATGGACCAGCAGGGAAGTGTCCAATGGAGAAAGGAGACCCTTCCTTAGTTAGAAAGCCATATCCAGATATCCTGAAGGATCAGGGCTGCAAAAACATGAGAGTGGTGAAATTTGGGGAGTGATGTCACAGCTGCATTCCTTGAACATCACAGGATGAAGGCTGATCCAGCAGGAACGGGCTGGACTGAAACAGCAGCAGCAGGAGCAGGGGCTGGGTCAGAGGCACAGGCTCTGCACTGTCCTTTATCCATGGAGGGTGTGGGAGAGACATGGATCCACTGGGAGCAAGGAGCAGATCCTTAGTGAGAAACCCAGCAATCCCACTGGGAAGATTAATGGCATGCTTCAGGAATCTGACATGGCTGAAGAAAATGAATTGTGAAACTCTTTGAGGTTTGCACATTTGTTTTCATTTTGCATCAGAACAGTCAGAAGCTTTTGAAAAGTTTCATTAAGAACAGGAAAAGACCAATCCATTCTGGAATGGTGAACAGCCTGAGTTGTGGAGTGCTCCATGGGATAAGGGAGACTCCGCTTTGAGCCCTTCTCTGGATGCAGAGAGAAAACACAATCCTTGGAATATTGAGTGTTCTGCATATGGTATGGTCCCCTCCTGGCCTCACGCCCCACCTGGTGTTTGGTCAGAGGTTGGGCTTGATGATCTCAGAGGTCTTTTCCAACTTCAGCAATTCTGTGATTCTGTGCTGCAACATTAATGATACAGGCATAGGAATATATGACCAAAAACTGTTTCCAAGAAGAGATTTAGTGAAGAGAAATGATCCAGGGAAGGTTTTTATTTCAATTAACAGAGCTTCCTGTGTAGACACACGGGATCCAGGCTTTTAGTTAATTTATCTCTCTTCAGATCACATTTGCCTTTGTAACCATCCCCACACACTCCTCAGTTTGCTTGCTACACAGAAATCTCAATTTTACAATCCTTGGATAAATATGAAGACTGTACTGAATGCAGTCTGAGTTCATGTTTGAAGAAACAAAACTGAAACTCCACATTTTTTACAAAGGTTTTTCATGTCTCAGGATGTTCCAGGCATCTGGATTTTTATCTGATTGTTCTCTGTTATATAAATACTAACAGACAATTCAGAGATAACCTTAAACTGCAGCTCAAAATCTGAATTACATGAAAGAATGAGACTTGTGTGGGCATTTTGTTACTGCTCTGGGGTCAATAATTGAAAATTCTGTGAATAACATGAGAGGAGAAATTCAGAACTGAGCAGTTCAGGTTGCTCAGAAAAGCTGTGGATGCCCCAACCCCTGGCAGTGCCCAAGGCCAGGCTGGATGGGGCTTGGAGCACCCTGGGATAGTGGGAGGTGTCCCTGCCCATGGCAGGGGGTGGCACTGGATGGGCTTTGAGGTCCTTCCAACCCAAAGCATGCCACAATTCCATTCTAAGATTCCACAAGGCCAGACCTGTGCAGGTGCAATTCCCCAGGCACTGAGTGCAGAACCAGGGAGCTCCAACTCTCACCTTCCCTGTCCTCTCCAAAGCAAACAAACAACCAAACAACCAAACACTCCAGTTATGAACTGTGAGGAGCAGTGCTGGGAAGCATCACCCAGGACAGGGCAGGCCTGAAAACACCAAATCAGGAAAATAATGAACTTTTCCTGTAGACGAGGATGCAAAAGTAATCTGGACACTAAATTACTCCTTCTTAGAACTGTAGAATCAGAGATTCATTACAGGTGGAAAAGCCTTCGGACGTTATGGAGTCCAGTCATTCCCCAGCACTGCCAAGGCCACCATTGACCCATGTCCTGGTTATTGCCAATAACCTCAACCACCTTGTTTCCTTTTAGAAGGAAATTCTCCATGGATTTGGAATAACAGAATGGAAATAAGGGGAAAATCAGGCCCAATTCCTTTCCAGCTGTCTCTCGAGTGGGCTTTGGTGGCACCTTCTTTGCCAAAGTCCAAACCTGTGGAACCAGCCCATGTTGAGTTCCCCCATTATGGTTCCAAGTAATGTTCAGCTGGGGCTACAGCACTTCCCCCTTTCCCAGCAGCCGAGAATTATTCCCTTATTTAAGTCATAAATGTTCACACATTTTTTGCCAGGGGTAAGAGCGCCTGCCTCAGATTCCTTCCAGATGGGGATGGTTGCCAAGGTAACAGCCAGCATCACCTCTGCATCCTCAGCCCTCCCTGGCAGTGACCGAGGTTCTTTCTCTCTGGGTGAGCTCTCTGTGTGCTCAGAGTTACAGATGCCCACTGAGAGTGATCTGTTTGCTGCTAAGTTGTTGTGACAGGACAGCAGAGTCACAGCTTTGGTTTTACTGTTGCTGGAGTCTGGGGAATTTCAGTCAGCACATTCAGGAGGACTGGGCTCAGGGGTATTTTTCCCTAAACCATCAGGGTGAGCTCTGACAAATGATGATGTGTGACCCCAGACTCAGCCTTTGCTCCATGACTGTGTGGAGACACTTGGGCTCAATCCTACCCAGAGTCATCACAGAATCTGTATTGACATCCAGCTTGCCACACTGATTCCTTTCCTAGCCAAAGGGGAGGGTGCTGTCCTTTCCAGTATCTGAGACTGAATTATCTGTGCTGGGGAAGGAAAAGGCTGCCTTGGCTCAGCTGTTGACATCCCCTGTCTGGGCACCTTAAAGTGTGATGAGATGTATCTCTGTGCTCAGACACTCTGGGCTGATGTTCTTTGTCCAAATATGAACATCTTCAGTGTTGACATCTCCATCTGAATGAGTTATCTGGACTCTCTTGACAGTAAATGGAGAAAAACAGGCCCCCAGAGGCCAGAGACATTGCAAGGGGGATGTGGGGGTCAGACACAGCAGGCAGGAAATGCCCTGTGCTGTACAGGAGATCAGATAGGAGCCAAACCCAGCTGCCCTTGTGTTCTTCCCTCATATGTCAGGGAAGTTCAGTAAATTGGAGGCAGGATTGGAGAAATATGCCTGAATTTCCAGAAAATCCCAGTTAGCAGTGGTACAAACTAAGGCGTAGAAGCTGTTGCTCAACAGACACGTTTCCCTCTGTTCCAGCAGCTTCCACAGATGTTCCAGGACCCTTCCTACAACTCTGGTGAGCAATCATTGAAGGGGAGACACAGAAATAGTAAAGGCCTCTTCCAACTCACTTTCCATCCCTTCTTGCGTTGTTTTCCATCTGCAGGAGGTTCCAGCTGAGAAAATGGAATAATTCTGTAGTCCCAGAATGGTTTGGGTTGGAAGAGAATTTACAGATCATACAGTTCCAACTTCCTTCCATGGCTGGAACAGCCAAAGTCCTTGGTATTTGGTTGTATCCATTATTTCAGTGATGCTCCTGCCAGATTGTGTTTTCTTGGGCAGCAAAACACCAAATTAGTTTGCACAAAGTTGGCTTTTTTTGAAAGTTTTCTGCCAAAGTTTTAAAAGTGAAGTGGGAGGAAATCGGAGGGGCTGCTGCCAGCAAAGGCTGCTGGAGATGGCAATGGAAATGTCAGGGAGGTTTGTGCAGTGGCGTCTGGCCAAGGATGGAGTGGATGAACTCCAGGATAATTCCACACTTGAAGCACCAACAGCTCCCAGAGTCCATTTAAGACAGCTGGAAACAATTCCCCCCGAGCTCCTGCACCACAATTCCCCTGGGCCTCTCAAAAGACTCCAATCAAATGCATTTTGCAGCAGTTTATTGCTGCCTTGGCACGACGATTGCGCTGTATCCAGAGCTCTTTACGAACTTCACAACACAATGGACTTCATTAACCCTGGATGAGGTTTCTCTGTGCTGGAGGCATCACCCCCTGTGTGGGTCATCTAAACATCATCCTGGGAACTCCTCAGGCTTTTCCACACTCAGAGGAGGACAAGGAGATTAATTTGGCACCTCTTTCTGTCCCCTAAAGATGAACAAGTGGACACAGCACAGATGCAGCCAGAGGAGAGGGAATCTTGGGTTTTTCCTGTGCAGATCCCAGACCTGCCCTTCAGGACCAGGACCAGGTTTCAGCCATGCCAAACTCCTGGCTGCTCCCAGCTCAATTCTATTTCTCCATTGCTCCCAGGGGAACTATCAGTGATTTCCAGGTTTGCCTTGGGGATGGGTCCTCTGCAGAATCACTCAGTGGGACGTGAAACAGAGCCTTCTAAACCTCCCAGCCTTCAATTCTGACAGTTTTACCTCCTGTTGTGATGGTTTTTGTTTTGATGTATTCTGTTGGGGCACATTTACAGCTCATATCAACAGAGTGGATCTGGACTGGACTCAGAGTGTTTTGGACATGACACATTTTTACAGGGAGTACTTGAAGAAGCTCAAAGACTGTCTGCAGGGAATACACCTTTGGAAAAGGTGTTCTGCTTGTTTCTCTGACTGCAGCAGTCGTCACACATGGATCCACACCCAGGACTTTACTCAGGAGACTCTCCATGAACTCAGGAATTCTTTGTCAGGGTGGTCAGGCCCTGGCACAGGGTGCCCAGAGCAGCTGTGGCTGCCCCTGGATCCCTGGCAGTGCCCAAGGATAGGCTGGATGGGGCTTGGAGTGCCCTGGGACAGTGGGAGGTGCCTGTGCTGGGAGGACCTGGAGTGCTCTGCCAGGACCAGTCCTGCAGATGGAAAACAACCATCAACATCAACAGCCAACAAAGGAATCTGTGAACATCTTCTGGAAGAGCTTTTTAGGTTGTGCTCTTAGATGGCTGGAATCCTGGGAGCAGGGACAGACTCCCAGCCTAAACTGTGCCTGACCTGGAACAGCCATTCCCACCTAACACTCCCATGGCTACATCTCCCAGGAAGTTACAGAGGAACAGAGAACTGATCTCTATTCCACAGATGAACCAAATGAGGCATCAGATCCAGCACGTGGCACATTTGGGAGCAGAGGCTGCCCAGGTGCCTGCTCGTTGTCCCCCTGCGGAACAGCTGCTGCTGAACTCTCTCAAAGCAATGACTCGGCTGAAGGGAAGCACCGAGAAAAGGAACTTTCTGTGCAGGTCTGGCAGCATGACCCAGACCTGCTTTGGCTCAGCCTGGGGAACATTGCTGTTCCTCCATCACCCTGCAGTGCCCTGTGCCTGACATTGGCAAAGCTGTGTCCCAGACTGTCCTTGGGCTGGCAGTCATAGGGAGCTGCTCAGGTCACTCCAATTTAACTCTTTCTCTCTGCAGTGGAATGGGAGTTGTTCCTTGAACTGCAGTAGGAATTCCTGTAAGAAAAATCCTTTGGGACTGGTCCAAACCCAAGCTGGTTTTTAGACCAGGTCTAAATCTCCCACGGGGTGTCCTGGAGTCCTTATGCCCAGCATTGTTCCTTGACGTTGTGACTCAGCAGTTCAGGTGTTGGGAAGGCTGAAAGCAGTGCAGGAAAGCCCTCAC
This sequence comes from Eopsaltria australis, assembly GCA_034509425.1. NCBI lineage: Eukaryota > Metazoa > Chordata > Aves > Passeriformes > Petroicidae > Eopsaltria > Eopsaltria australis. The sequence continues at coordinate 349,799 of JAVTVJ010001011.1, read as the reverse complement.
ATGGATAATCAGAGCAAGATCCCCTCCGGCAGCTCGACCTTCCCACCTGCTCCAGGCAAATGATGGACAGTGATGGTTGAGTCAGTCATGAAGTCCCCAGCCCTGGAGGGATTTAAAATCCATGTGGATGTGGCACTTGGACACATGGTCAGTGGTGGCCTTGGCAGTGCTGGGGGAACAGTTAGACTTGATGATCTCAGAGGGTTTTTTCCAACCTATAAAAATCTCTGATTCTACAGTTCTAAGGAGGAATTTAGTGCCCAGATTCCTTTTGCATCCTCCTCCACATGAGTTCATTATTTTCCTGGATTGGTGTTTTCAGCCTCATCATTTTCTTCCTGCGCTCTCCTGGGTGATGTCTCCCAGCACTGCTCCTCACAGTCTGGGTGTGGAGTTAATTACTGGAGTGTTTGGTTGTTTGTTTGCTTTGGAGAGGACAGGGAAGGTGAGAGCTGGAGCTCCCTGGCTCTGCACTCAGTGGCTGCTCTGCAGCTCCCATGCTGAGGGCAGCTCAAGGCTAAAGAACCAATTAAATTCCACTTGAACCCTCTAATAATGCCAAGAAGAAGTGGGCAGCAGCTTCACCCTTGCAACACTCCCCATGCTGAGGAAATTTCACTCCACCCTTCACACCAATCTCTCCTTGAGCTCCCACACCCTTCCCAGCTGCTGCATCAACCCAGCTCCTTCTCTGCCTGGAGCAGATCCCCTGGGTAAGGAATGGAGGTGCTGGAGGAACCCCTGCCATGGCCATGGCTCAGGCTGAGCCCAGCCACACCATGAGCCCCCCTTGCCCCTGGGCAAGTCCTTCTGCCACCCATGGAGCAGCTTTCCCTCCAGAAAAAAGGAAAGTCATTCTGGGGCTCTGAATGGGGAGGAAAAAGGAGACCTGAGCTGGAACAGAGGAAGCTGAGGGCTGGTGCTTGCCCTGAGGCTGCACAGAACCACTGCCACAAAGGTTGTAGTGTTGGGGATTCCAGCATGGATTGATCTGACAGACAAGGATGCAAAGGGACCAGGGAACAGGCAGACGACGGCCAAACCCAAACCCCAGGGTTTGTGCAAGGATGCACAACCCCCCCCGAACCCAGATATTCTCGTTTATATTTGTGCCGAGTGGTTTTGGCACATGGAATTGCTCCCATCCTTTCAAGATCCCCTCTAGAAAATCCCAATCAGCAGACACCAGCTTGGCCCTCGAGTCACTCCAGCACAGGCTGAACCTGCCAGAGTAATTTGGCACTGGATTTATGCATGACTTAGATCAAATAAAACAAATTTCTTCTCCTACTGAAAAGATATTTGGTTCTTTGCACAGAACATTCTGGAAGTTTAATGCATGTGAACAGCAACACTACGCTCACTTAGGTGTTATTTATATACAAACACTTCATCAGCTGCCCCATTAGTAAAATCTCAAGCTGTTTTCCTGGAAAGAAAACAAAGTTTTATATCTTTCTTGTTCCCATAGATATTTGAATTTCCATGGATTGGCCCACAGAGTGTCCTGAGTTTTACCTGGAGCACATGGAAGGACATCAACCAACCCCATGGGAGAAGCTGCACCAGCTCCAGTCCACCCTGACCTGCACAAAACTGCTGAAATAGGGGAATGCTTTGACCTTCTCAAGGAGCTCTGGCAAGTCAGGCCCTGGCACTGGGATCACTTGGAAAAAACCAGCCCTCATTTTGTCCAAGTGCTGCCTTTTCCCTGCAGAGAGCTGTAATCGTATTTCTCATCTGAATTTCCCCTAAACAGGAGTTATTGCCCGTAGCTTTGATTTGTGAGTCAATTAAGCAGGTTGGGATTTTCTCCTCATACTTGTCCCATTTCCAAGCTCAGCTGCTGACGTCGGCAGACACAGCTTATTTGTTCTTGCAGATAATGTCCTTTTTAGTGCTAAAAAAGTCATTTCAGAGCATATGGATCCAATGGCCCATAAGCTCTGATTGTATTTTCACAGATGCATTTCTTTAAGGCCAGAAGGAAATATTGTCATTACCATCCTGCCTGACCTCCAGCAGGACACAGGATATGGAAATTCCCTCTGTAATTTCTGTGCTGCACTTTGTAATCCCTGCTTCACTTAAAGCCATAGAGAAACATCATCCTTCCCTTCATTTTTGCAGTAGGAATATACCATGGCACTGAGCAAAGCAATTCACTCACTTTGGGATTGAAGGGATTTCATTGACCAGCATAGGGATATTTATCTCAGATATATTAACCCCAGTGTTTGACATATCTGGTGCTTTTCTGTGACTGATGAATATCCAGTATAATAATATTTTTTCCACCAGCAAATTTATTAGTCTTGAAATCACTAAGGTAGAGCCAGTCAGGAAATACTTGCATTTGTTTTGCAGGCACAATGGCTTGTTCTGCTGCTTGTAACTGAAAAAAAATCCCTGCTGATGAAATCAAGTTCAACATTTTTCATTTCTCCTGCTGGAACTTTCCAATCAATAGAAAAAGAGAAATTTTAGGTAACAAGGATTTTTCTTCTGGTGTGACATTTTGATTTGTAGCTGCCAACATTTCAATGTGTTTATTCTCACCTTTAGGAAAGGGAATAGGGGGGAGTTTACAGGAGCAGCAGGAGATCTTTCCCTCTCTGACCAGGACCAGTGAGCCAACAGATCATGGAATCAGGGAATATCCTGAGCTGGAAGGGACCCTCAGGGATCACCCAGTGCCACCCTGGCCCTGCACAGACACCCCAACAATCCCAGCCTGGGCATCCCTGGCAGCGCTGTCCAAACACTCCTGGAGCTCTGGCAGCCTCGGGGCTGGGACCATTCCCTGGGGAGCCTGGGCAGTGCCCAGCACCCTCTGGGGAAGAGCCTTTCCCTGAGATCCATCCCAAATTCCCCTGTGACACAACCTCAAGTCATGTCCCTGTCACAGGGAGCAGAGAACAGAGCTGCCCCTCAGGAGGAAAGAAAGGCCATTCTCAGAAGGTTTGGGGTTTTGTGCAGAAGGGGCTGTTGAGCATTTTGCTGTCAGGTGCAAAGGTGCAGTGATTCAGAACTTTGCAGATGCAAGGTGTTAATGCATTTCCAGTTCAGCAGGATTATTTTCTTTTCCTTCACAATATTTTAATTACACTGTACCTATATTTAGTTGAATTAAAATAGGATTTATAATGCATTCAAAAGATCTTTTCCTGCCTTCCCACATTTGCCCAGACTTCTCAGGTGCTTTGGAAAAAAAAAGGAAAAAATCAAGAGAATTTGGTACGTGTGTGCACTTAATGAAGGCAGTGCAGTCTCAGGAGCAGCACTGCAGGGCCCAGATCCATGGATCCAACTGCAGAACAGGATGCAGGAAAAAGGGATTGGAGGAGCTGGGTAAAACACTGCCATACACAGCATTTTAATGCCCTTCCAGGGATCCCAATCTATCTCAGCCAGAAGAGCTCTTGAATCTATAAGAGAGGTGAACAAGGAAGCTTCTTAAATTAACAGCAGCTTAAAGACTGAAAGTCAATGATGGAATAAATGAGATGCCCAGGCAGAAACGAGCAGACAGAACAATGCAGGCAGCACCCTCAGAGCAGTCTGGGGATAAAACTGCTCAAGATTGTTTGTCCCAGGCACTTTTCCACCTCCACCCACTGTGAGCTCCCAAACCTTTGATCTCTGATGATATTTCAGCTCACCAGCGGCATTCTGGCAGTGCAGAGAGACAGAGGAGTGTGGCTTGAGTTCCCCTTGCTTTTAGCATGGACAGCTCCTGCAGCCTGAAATATTGTCCCATCGTGGCAGCTTGCCCAGCTCTGCTCCTGGAAGAGTCCCTGTCCTGAAGGCTGGAGGAGAGCAGGACTGTTCCAGCATCAGATATGGCCAATATCCCAGATCAGGGAATCCCAGACTGGTTTGGGTGGGAAAGGGACCTTAAAGCCCACCCAGTGCCAGCCCTGCCATGGCAGGGACACCTCCCACTGTCCCAGGCTGCTCCCAGCCCCATCCAGCCTGGCCTTGGGCACTGCCAGGGACCCAGGGGCAGTCACAGCTTCTCTTGGCAGTCTGTGCCAGGGCCTGCCCACCCTAATTTTAAATTTTTTTCCCCTTATATCCAGTCTAAATCAACCCTCTTTTAATTGAAAACTATCACTCATTGTCCTATTACAACAGGCCCTGCTAAAATGTTTGCCCCCAGCTCTCCTGGATCCCCTTTAGGCCATGCAAGGGGCTCTGAGCTCTCCCTGGAGCTTCTCCTCTCCAGGTGAGCACCTCCAGCTCTCCCAGCCTGGCTCCAGAGGGGCTCCAGCCCTGGAGCAGCTCCGGGGCCTCCTCTGCACCTGCTCCAGGAGGTTCATTTGTGTCCTGATGCCACAGGGACACCTGAGCGTGGCACAGTTGGAAGCTGGGGGGGAGCTGAGGCAGAGAGGTGGATCTTTGGGAAATGATGGGCCCTATCACTGCCTGAACCATGGGCAAGTTCAAAGAACAAACAGCAACCACGATCAAGTAACTGCTGAGAAAGTCTCGTGAGTTTGGGTTCCAACCCTGGACTGGCTCAAGTGAAATGAAAGTTCCTTGGACGCTTCAACTCCATTTCTCAATGTCCCCGAGGCTCCCGGATCAGCTCCTGAGGATGTGATTCCAGGGTCTGTTCCTGCTCCAGACCTCAAACAGGGACAATGCCCTTTCCCTGACACCTGGGGTGACAGGAAGAGCCCTAAATCTCACAGCAGCAAGGTACAGACAAACCCTGGCTCTGGGTTCAAACCCCAAAACCTTTCGGACAACCCAACAGTGCCTCTGACTGATCTGGGGAACCTTTTTTGGCAATTTTTGCTCTTCATTGTTTTGGAGCAAACAGTGAGTTTATCTGCAGAGCAGCTCTAACAATGAAGTCTCACCTTTAGATTTGCTGGTTTAAACCATGTTGCTGATGCTGACAATTGCTTGAGAGATAAATTCTGAAAAAGCAACTAAAACAAGCTTCTAATTATGTACAGATTCTGCTTTGGTGTTGATTAGCATTTCCAGTCCTGCAGAGCAGGGTGGAATTATTATTTTCTCACACGTTGACAAGGCAATAGAAAATTAGAAAAGTTGAATATGACGCTTGCTTATCAGAAAGGGAAAAATTGTGCAAGTCTTCAGGGCTGAAATTGTGAGTCCCTGACCACGACTGAGGGCATTGGGATTTCAAAGCATGAACCTCATTTCAGATCCTGCTTCCAGGAGGCAGCTGAGACAGCACGAGTGCAGGGAGGGCCATCTGTGGTGAGACCCGAGCCCCAGAAATTGGGTAAATGAGTCTCATTCCTCCTGCACAGAAGGAGAAAGGAAACTGACTTTTGGAGAGGCTGGAAAATCTGATTTCCAGTTAATCAGAAAATTTGCAGAGAAAAATGGAAGTTGAAAAAGGGGCAAACTTGGTTTTCATTAAAAATTTGTAGTTTCTAGCCAAAAATTTTTGATGTCTTGAAAAAGTTGTCTGTAGTCTTGAAGATTTTTATTTGTCTGGATAAAATAATACACTTAGGGAAGTCAGGCTCATTCCATGAACATTTCTACCTCATTAAAACTCCTGGGTTTCCCTTGAGAAGCCTCATCCTGCTTTGAGCAATGTCGATTTGAAGGACTTCTCAGAATCAAGTCTCCATTGAGTAAATCACCTTTGGCCACCAGCTTTGGCCACCAGAGCATCCAGAATGTGCATCCAGAACTTCAGCTGCACTAACAGCTCTAAATTTCTGACAAGGTGTTTCTGACAAGGTTTCTTGACTTCAGAATGGAATAATCTTCAGCCTGTGCTGAATTTTTACACTGAAAACCAGGTCAGAAATGCCCAGCTCTGGCATAGCCCAACTGGAACATTTCATCAGGAATGCATTATTGCTTTTCAGAGACATGTTTGGCTCAAAAACATGGAGAGTCTGAACTGAAAAGAAAGCTTTTATTATCCAGCTCTGAAAGAATCAAAGGGTTTTTCTCCCCCAGCCAAGTAAAATCACAAAATCCACAGATCTTTGCATTATTCAATGTTTTCCATCCTCAGACTGCAATCACTTATCTCTGCTATTTTAACAAGCATTAAAAGAGCCCTCATCCACTCAAGTGGAAACCTGGAACACTAAGCTGTGCACGAAGATAATTTATTGACCTACAATATCCAGCAAGGTTACCAGGTTTGGATTTTACCCATTTATTCTTTTCCTTGCTACTTCAAAGAGAAAATTAAGACAAACTATTATTTGTAAAAACAGTAAACTGGGTCATTGCAAATGTCAGGGAGGAAGCATTACAGCAAAACTGCTGTACCAACTACATCATTAAACTGCCAGGAGGAATTATTTAGGATAACTTTAGACTTTAGTGGAGTAGAGTGTACTTTTAAACTGCACCTCTGGGAATTCATTTGTACGTTTGCAGTTCTTTTACTCAATGTCGTGTGTAGAACTGGGGTGTGTTTTTTTGGTTAATTGTACAGGTGTGGACACTTAACTGCTCTGGCTGAGCCAAACAAAACCCATCCAGGTCTGAGTGGGCATCTTTGTAATTATCAGAGAGAAGGAGCAGGCCTGAAGGATGAGAGATGCCTCTCTGGGGAAGTGGATGGAGGGTAGGGAAGACAAATTTCCGTCTAGGACATCTCACTCCTCGAGAACTACAAAGCAAGCCCAGAATGACTCCTTCAGACCTGCATCAAGATGACAGGAACCCTGGAGTCAGGAAAAGAAAGTCGTGGGAGTCAGGGCAAGACAAGATCACAGTAGGAAGGCAGCGGCTCAGGGCACAGTCTGCTGCCAAATACTGGGAACTGGGGCTCAGGAAACCCTGGGAAAGGAGGAGCTGTGTGATTTGGGGCTGTGCAAGCTGACCTCACTTCTTGGAAGTGTTTTTGGGTTGGGATGAAGGTGATGCTCCCCCTCAGCAGAGTGTGAGCATGGAAGAGACAAGACCTGAACACAACCAGCTTGGAAGCTCCTGCAGGCAGAAAGAGGGACCTGGAAATCCAGAGCAGCCAAGAGCTCCAGCAGGGATAAACAGAGTTCAAGAGGGGCAGGGGGTGCAGGGCACTTGAATACAACACAACACAGTCACAAGAATTCCAGCAGGGAAGGGATTTGAGGGTGGCTATTTTTCTTCTATTAGAAATTATATCACAGAATCCTAGGATGGTTTGGGCTGGAAGGGACCTTAAACACCCTTCAGTTCCAGCCCCTGACATGGGCTCACCTTGATGCTTTCCTGTGCTCATAGTGAGCCTCGGGCCCCAATGAGCATGACCTGGAGCTGGGCCAGGGAGGGTTAGGTTGGATTTTGGGAAAGGTTCTTCCCCAGAGGGTGCTGGGCACTGCCCAGGCTCCCCAGGGAATGGTCCCAGCCCCGAGGCTGCCAGAGCTCCAGGAGTGTTTGGACAGCGCTGCCAGGGATGCCCAGGCTGGGATTGTTGGGGTGTCTGTGCAGGGACAGGGTGGCACTGGAGGATCCCTGGGGGTCCCTTCCAGCTCAGGATATTCCATGATTCTATGACCTAGCACATTCTTAGCAGCCACTGAAAGAGGTGTCAAACCCAAAAGAGAACCTTTTGTAAATACAAATTGGGACCACCCTTTGATTGCATTACATGCCCCAGCCTTACTGCCCTCACTGTACTTCCCTCACAGAAACCCTCTGGGAGATCTGGTTTTCCCTTTAATCCACTGCTGATTGAGGAATCTTTCCTGGCAACGAAAACTGTTCAATTGTAACTTTTACGCATGAAAATAGAGCCTTCATCTTCAGGTGCCTGCATTGTCTTGACAGAGTTCCAGTCATAAAAAGCTCTTGTGCAGCTCGGGCTCTGATGGATTGGAAGCCATAAATCTCGTTGTTATTGGAGCCACAGTTCTCCACGCTCAGTGCAACAAGTACTCCCCAGCCATAAATCCTTGTCTCCTTTTCCAAAAGGGCCCATTTGGAATGCTTCAGCAGGATCTGGATGATTCTTTAGCTATTTGGGTGCTTCTTAAAAAAGCCATTAGAGGCATTCTCCGGGAGGAAATGAGTCTCCTGGTGAGGCTTTGACAAGAATCCCAGCATTAACACAAACCCCATTGCTGGAGACACAAGGGAAGCAGTTGAAGAATTATATTCTTAATCATATTTTCCTAGTTCTCTGAGCATTCACTGATCAGAACTGGAGTCCACACACTTTGAGGTTCATTGCAGACTTCAATGAACCTCATTTCATTTCAATTGAAAACACAGAAATAACAAACAAACAAACAAACATTTTTGAACATGTGTAGAGTAGAGATGAAATGGTGAGATTACCTTCAGATCAGGGTAGATATTCCCGAAGTGATTTTGAAACCTTAAAGCTTTCTGTGGAAAAGGCCTTTAAAGCAGCATTTCTTTATCTTTTGTATAATTCTGCACCAAAATAATCCCTTAAGCAGATGGGACAAGTTATTTTTTTCCAGCAGCAGCAGCAGCAGCATCTATAAGAGTTAATTCTGGTTATGAACTGGGAAATGCATGGATCAGTTCTGAATTCTGCCTTCTTGCACTGACTGAAAGAACAGCATTAAACCCATGCAGAGCCTGAATGATGCTTGATTCCAGCTCTGTGTTCCTGAGGAGATAAAACACATCCCAAGGTGTTCCCAAGGCCAGAGCACTGGGAAAACTGTGGTAATAAACCCGTCAAGGCAGAGGGCAGAGCTGGAAGGAAAAGCAGCACAAACATGGAGCCTCATGCTCAAGTATCCTCCTTAAATCAGACCTTCAGCAAAGCGAGGACCTCTCCAGGATGAATCTTCTCATTTGAAAGGTGATTCATTGGAATCAAAACAGGGAAAGAAAATATGCTGATTGCCATCTGCTTCCCAAGGGTGGAAAGAAGAAATCCAGCCCTGAGTCAAGGCAAGCACTTGGATGAGTCAGGAGAAAAAAACATGGGAATTTTTGTTGAACTGTCAACACATTGCTTGGTTAAATGGTAACTGAGAGCCTTTGACAATTCCTGGGTGTGTTTGGGTCTTGGTCAAGAAATCCCGGGATGTCAGGAGTGCTGGCCACTCCAATATTGCAGATACAGGAGATCTCTCACCTCTTTTGTACTTCCTGAAGATACCAAGAGCAAAGTCCTGCTGTGCTCCAGCGGGGCAGGGCAGGACAACAAGGGCAGGAGAAGGACAGGGAAGGACAACCAGGGAGCAACCTCAGCAATGCCACAAGGACACAATTGCAGGGAAGGAAATCACCTAAAATATTTCCAGTGTAATTTATTTGGGAACATTAATCCCTCTAAACTCCAAGTCCTTCCAGACAAACAGATGCACACCCCCAAAATAGCCATTACAGGTCTTTTCCTTGTACTCAGCAGGAAAAGGCACCCGGGATGGTTTAATGGCTTGAGTCATTAGCTGCATATTGATGACAAGGGGTGAGGCCAAATCCCGAGGCTTGGCAGGAAGCTGAAGATCCCATTAGAGCTTCTGTTACACTTGCAAGACCAGAGCGTGAAACGTCCTTACTACAGCATTAAAAAAGGGGGTTTTATTTTCTCCAGCGAAACCTTTTTCTGACCAAAATAACATCTTCAGCATCTGTATTCCTCGTTTTTTAGTGAGGGATGAGCTGCATATGTGCAATCTCCTGATGCAAGTCACAGCAAACATGACCTCCCTTGCCCTGTGCTCCGAGAGCGATCAGCAGAGCTCCTTCTCCTTCCCAAAACTCGAGGCCATGGGGCAAGGAGATGGTCAGGGCATGGAACAAGCAACAGGACTGTTCCCAGGACACCAGACTGGTGAATAAATCCCAGCTTCTCTTACTGGTTTTCTGGTATTTCAACTTTCCTGTCATTCCTGGATCTCAGTTTCAAGCTTCCCCTGCCAACCAAGTCAGTAGAAAACTCTGCTGGAGCAAAAAGCTGCATTTCTCACCAATTCACAAAAGAACTCAGAGAGCCAGTAATTATCACAGGGCAGTGACACCAGGAGATCCAGCAAGTGAAAGACTGTCCTGGGGTATCTCCTGGAACCCATAACTTGGACTATTTTCAATCGGCCTGACTTTCCCTGCAGGAAAAGCAAACCACTCCCTCAAACCAGATCAGATTGATCAAAAGAAGCCCTCCCTCACTGATAAACACAGATCACCAAGCAGGTGGTGTCTGAGGAAGCAAACTGCTGGCAGCACATGTGGAACTGCTGCGACCTCAGCCACAGTGAGGAGGAAGCAGATTTTCTCTCCAGATGGCAACTTTTACTTCTTCTAATTACAGATCTGTCCCCAAACACCTGAACACCCTCCACAAACACACTGAACACCACTTGACAGGCTGGCAAGTGGCAGTAAAGTTTATTTAGCTGTTTAGCAGTTTAAAAAATTAACATATCTCTCTCTTTGCTGCCTCCTCCCCTTCTCCAAGCAGCCCTTTGCAGGCAGTTTTGTACAGCTCTCCTTGGCTGCAGCAAAGGGCATCTCTGGAATAAAAACTTTCAGAAAGAACAAAATAAGCTTTAAAATTAATCCTGGGATTAATTAGGGGGAGATAGAAGTATGGGGTTTGAACCTGCCTCACTCCTAATTAAAGGCTGCTCCCTTCCCAGTGCTGTGCTCTGATGCAGTGAGGATGGGCAGGTTTTTAGCAGCACAAGTCGATAGATCCCCATTGACTTCCCAAAGTCAATCTATTCTTCTTCTATTCCTCTTCTCCTCAGCCTGGCATCCTCAGAAATCAGTGCTGAGACTCCCAATGAATTCTGTGGCACCCTGGGTCAGGGCAATAAGAATGATCCATACTTATTAATTCTTTCAGTGTTTGGCAGCTCATTAGGAGATTTTCCTCCTTGCCTCCCCCACTTTCCCTTTCAAAGGGCACAGAGGCAGATCCCACTATTTCTAAGTACTGAGATATTTAAAGGAACAGTTTTCCTTTCAACTCATCCCCATTTGACAGGGTGAGCCAATAGAAAGCTTTATTTATTTGTTAAATCACTGCTTTACTCAATTTGCAGGAAAAGTCATAGAATCACAGACTCATGGAATGGTTTGGGATGAAAGGGACCTTAAAGATACTCTAATTCCAACACCCTGCCAAGGGCAGGGACACCTTCCATGAGACCAGGTTGTCCTGTCCAATGTTTGCTGGAAAATAGTTATCATCTTGTGTTTGGAGAGGGGCCCAGGGAAGAAGGAAATTACTTCTCTGTTCCACAGGATGCTTGAGATAGCACAGGAGACTTTTCACTCCCTTTTTTACAAATTGGCAACTAAACTTTGAAATTTGAAAAATTTTTTTGGATCCAGTTCTCTGGCACCACATGTCTGCTCCCTGTGAGCAGGGACAGGACCCAGGGAGCAGCTGGAGCTGGGCCAGGGCAGGGTCAGGTTGGAGATCAGAGAAAGGTTGTTCCCCAGAGGGTGCTGAGCACTGCCCAGTCTCCCCAGGGAATGGTCCCAGCCCCGAGGCTGCCAGAGCTCCAGGAGTGTTTGGACAGCGCTGCCAGGGATGCCCAGGCTGGGATTGTTGGGGTGTCTGTGCAGGGACAGGGTGGGACTGGGTGATCCTTGGGGACCCTTCCAGCTCAGGATATTCCATGATTCAATGATTTACTCTGCCCAAAAATTTCCCAGGCCGTGGAGCCTCAGGCTGGGGTGTCAGACTGTGTGAAATACAAGTGTAGTGTGAATTAATAGCTCTGAGTTTGAACTGAGGAGTTTGAGGGTTTTCATCAGGCTGCTGATGATTCCCTTACAGCTCCAAAGCTGTTCTCTGTTGTGTTTTCCAGAGGTGGACAGGCAGAATTCATCAGCCACGGTTCCCAGCCTCGCTGACAGCTCTGACACAGACACAAAAAGCCAAGACCCGAAGTGTATCCAAATGAGATAAGAATCAGAGATTTTGTGATAATCCTGTCCACACCCCCCTGTGCAGGGCTGGTGCCAGGCAGTCCTTTGTGCTGACTCCAAATCCAGCCGCAGTTTTTATTGACTGAAGAAACGCCAGAAAATCATTTCACAAACATCAATAGGCTTGGAAGAGAAAATGAAAAATTCATCTCAGGAAGGAGACAAATGAGCTTAACTCATTTCTTCTCCCAGAGTTAACAAGTGTATAAAGGATTTTATTCACCTTTGCGAGTGTCAAATCTGTGCTATTTGCAGTACTGCAAATGCACCTGCCTTGTAAAGCCCTTTACAGTCCTGGGCCTGGCTGGCAGTTCATGGAAACACTTGGTCAGAAAGGGTCCAGTGCAGAACTCCAAATCCCTTTCATACATGAATTTATATAGAAAACAGAGTGGGGAAGTGGAAACTGCCAAGACAGAATATTTACAATTCTCCTTTTAAGTCAAAATGTTTCTTTTCAGACATAAAAGGACTTTTCTGTGAAGCATTTGGAAAATGAAATATAATTTCAGACCCAGATCAAGGTGCTCTTGGTGTCAAGGTGCATGAATCAAATCCTCCTGTCTCTTTTTTTTATTATGAGCTGGAAGTGAAAGCTTCACAGGGATTTAAGCAGAAAGTCTCGTTGTGGATGAAGAGAAATTTAATTTTGTCAAGAATGTCAATTTTCTTGTGTTCTCGTCTGCCCTCAATAGGAAAAAAATTTAATCTCTCCAGCAAAAACTGCTTTATCATCCAGCAAGGATCTCGTGTGCAAAACATTCCTGTCCTACAATCAGCCATGGAGAGCCAATGGTTTTACCACTTCTGGGCGGTTTCACTTTATGTCTCTAATCCTAGACTCCCAGGCCAAAGGTACCCTGACTACAATGAGTTTTTCAAAATATGGCTCTTATGCTTCACTAAGGCAGAAAATTGAATTATTAGGGTCAAGTGCAGTGCAGTTCATTATCATCCCTGCACTGCTATGGGGTGCTAAAGAGTGAGAGCAAAACTGGATTGGCCTCATGACAAATTTCAAGCGACAGTGGTGCTGTTGATTTGGTGAGGTGACATTTTCCATTTAAGCCTGAAAGGGTTATCTGGCCTGACTGGAGAGCAGCACTGTTTGCTGAGGCCCACAAACAGCAGAGGTCTGATGTCATCTGATTTGAAAAAAATTAAGATTTTTGCCCACTGTCCCCAGTCCCCCACTGTTTGTCTACAGGCAAGTCATTCACTGTCTCTGAGCTTCAGCTGAAGCATTTCTAGAAAGCTGGGTATTAACTCACCCTGACGAATGCTGTGAGTCCAACCCCTCATCCCTGATCCTGGCACAAAGCTGCTCTTCAGAGCACTGAACACACAGTAGGAAGTACATCTGGGAGGGGTTAAATTGTGTCTTCTTAATTTTCAGAAAGTGCCCTTGTTTTATGGCCAGACCAAGGCAGAGCAGAAGTTCCCTGCACATATTTGCAGACTCATAATAATAAATGCAGCAGCTGTAGGATATATCCCAGTCCTAACCCACACGCAGATCAGAGGACGAGCAGGGGAGGCTGGAATTGGTTCTCCACAGACATCGAGCTCATTTCTGCCCAAAAACCAGGCCATGGACACCATGCAAGGCACAACATCACCTGGAACATGGAGGAAAAAGGCAGCTAGTGGAATGCATCTGGAAAAGCTTTGATAAAAGAAAAGTATCTTCCTTTCCAGCTCAGCTGGGGGACAGGGGTTTTATATCTCCCTCAACACTGAACTTCTTGGCAGCTGTTTGGACTGGATGAAAACCACCCTTCCCCCATAGGACTGCAGGACCTTTCCCCAGGGTTTCTATGGAAACACAGCTGCTTTTAAAAATATCCTCTCCTTCCTCCAGTGGAAGAGACTCAGTGATCTCCTCCTGACCAGTTCTCCCTTTGAATGGGAGCTGTTTGATCAGTGTCCCACCACATACAGACTCACCCTCGCTCTGGCTTGGCAAAGGTTTTGTTACAGGTTAAAGCAGCAGCACAAGTGAAAAAGCTGGAACAATCCAGACTATGAAGAGGCCGCAGCTCCCAGGAGACAAAAACCAGGAGCTATTTCCAGAGTCCTCCAGTGCTTGTTCAGGCACAGCCTGGAGATCCTTCATCCTGGCCAGTCCTGCATCCAGTGGGGCAGTTCAGGTTCCGTCACCACAGAGTCACTGGGCAAAGTCTGAAGGACTTTGGGATCTGGCCCAGGTGCATCTTTGCACCTCTTTGGGGTGAAAACCTGCCAGGAAATACCTGTATCCACTTTGGCAGCACTCCTGCCTCTCCCAGCCCCTGACCCCACTGAATTCAGCGTTCCCAACACTCACTCCCTCTGCCAGGCTCCGCAGGTGTTATGGCAAACAGGTTGTTATGCCCTGTTTGCCATAACAACCATTTCCAGGCACTCCTGCGTCCTGGGAGCACAAATCCAATGCTTTATATCAATCCAAACAGTTCCACAGACAAATCCTCTTGTTGACATCTCCACAATCCCTCCTGACTGAGCAGTGATGGATGTGACACATCACAACCACCCTGCTTGGACATTTTCCCTCTTGCTAAGCTCCTGCTGAGGGGCTGGGAAGTGGCCTTGGGAAGTGCAGGGCAGGGATTCTTGCTTTTCTGCCATCCAAGGCACATCCAGAAGACATTCTGTGATTACCAGCTGGCATTAAAGCACCAATTGTTATTTCTCTACCCATCTTCTCATACACCCTCAGACTTTCTCTGAATACACCGAACAGGTTTAGCCAAGGCTGCAGCATCTGGCACAGACTGGGCTCTGGCTTTGCAGGTGTTCACATCGTGTTTTGTCAAACACTTGCTCTGTCTGGCTTTCCACATGGGAACAGAGGGAAAGAGAACCCCAAGACACCAAGATCTCCAGGGATGAACATGGAGTTTTCTCATTTAAACCTGGAACCAAATACTGCAAGGAAGATCTTGCTCAGAGAATGGATCTGAGCACTGCAGAGCTCAGCGAGAGGGCAGAGGGTGGACAGAGCCCAAGGAGGGGCTGGAGGAGCAGCAGAGAATTTGGAAGCTCCAAGGGATTCGTAGAAAAGCAGCACATGAGCCCTACCCCTCTCTCCTGGTGACAGCTCAACACACTCAGGCTTTGCTGGTCCATACTTGTGTCTGTGCCTGTGCCTGCCTGAGGAGGGGCTTCGCTCTCTGACCCTCCACAAGTCCAACCAACCCTGCCAGTTATCCGCAAAATAATGAGATTTGCCTTTAAAGCAAGGAGATTTCAATGACCCCGAGTCCCTTTCCTTTTCTGGCTGGATTTTCAGCCTTTTTAGTCCCCCTTGCAGCCTCTCTTCTGCAGCTCAGAGCATAGAGGTTTGTAATGGCATCAGTGGGCAGGTTCACATTTCAGCTGAGGAGCTGAGGCTTTTAGGAAAACATGAAGTTTTGCAAGATTCCTAATGAAATCAGCAGAGCTGGCAGCCATGTAATCCAGAGTGTACATTCCCAGCCCCTTTCCTGCCAAAGGCAGCTGGGGAGGTAACTTGTTGCCAGAGCTGAAGTTTGTCCAGATTATTTAGCAAATACACCCAAGTACTTCAGGAGAGAATCCGCAAACAAGTCACTAACCCAAAAGGAACTGAATTCAAAAGGATGAGTGCAAGTTTGCTATTCCTGGCATGCTCAGGGCATAGAGATATGAGGAATTGTGGGGATAGGATTAAACACAATTTATGCTTTCAACCATGCGAGAGAAAATACATTTGGGCTGTGAGAAAAGCATCACTACTGTGGGTAACAAGAAATCCTGTTCACCCTAGAAGAACTCTGGGAAAAGTTCAGCTAACAGCCAGGTACAAACCAGGTCCTGTAAGCAGAGATAGGGCTGTATGGCTGGCATGTGCTTGCCTCGTGCATGAGGCAGAGGTTAGCTGCGGAGGTGCATGGTCAGCACATGATGAGAGATGGTTGGGCACAGGGACGCGTGGACAGCGACCCTGCAGTTGCAGGCAGCCAGTGGGTGATTGTTTTGTTTTGGGTTAAGTTTAGGACATAAAAGGGCTCGGTTCATTACAATAAAGTGATCTTCTTTGGGACAACCAAGGAGGTCTGTGTCTTTGTTCCCCACTGCTATGCACTACTGAGAAGTTTTTCCACTTAAATAGCCCAGGAATATCACCCAATGTTTTACCTGACTCTCAGCATAGGGCAGCCTTCCTGCCAACCACAGGAATGTTGCACATTCCAAAATGGGGACAAGAAGGCTGTTTGCATAATAGGACAAGACACTGCTGTAAATAACTTCTGATACAGTGAATCCCAGGGAGCCCAGGAGTGGGGCTGGAGTGCAGTACCTCTTGTACGGCCCATTTTATATTGCTTTAATATGTCATTAATATGCACCTCCCCAAGGCATCCCTGTGTTTGCTCATGAAAGATTAAAGAGAAGGTGATTTCTACCAATCCCACAGTTTTTCCAGATGCTCTCTCACATTTTGCTGGAGAAGACAGAGGGCACTGCCTCTTCCCTCTCCAAACATCCCAGAGATGTGGTTTATATCCCAGAACAAACATCCTACAGCAGGACAATTCTGTGATGCACAAGGCAGTGATTTGGATCAGGGAATCCCAGAGTCCCAGGATCATTAAGTTGGAAAAGATCTCCAATATCATCGAGTCCAATATGTGCCCAATCCTCACCTTGTCCCCATCCCAGAGCTCTGAGTGCCACCTCCAGGCCCTCCTTGGACACCTCCAGGGATGGGGACTCCAAAGCTCCCTGGGCAGCCCCTGCCAAGGCCTGAGCACCCTTTCCATGGGGAAATTCCTGCTGCTGTCCAAGCTGAGCCTCCCCTGGCCCAGCCTGAGGCCGTTCCCTCTCCTCCTGTCCCTGTTCCCTGGGAGCAGAGCCCGACCC
Source organism: Eopsaltria australis (assembly GCA_034509425.1). Classification (NCBI taxonomy): domain Eukaryota; kingdom Metazoa; phylum Chordata; class Aves; order Passeriformes; family Petroicidae; genus Eopsaltria; species Eopsaltria australis. The sequence goes on along the minus strand of JAVTVJ010001011.1, from coordinate 333,050 downwards.
CCCCTGAGTCCCCTCCTGTCAGGGACTGTGCAGAGCCACAAGGTCCCCCCTGAGCCTCCTTTGCTCCAGGCTGAGCCCCTTTCCAGCTCCCTCAGCTGCTCCTCATAGGATTGACTCTCTCTACCCTTCACCTCTGGGATGGCAGGCATGTGCTGCTCCTGCCACCTTTCCTAAGTCTTCCCACTCCAGAGCCCCCCCGGCAGCATTTGGGGTGGAAAATCCCCCTGCAGCTGTTAACACCTGATGAGCCTTCTCTCCCAGCTTTGGTGAGGTGACTCCAGGCCTCTCAGCAGGAATAAAGGTAGCAAACCCAGTTTTGGCTATTGACCTGTTAAAAGCTGGTTCATGGACTACGTGAAGTGGTACCCGAGGAGAGGGACCCCAAAGCTTGTGGTGTGAGCAGCTCTGGGGATGAACCTGGGAGACAGGGATTTGTCTCCTGACTCCAGACAGCCAGATTCCTGCCCTAGCAGGGCAGAGCCGAGACAGGGAAGGGAACAGGGAAGGGCCGTGGTCCAGCACTGCTGGTGCTTTAGTCTCCTGCTCCTGTCAAGTGTAAAACAAACTCACAAGGAGTAAGAAGGGCTCGTTGAAGTGGACTAAAATGAGTGCAATTCTTTTGACAAGTTTTTTCCCATTAGAAAAATGTTGACTCATCCAAGGGTTTTTTTACATCATAAGGACATGGAGGATTTCTATTACATTGAAACAAACAATTTTTGCTCTGTAAATAAGAAATAGACCCTTTCTTGCTTTTGAATCAGAGCAACTTTTTATTTAGCCCAAGTGAACGATGACATCCTGCATGCAGTGATGGCGACTGCAACCCCAAGCCAGCCGACTCCCAAGTCCCTGGGTCATCAGTCCCTGTGACAAGATGCTCAGGGCACAATCAATCTTTCTTGCTGCATTGCTGGGCAGACACAAACTCCCCAGACAAGAAGGTTTCTGCACACGATTCCTCTTTCTGCAGCAAGCTCTGAGCAGGAGGAGCTTCTGCTCCAGCAGTGAGAGCCTTCCCTGCCTCCTTGAGCTGCAGCCGGAGGGGGAAGCCCTTATCTTCAGTGAGCACCATCCCTGGGGGCCAGACAGAAAATCAATAGCAGTGCAGAGATTTGCTGGCTCTGAAGAGCCGAGGAGATGGAGCCCATCACACATGATTAGATGTGCTGATTATCTGCTGATTTTTAGCAGAGGGACTCCCTCAGCAGCTGCCTCTGGCTCCTCTGTCCTTTCTCTGACTCTGCTGTCACTTTTCTCAGGTGTGTTTCCCTGTTTCCACATATCCTTGAGCCCTGGAACCTGTGCACAGGTTTTCTTCAGATTTTGGAGAGAGCTAGGAAGCATGGAGGAGTGGTGGCTTCAGACTGCCAAGGGGCAGGGTTAGATGGGAGATTGGGAACGTTGTGAGGGTGGGGAGGCCCTGGCACAGGGTGCTCAGAGCAGCTGCGGCTGCCCCTGGATCCCTGGCAGTGCCCAAGGCCAGGCTGGATGAGGCTGGGAGCAGCCTGGGACAGTGGGAGGTGTCCCTGCCCATGGCAGGGGTGGGAATGGATGGACTTTAGGGTCCCTTCCAACCCAAAACCATTCTGACATTCCATATTTAATAAATTCCTTCTCTTGGCATTCTGGGACAGTGGGAAGAACATGACATCAGGTGATCAGACAGACAAACCCATTTGCCTTCCAGCTGGGCTCTCCTCTTGGCTGCACCACAGATCCCTGGGACAGACTCAACCTGAACTCCCCTTGTCTCCATTCTCCTCCTGCACCACATAATTGGTGCCAGTTAATTAATCCCCATCTTTTTCTTGCCTTCTCTACTTAAGCTGCAAAATGTCAAGCAAGAGGCTGCTGTTGTTCCTATTTAGTACAGCCGTGTTGTGCCCTTCCACAGGGCTTCCAAACACCTTAATGCAAATTTCAGGAATATATAATTAGATCTGTGGCCATGCCTGGTGGAGGCTCGTAAAGCCCATCCCGTGTTTCCATCACTTTTGTGGCAGTGCTGAGCGTTGATAAAATAATGAAAGCAGTGGGTGTGGGAGATAGCAAAGATTTCACTGGCAGTCAGGGGGGAAAAAGAAGAGGAAGACTGTGAATTCTGTGGTTATTTTTTCTGCAGTCCATCTCCTGTTAACTATGAGCAGGAGCAGGTACAATCTCAGTACAGCACTCCAACGCCTTTGTCTTCGTGATGTTTACAGCTGTAAAGCAGCCAAGGATGACAAGCAATTCCCCTGAAGAGTTTGAGCACTTGCAAGCCCAGTCACATCCACAGGAGCCTCAGTGCTTGGCAGAATAAGAAAATTACACTGCAAGGTTCCTGCTGAACCCCAAAGCCAACCAGGACCCTCCTCTGGATAAGGCAGGAGCCTCATTGCAGGGGCAATAGAAAATTCCTGATTTCAGCTAGGCTGGAAATCCTGATTCTGAGTTTTAGGCTAAAGGAAATTTTTTTTTTTGATTGTTTTCACTCCTGAAAGGCGGGAATGCTCTGTGGCTCACAGCATTTAAGGGATTAGAGAGCAGAGGTTCCTGCCCCAGTATCCATCTCCTTTAGCACTGCATTAAAGAGAAGCAGGCACTGCCTGTTCACTGTAGTTCAGGTGGGAAGGAGGCTCCCAAGGAATGGTTAAAGGTAACTACAGTGTGTGTGTCAAATAGACATAACTGGCAGTGGAAAAAATGAGTCACCCCAAGGAAGAGTTTAGACACCAGCAGCTCAAGCTGGATTCATGGATATAAGACAGAGCAGAGAAATCAGAGCCTGCAGCTGGAGCCCTGATCCCCAGAAGGAAAGGGTCCTGCCACCCCCTCCCTGCCAGCCTTAAACCCCCCAAATCCCATCAGCTGCCTCCAAGGAGTGAAACTTGTCCCTGTTTGTCTGCCAATCCCTGGGAACATGGCAGTGCCTCACTGGGAAGATACTGCAAGAAAAGAAAAGTAGGGAGGACTAAGCAGCCTCATTAGCAGTTTAATTGCATAAAGAAAGTCCCTAAAAGAACTTTTGTCTAGTGAACAGCTTTTCTTTTCAATTAGAGAGGAAATATCTACCTGCTTAGTTAAGGTGTTTGCCACTGGGATGCTCATTAACCTGGATGTATTTGCTTTGTTGGACTTCGCTGATAATTAAAGTGTTTCCTTTTGCTTCCCTTGGGAATGAGAAGGTCTTTCTGTCTCTGCCATGGATATTCCTTGAGGCAACAGGCTTGGCTGGCAGGATGTATCTGTGAAGAGCAAACTGTTTCTGTGGAGGAGCCAAAGCTGGGACCTGTCCTGGGCAATGCTTCTGGAAGCTGAGCCTGGATTAGAGTGGAGAGTTTGGGAGCAGAATCTTCCCCAGTTTGTGTTTTCAGGGGCTTTGGGATCTCTGTCCTGCCTCTGAATGCTCTGTGTTGACATCCTGTGGCTCAGAGACACTGGGAAGGGACAGGGTCAAGGTCCCGACCGGACAAACCAGGCACCCCCTTCCTGCCAAGGGGCTGCTCTCAGTGTCCTGCTGAGGAAACTGCTCCTCAGGAAGGGGAAAACACCCCCTATTCTTCCTCCCCTCTCTCAAAAGGGACGAAACTCTCTTTCTGCCTCTTCCCTGGCTCAGGTGGGCCCAATGGTTATTTAGGCTAAATCCCCTGTATAACCCCCCCTCCCAGCACAGAGCTGCCAAAAACCTAGCTGGGGTTGGACACCCTGGGAGTGTGAGCGGGCCCCCACCCCACAGGGAAGGCCCAGAGCAGAAAGTGGGAGTGTTCCCTGTGCTGACTGGACACAGAGAGGGAGGATCCTCCTTCCCTGCAGAGCCAAAACCTCCCCCTGCACTCAGACATGCTTGTGCTGCACCGACCTGGGATGGCTGATGAACAGCCCCAGAAATCTCTGAGCCCTCAGGGTACATCCATCAGCTCAGAAACCCCTGCTGCCCTTGGGCCCCACTGAGCCCCAATTCCCTGTGGATGGGGGAGATGTTCTGCCTGTAGCTCAGCACTGATGGCTGCAGCACCTTCCTGCCAGCCGAGGGGGCCTGGTGCCTGGTGGGATGATGGACTGAGGCGAGCCAGGCTGGAGAGAGGGCCTGGCTCAGGAATGGCCTCTCCTGGGTCTGGTGACCCCAGCCCTGAATGGGGTGTCTGTGCTCTGCTGCCGTGGGGAGTGGGTGCTTTAATGGGATTCAGTCCATTAAATGCTGCAAAAGGCTCCAGTCCTGCTGTGAGCTGGGGCTCCCATGGCTGAGGAGGGGACTCTGGGGATGGGGCAGAGGCAGTTTCTCTGCACCCCTGGAGAGTGTGCTGGGGCTTGGGGGCTTTCTCAAAGCCTGTGTTCTCTGAGCACTTCAGAGCCTTCACACCGAGATGACTGAGCAAATTCATCAAAGGCCACAAGCCCAGAGCTCTGAGGTACCAGGTTTGTTAGTTCCTTAACAGTCCTTCCTCTTTCAAGCTTTCCAGAGGCACCAACCCAGGGAGTTCAACGCTGTCTCTGCCTGTTCCTGCTGCAGTGAGGAAGAGGGATCAGACCTGGAGAGATTTCCTGTGTGTGCACTCCAGATTGGCACTGCTGCCTGCACTCTGCTTTCCAGCTCAAGGACTAAAGCTGAGAAAGGCACTTTGAGCCCAAACTTAGCTGGGCGGCTTCTGTGCCAAACTTGTGACTTACACGGGAGATTAATTTTTACCTCCCAAATTTTTTTGTGTTAAGGAGGAAAAGAAACGTTCTGTCAATGTCCAATAAATAATTTCAGAAGCAGGTTTTCCACTGGAGGGAAACAGAAATAAAATATAGCAGCCCAGGATTTCAGCAGGAAACGTTTAACTAATTCAGAGCTGGACTGCTCCACACCTGTCAGAGCCATCACTTGCTTACACTCAGCACCTCCTGGTCACAAATGTCACCTGGGTGACAACACAGGTCCCTTTCAGGCACAGCAGCTCCTGTTCACCTCCAGCAGTGGAAACAGCTCTGTCATTTGCCCAGGGAGAACATTCAGCCAAATGCTGGAGTCTGGCACAGCCCCAAGTATTCCAGAAATCCTCACTCCCAGGGAGCTGTGAGATCTCCTGCTCCTGGGAAGGTGTTCTATCCTGCTCCCAGGGAGCTCTGAGATCTCCTGCTCCTGGGAAGCTGTGTTATCCCACAGGTGTGCCCTGTGTAATGTGTGTGGAGTGAGCAGGGGCCTGTGCTGGAGGAAGATCCCATGGTCTGTGTGTTGCTTCCTCAGGCTCAAATTGTCTGTCAAACTTTGCTAGGTGGTTTTCCACACCAAACTTAAATCTTTCTTCCTACAATGTAAACCCATTATTCTCCCTCTTGTCCCCCATGCACAAGGAGAACTCGTTCTGCCTTTCTCTTCTCTGTTCTCCCTCCTGTACTTGAAGGCTGCATTAATCTTTACAACCTCTCTGGAAAACAGAGCATTGCTGTTATCTCCAAAAAAGAGGATGGGAGCAGAGGAGCTGAGGGTGGGATTTCTTGCTTAGTTTTAGATATCCAGAAGTTCATAGTCTAAACTGGTCCTGTGATTCTCTCTGTGGTATCTGGCACAGACTTCCCCAGCTGGGAATGTCCTGAAAGGGCCTCCCTGTGCTACCCCTCAACCCCATCCCTTCAGTGCTGTCATCTTGAACTTCCCACCACAGAAATTTTTAACAAAGGACAGTATTAGGGGAATGCAGGGCACTGCTTTCCAAACACCTCTGAATTTCTGTAGCCCCTATGCACCCAAGGAGGGTGGAGAAGGCGCCATTTGAGAGCTTGTGGCAGCCAGTGCCACATGTGCTCCTCAGCATCTGAGACACATCCTTGGCTGAAATATTGATTTAGAGACAAGACTCTGGAAAAAAGGCTATTTTCAAGTTTACTCATAATGCTGACTTCCATGTGCAAAGCAACTGCCTCACTTCATCAGAGGAAACAGCTTTATTGGGTGCTCCTTCCTTTTGATTACTTTTTAACACTAAGTCTGTTATTTGTTTGAAATCTGGCAGCAGAAAAAGACTGTAACAAGGAGAAAGTAAAGCTCTGTCAGTCTGGAGAAAGGGAGATGAAATCAATTTTTCCAGTGCAAAAAACCTAAATTACTTTGTTACTAATACATGCTGTAAATTCAAGCTGTTAATTGGAAAAAATAAGAACATAAACATTTCAGAGGTTTTTAGTGTTTGTGTCAATCTGGCACTTTGAGAACAAACAAGCTCTGATTATTTTTCATTTGAAGTGATGTTTCATTTCAAAACCTCCTTCAATTGGAGACTTATTAGCTGAAAATTGCTCAAGAAATGCCAGAATTGTGAGAGATTTATCCAGTTCATCTTTAAGGGTTTTTTAAATTATTTTTTCAATTCATTAATGATACGAGGATCGTATTTTTTTCCTCATTTCCTCTAGTCACCAGCCAACCCTCCAACTGTTCCTTTGCTCAGCTCACTGCAGGTGTGGGGTGAAAGGGAATTCCATCCCCTGAGTAAGGAGGAATAGATGAACTGGGGTTGTGTTCCCTGAGCCTGCAGAGAACTGCCAGGTATGAGCTTAAAAAAATCCTTAAAACCCTCTCTGAAAATCCCAGCTTTTTGCCAGTTGCTCTTTGTAGAACAAAGTTTAATCAGTTGCTCTTTGTAGAACAAAGTTTAATCAGAAATTAAAATAAAACAAAAGCAGCAAAAAAAATGGGGAGGTAGGGACAAAAATGATGATGTGTAGAGGGAGAGGGAATTCTCTGAGATGGAATATTTTGGTTTGAGATGATTTATTCTAAGTAGGGATTTGCATAGAATAAAAAAGGAGGTTATAAAAAAAAGGGAAAAGTTTATTTGATATTAGAGTAAACTAAAACCATCCAGAGTTTGCTGTACCAATGGTGAACAGAATATTCTTCCTGCTAAACTTACTTTCTAAAGTAACAAGACTCTGCACTTTTGCCCCAAATCCCAATAAACCAGACAAAAGTTAATTGAGCTGGAAAACCCTGAGCCAGCTCTGCTAGTGGAGCCGAGGGCCTTTGCCAAGGAGAGCTGTGCAGGATGGCAGCCTCTGGTCCAGACAGCTCCCATCCAGCTCGTGGATTTCTCTGCTGGCAGAGAAGCTCTGAGTCCCAGCCTCATTGGCTTTCCCTGTGGAATGTTAATTCCTGAGCTTTGCCTGTCCCGTGCTGTCCCTGGCATGGGGAGATGAGCAGGATTTGGTGGTGGTGCTGTGGGATGTTCCCACTCTATCTGTTCCCTCCTGGGATCTTTGCTGCCTCTAGCCCCAGCCAAACATGATTTAGCAGGGTAGCATCCAAACCTACTTAATGGGCCCTGTTATCCCACTGACCTCCTTCCCTGGGAAGTCTGCCAAGGAACTGGGATCGGGGCAGTGCATTCCAATGGCTGAGTGACAGCCCACCATCCCACCAAGCACAGCTGTGTGTCGTGTTCCCAAACTGTGAGCCAGCACTTGGTAGCAGGAGTTTCTGGCTCTTTTTGGCTCAATTCCCAGCTCTGGTTCAGCTAATCCAAAGACAGCATTAGCCATGGCAGGACATCTTTTCTGTCATGAGCTTGATGTAGTTCTAAAATAATCAGGATGTAAAGCAGATTCATCTTCTGTGCAGATTCATTTCAATCTTTCTCTTCTACACCTCTGCACAGAACACTTGGATGACGCCTCCCTTTCTCTGGGAATATGAAATCTCTGCAGTACTTTCTAGCAAGTGTAGTCCTTGGCCTGGATCCATGGGAAGGTTGGCCTGGCTGGTTGAATCCATAAGAAGTAACTCCAGGACAAAAACAGAAGTCCCCGCCTTCTGGGATGGTTGTGATAGGCTTCAGGGGCTGCATCAACTCCTCCAATTCTGCACTGACACAGGCAGGGAAATGTCTGTTCTCTGCAGCAGAATTATTAAATATTGGGAAGGAATCCTTCCCTGTGAGGATGGGGAGGCCGTGGCACAGGTTGCCCAGAGCAGCTGTGGCTGCACCCTCCCTGGAAGTGCCCAAGGCCAGGCTGGACAGGGCTTGGAGCAGCCTGGGATAGTGGAAGTTGTCCCTGTCAATCGCAGGGGGTAGCACTGGGTTTTTACCATCCCTTCCAACCCAGGCCATTCCATGATTCCATGATCATGGGGCAACTGAACCATACTCCTGATTTCCACAACTTCCTAAATATTACCGGCTAATAACATAGTAACAAATATCCTCTTCCCCACCTCCCCACCCCACCCCCCCCCGCCCCCCCAGTCTGGTGCCTGCCTTCCTCAGGTTCTGCATCTGGCAATTGGAGGGACATTCCCAAAGACTTGGGAAGGGCAGGCTCCTGGACCTGAAGAGGCACTGTGCTTCCAGGAGAGTTTTTAGTGAAGTTCCTGCAGTTGTCATCAGTGTTCATTCACTGCCAGTATCACTCGTGAAACACCTGGATAAATACTCTGTGTTTCCAGCCCATTCTGTACCAAAGTAGGGGAACTCAAATCTCTCCCTTTCAGCACATTCCACCAGTGTCAGAGCAGGACTGGGAGCAGATTCCACCCTCACTCCTCTCCAGAGCAGGCTCAGCCACCTTCACCTGTCCATCAGTTGCCTAATTCTGCTCAGCCCAGACAGGAATGTGGTGTTACAGAGCGAGGGGACAGCCTGAGCTGTCCTGAACAAGAACTGCCCGCAACCATCATCAAAATCTTGCAGCCATCAGGCAGGCATTCCCACCTAGAGCCGCAAAGGAGATGTCTCCTGGGAGAGCAGTTTCTGCTCCTCACACTGCACCCAAATGACCCTCACACTGCACCTTCCTATCAACCCAACATACAATAACAAGAGATCCCACCACAACCACAGGAAGAAGGAACCAAGGGATGCATTCAGGAGCATTTCAGTGTCTGCACTTTGGTGCCCACCTGGGCCAGAAACAAATGATGCAGAGGAGCTGTGTTTGAGAAAAGTTTTCAAGTGATGATGTGAGTCTGTCATGCAGCAGTTGGATCTTCTGGGAAGTGATGGAGGAGGCCTTGCTCTTGACATTGTATTTTTTAGTTATTTCTTAACCTAGAGATGACAGCTCTTTCAAGGAACAGGGAAAGATGACATCCAAAAGCTGTCTGAAATCCAAACTTGGGTCTAATGATCTCTCCTCAAAGCACAGACTGTGAACTGGTTCTTCACAAGAGCCTGAGGGATTCAGTGCAGTGGGTGCTCTGCTCCTCCTGCAGTCACTTCTGAACCACTGTCCTCTTCTCACAGCAATGCCTGAGCAGGTGGCAGCTCCTGGGCAGTGCCTATGCTGGAGCCACCCACAGTGACATCCCTCCCTGGGATGGCTGGTCCGAGCTTGGGGTGGTGCCAAGTATCGCGTTCAAGACTTCTCCTCCTCCCTGCATGGCCACACCACACACCTGTGGTGTTTGGGGCTTCATGTTACTCCCATCCAGTGGCAGCTGTGGAGAAAGGAAACACATGACACTGACAGAATCCTTGCTCCTCCCATGCCAACATCCCGATCTGCCCGGTTTGGGGGCGGGGGGTGAGTATCCAAGTTAAAGGGTCATGATCTCCTCTCCCTTAGGCATAAAGAGCTTTGCACTCTTCCCTTCCATCTCTTCAACCTCACCTCCCCCTTTCCCTCCACAGCAAACCACATTTGAAAGGTTCAGGTTGATCCTGTTGGTGCTTTGACACCATCCCAGGGTTCTGGTCTAACAGGTGGGGACAGATTGTTCCACATCCCTGAGATATCACTGGGAGAGCGGCAAACACAGCAGGACCTGACTCCTCCTGGGCCACACATTACCACACACACCCCACAGCTCCTCAGTGGGTGGCAGGACTACACTGATGGGAGGGCTGGTCTTCCCAAAGGAAAAGCAGAGCTTGGCTACCTCGTCTCTAGTATTTGCTGAGGGGGTGTTGGGGTGTTCCTGCCAGGAGCAAAACGACCTATTGAAAAAGAGCAAATCTGGCTGTAAATGGGCATGTTACAGCATGGTCACCCTGCTCATGAATGGAACTGAGGAGAGGGAACTCCCCATCAACACACGCAGAAAGAAGGGGACTCTCCTCTGTAAACCCCAAAGGGATGAAACTTATTCCCAGTCAATTCTTTGCCCCAAACAAGCACAACAAGGTAGTTACACTCTAACAGTGTGTACTACAAGGACAGTTCAAACTGGGTTCCTTCTATGAGCAGGTCCTGCCAGCTCAGAGTGCCTCTGTCCCCTCTAAACAACCACATGGGTACAGTTCCTATCAAAAGGCTGGGAAAACCCAAGTGTGACAGCAGGGTTCCTAGGACCTGCGCTGTGGTCACTACGGTGTCAGGGAGCAGGAGAGCAGGGAGAGCTCTCTCAGATCATCAGGGTTTGAGGGCAGCCGAAACAGGGCTGTAAAGGTGTCCAGGTTTGCCTACAGCTCATCAGCTCCAGAGGATAGAAACTGCCTTCCTGTTCTTGCTGGCAGGCTGCCGACATCATCCAGCTGGTCCTTCTGTGGCAGAGGTCCCAAGGAGGGTGAAAGGTTCTCAAATAGGCCCAGAGCCCTCAGGCATCCTTCTCTGCTGGGCACTGGCAATCCAGATGTTGATAAGGCCGTGGACAGTGAGCTGGAGGAGGACGGAATGCTGTCAGAATATCAGAAGCTGTCATTGCTGGGTGTGGTCCCAGGAATATCATGGCCCATTCATTAGCTCACCTGGAAGGATGGCATTGGTGGCAAGTCAGATGGATCCTGGGCTAATGAGCTGAATGTGGGCAAACTGATCCCAGAGAATGGATTGGTCATGGAAAAAAGTGCAGAAATTGGTTTAAGTGTGATGTGTTTGCACCTCCCCTTCCCTCCAGTAACCATGGTAGGAATCCCTCTGCCCTCGCCAGCCAAATTTTCTTTGGACAGGCCTGTCAGAAACTCACTCTGACCCAAAATCTGGTTATGACCAGTGCCAGGGGTGGGATTTTCACACCTTCTCAAGCTCATTCTGCTCTCAGCAGTCTATGGGGTTTGTTCCGAGAAATGACACAGGAGGGCTCTGGCCACTCCAGCTGTACCACCCACAGCCACCATGAAGCTCCCCAGGCTGAGACACTGCAGGGACCTACCCCAGGTTTTAATTGCAAAGAAACCCCCAGAACACAGCTCCTCTGGGCCCTTGTGTCACTCAGGGAGGGTGGAGGTGGGAGCTAAACTGCTTCATTCCCATGGGATGCAGAGGCCAAGTGCTTCTTGCCTGACATTCCATCCCCACAGGAGCATCTCTGATGCTCAGTTTGTACTCTCAGATCTTGCAGGATCTGTAGGCTCTGAGCCAACTCTTCTTGGTGACACTCTGACGTCGCTGCTGCTGCTCTGCCATTGCCACTCCAACCCAGCAAAGGAGAGATGTTCCCATAAAACTTCATAATTGCCCCACTCCCCAGACTTGGATTCTTCCTGCATGTCAACGGTGAAGGAAACATTTCTATTTTTAGCTTGGAGGTGTTGGCAAGAAATGCAGAGGATGGATCTGCATTACAAGTAGGCAGGTAATAGCACAGCCCTGCATCCTGGGCCTGCATTCCATTCTGCCTGTTCCAAGCACCTTGGTGCCCAGTCTTGTGCCCTGCTCCCCTGTCAGCCACTCCCAAATACAGGTGAGATGGAGGAACAAGGAAGGGCTTTCATAAGGAAGTGCTTAAGGAATTGAAAAAGCTTTACATGGGCTGTGTTCAATAATATCTGTGTTTAAAGGCTGCAGTGCTTATTCTACCAATTTCCTCCTTTCTTCCCTTCTGAATTTTATTTTCAAACAGGGGAAAATCTTTTCCAAGGTCAGCGAGAGGTTATGCTTTCAAATTTTTGCAGTGCATAGCTTCAGGCTGGGTTAAAATTCCCATAATGATCAGAGCCTGGGATTCATTTCTTTTGCTGTCTTTATCTCATCCCTTCCTGAATCCTATTGGATGGTGCAGCCATCATGGCACACCAAGGGCAGAAGACACTTTTCCCTGTCTTTTTTTCTTCTAACCTATACTAGTGGTTTGTTGTCTCTTTTTGTCTTCCTACTCTGTTTTCTCATGACATCTGGTTGACAGAAATGAGCTGCTCAACTCTGCAGTCAGGATAGTGGAGGAAATGCAGCAATTCCGATTCCAGAGGAAGCTGGGACATTATCTGAGTATTAGAAACACCCATCCCCTTCTTCCAGTCTAACAGATTCCTCTACACTGGCTCACTTCGTGCCACCTGTGTCATCTTTCAAGATACAACCCCAAAATGGGGCAAAAGCACCTCCCCACCCCTTTTGTGGGATGCAAACCCAAATACTTGATTGTATTTGGGAATCAAAGACCCATGGGATTGAACTGTGGGAAAACTGCCTGTAAATGTGGCACAAACACATTGAGGTTTTCTCTGTGGTGCTGCAGCTCCGGCCCAAACATCATCTCCAGTCACAAACCCCTTTGATTAGGGAGCCACAGTTTGGGGAGATGCCTTTGGAGAGGAGAAGGATGTTGTGCACTAATAAATAATGGGAAGTGATTATCCTGCCTGGGCCAGAAGGGAGGGAGACCTACAAATCCAATGAACAGGTGCAATTGGCAGCCTTGGAGCCAAGCACACGGAAGAGCCTAAAACTGAATTAATCCAGCTGGAAGACTGGGCTCTCAAGGGAGAGAGGTACACTTTGGCTTCTGGCTAGATTTAAGGCCTTGACATAAGAGACTTTGTCTCCACGCTCATGCTTTTAACAGGGGCAGATGACCCTACATTTGCAAGGACAGAATGTAGCACAGATAAATTGTTCTGGTACTAGGTAAGCCTTGAAGAGAAATCACTGGATAATAGGGTGCAATGGATATTCACTGCATGGACAAATGCCAGGCCCATCTTTCATCCCACTAACTTTGTAGGGACACAGCTACCTGGTTGCAGGTGGTTCATAGGCTGAAGGGCTCTCCTCACTTTCCCATTTAAGATAATATTTCCCTCCCACAACCTTTGGCTTTGGCCAGTTTGTCCCAATAGCCCCTAGCTGTGTGTGAAGGAGCTGCTGAGTCAGTAATGATCCATTCAGTCCCTGCCACAGAATGGTCATTGAGGTCACTGCTCTGGAGTTGTCATTGCTGAAGCTTTATGGCTGCTGCCAGGACTGGGTGTTGCCAGAGGCAGCTTGAGGAACATCAAGGGAAATCCATTCCTTGTCCATGTAAGTGGAATTTCTCCATGTACAAGTGCCTTAGTATTCTTGTGTCCCTATTTGAGATGCTTTGCCTTCATCTGCCTTTGCCTTTTCCCTCTCAGTCCCAAGTGGTGTCCTCCATTTGTCCCCAGGCCAATGATAACCCCTGCCCCTCCCTGTTCTCTTTTCCTGCTGTGTTCTCATCCCACAGCAGAAACAACACGAACACAAACACAGGCAGCAAAGACACAATAGGATGATGCTATTTCTGAATGCAGCAGGAGCCACCAAGGCTGGGCTGGGAAAGTGCTGGTGTATCTCAGCTGTGTAGCTGCTGTTAGCTCTGGTGTTGAAGACTGTCAGTCTGTAGTACAGGAGGGAATTGATCCCTGCCTCTGTGCTACCACGTCAGTTCACAGTGTGTACGCAGCCTGCCCTTCAGATCCTTGCACTCTGCATCCTCCAGTCAATGCAGAGTGAATAAAAAGCACAGGAGAGTCAAGGTACCTGTCCTGGGTTTTCCTTTAATTCAGTTTTCTGATAAGGAAGAAACACAGGTAAAGGTCAGTCTCGGAAGTGACCTGTCCTGTAAGAAGTATTACAGCTTCCTTCGCAGGTGACAAAACCAGCTAACGTTGAGTATTGATAGGTATGCAAACCAATTATAAACTGGTTTGTTTCTGAAGACGCCTTCAGAAAAAAAAACATATAGAAACAGGGGACAGGTGGGAGAAGTTCTCTTTCGCTTGCTGCTGCTGCTGCCAGAGAAAGCTGTTCCCCTGCTCTCTCCAGTGAGACCAGTCCTGCCCCTTACGGCCCGACCATCCGCCGGGGGAAGGGAGCCTGGAGCCCGACCATCCGCCGGGGGAAGGGAGCCTGGAGCCCGACCATCCGCCGGGGGAAGGGAGCCTGGAGCCCGACCATCCGCCGGGGGAAGGGAGCCTGGAGCCCGCACAGGCCAGCGAGGGGCAGGGCCCGGCGTGGCCTGGCTCAGGCACGGCTCTAAAGGAATGGAACACCGCCGAAATTCCAACACGGTTGCAGGCTGGGCCTGGCTCAGGCACGGCTCCAAGGGAATGCAACTTCTGTGGAAATTCCAAGACGGCTGCAGGCCGAGCTGGCTCCACTCGGCTCTGGGGGATCTGAGCTGAGCTGAGCCGATCGGGCCCCGCTGCGGACACGAGCACCAGGGCGCCCTGTGGCAGCACGGGCCAGGTCCCCCTCAGCGTGGGGGCTGAGATTGTACACTTGAACAGCCCGGGCCCAGCCTGAGCGACACCCCAGAGCCCAAGAGAGAATAACCCTTTCAGTACACAGATGAAACCTGCAGACATCAGTCCCTTCCTGAACAAGAGAGAAGAGTGAAGACACCTAAAGAACACAACATGGAGACATCAAGGTCAGTGAAGAAAGAAATTGAAGCCCAGAGGGAGGAGAAAGAAGAGATGCCTCAACATTGAGGCTTAAACTTCTTTTGTGAGGTCATGGTGATGGATTAAGCTAGAATTCCCTGTGACTCAGTTGAGATGTATGGGGGGATGACAGTGTTTTAACTACAACTAGTAAGCCGAGGCACTTGTATAAAAGAATATAGATATTTAAGTAGCTGCGACTTGATGAGAAACCTGAATAGAGACAGAGAAGAGATTGTGATCCAACCCTTTGCCCCAGGGATGGAGAAAGAAGACCTGTACTGCCAGAAACAGAAGAAAAGAATTTATGCTGCCAAAGTTAGAAGAAAAAAAATCTTTGCTGCTATAGTAAAACAGCTCATCCTTAAAACTGTGCCCCACACTGGCCCACTAAAAGGTAGCTGTCAAAAGGCTACCAGCGGTGGGAGGAACTTCTACATCACAAGCAAATTTTCCATCCAGGGCAGCTGCTCTGTGATGATATTGAAGCTACAAGGAAACAGTTTTCTTGTAGAAATAACTCCATGGCACAAGAAAACAGTTTTCTTGTAGAAATAACTCCATGGCACACAAGAAAAACTCCTCTCCCTAAGTGAACTGAAGAAAGACTGTTTTAAAGGTAATAAACTGACTGAAAGTCCTAAATGTTGTCTCTTTATGTTATCACTGAGGAAGACATGAAGGGGTAGGGAGAGGAAAGGTACTCTGAAGGTTGATTCCAGTTCTTATTTTTTGTTTAAGTTTGTTAGTAGACCTTTTTTAATATCCTTTTAAGTTTTGAGCCTGCTGTACTTTCTCCTAATCCTTATCTCATAGTAAAAATTGAATACAATTTTGGTAGGCATGCTGGCGTTTGGCCAGAGTCTCGAATTGGAGAACTCAAACCACTACAGTACCACATTCCCCTAAATGAAGCATTTATGCTGTGCTCCAGAACAAAAGCAGAAAGCTGCTTTGTCAATCTCAGCTTCCCTGGAACCCAGTGCAATGTCTTTATCTACAGTTTTTCTCTACCATCAGGAAAAAAACACCCTTTTCATAGAATCACAGAATTGTTGAGGTTGGACAACATCAAGTGCAACCATCAGGCCAGCACCAGCACCACATTCACCACTGACTGTGTCCCCAGCTGCCACATCCACATGTTTTTTAAACACCTCCAGAGATGGTGACTCCACCACTGCCCTAGACAACCTGTACCAGTGCTTGATAACCCTTTATATGAAGAAATTTTTCCTAATATCCAACCTAAACTCACCCTGGTGAAACTCTAGGCCACTTCCTCTCATCCTGTCACTTGTTACCTGGGAGAAGAGCCCGGCCCCACCTCACAACAATAGATATTTTTTAATAGAATTTTTGTCATTTCCCAGGGGGAAGGACAGGGCTGTATTTGTGCTGCAAAGAGCTGCACTATAACCTGTTAACCACAGAACTGCATTCAAATTGTGTCAAGACAACGATGAAGGCCAGTTAAATGCCAGGATCATAAGCAGAGGTTGCACAACGATCCAGAAAGAGCCAAACATGCCAATAAATTCCACTGAAACAGTGCTGACAATGACAGAGCACTGGGGCTGGTGAGACCTGGGGCTGTTTTAAATAAAGCAGTGCTTTGTGGCAGCACAGATCACTCTCAGGAGCTGATTTACCTCAATCCAAGGCTAAACATCAACACAGCTAAGAGTTGTACCTCAGACTAGGGGTCATCTGCTGCATATCCCCTTCTCCTGGAGAGGCTGTGTTTTTAAATGGCTTTAAAGAGTTAGAGTCACAGCAGAAATTCTCCAGGTTTCATAAAATCCTAAAATGGCCTGCATTGAAAGGGACCTTAAATATCACCCAATTCCTAGCTTCAAGGACTCTGAACTTCAACAGGACTGAGACACCCAGACAAAGCTGCTTCACGAACTTTGTCCATGGGACATGGTCACACAAGACAGAAAGAAAACAAAACTCAGACCTGTATGGATACAGAAGAACCCCCTTTGTTCAAAAGTAAATTGGGAAACAATTACATGGTGGAGGGGAAGAATTACAGTAGCAAGGAGGGAAGACTTCTCTTAATCATCCCGTGTTAGATCAGTGAATTGGAAAAACATGGCAAGTCTGCCAGAGAATAAACTGCCCAAATCTGGTATCAGCTGCAGAGCCACAGACTGTTTAGCAGCTGGGACAGAAGAATGCATTGTTTCCCATAAAGCTTGCCTCCCAGAGAATTACAGCTTCTCATTTGTCATGCCAGGGTGGGTGTGTGGAGGGACAGGATTGGAAATAACTGCTACGAACACTCTCTGCTGTGAGTAGGGAGTGAGTTTATCTCCTCAGCCCAGAATATAAAACCCACAGCTGCACATGGAAACAAGGGTGATTTACAGCCCATCCCTTTGGCTGAAAGCCTCCTGGAAGGGATGTGGTGTTGCTTCTTCAGCACAAGTCTGACCTTTGCCTTGTGTGGGTAAGGGAAGAATAAAAGTGAAAGACCCTTGAAGAGAGAGGAGAAACAGTGCTTTCCTTGGAGATGTCTTCCAAGGGCCATGCTGACAGATCTGCAGTGCTTCTCATTGTGGTGCCATGGAACCCTTCACAAATGCATCTGGGAAAACCGATTCCTCCTGGCTCCAAAGCCACAGGGCTGATGGGAAAATCCTCCAGCAGTCAGGAGAGGAACCTTCCAGATGCTTGGGCCAAGTTCTGACACTTCCCTACCCTCTCATCCTGTGTTTCCTCTTCTGTCAGGAGTTTACCCCATGCTGGAAGCCAAGGTGGTCTCTTTGTTTGCACAGCCCCATGGCAGCCCATAACCAGGGGCTTTTGCAGGGGTTGAATTACAGGGTGGGATTCAGGGGACAGTTTTTTTCTATCACAGATGGGTTGCAGAGCCAAAAGAAATCTCTTCTCTCTTTCCTACTTCCCCCATGGATATAAAAAGAAGAGAAATCATCCCTTAGGAAGAAGGGCTGTTTATGGTCCACAGATTAAGAAATCACATTAATATTATTCCTGTTTTAATAATGACAATAAAGACTCAGAGCTTCCTCTTCTGTTTGGGGAAGGTCCAGTTTAGGGTGAGGAGCTCCAAAATCGAGAATTTCATTGAATTACTCTCAGACCTGCTGGCCCAAATTGTAGGGACTCTTCACTGCCTCCCTTGAAGGATGTATTTAGAAGATCTGCTGAGCTGTCTGAGCCCAAAGCCATCAGGACCTGCCTCAGAAATTCCTCATGGCTCCTCAAACTTCCCTTCTCTTCCTCCTGCTGGAAGCTGCTGTGGCACAGAGAGGTCCCTGCTTCCCAACACTCACATTCCTTGTTTGTTGTGAACTTTTCCTTAGGCTTCCCCTGGGTCATGTCTTGCCCAGTAAACAGAGACATCAGCAGATCCCTGCAGATGCCAGAGCTTTCCTTACAGCTCCAACCTTCCCCTGGCACAGATCTCTCACCACTGCAGAGTCTGCGGCCCCAACTCAGCCCAAAGCTCCCTCAGAGGGTTTTCCTATGGCTGAATGGGACTGGATGAGCCTTCTGGAGGCTTTTCCAGAGAGGCAAAACAGCTTCTTGCCTTACTGAGTTTCTCCCTGCTCCACTTCCTGAGGCTCCTCTGAAATCCAACATCCAGAGACAAAATAAAGCAAAACAAATCCACCAGTCCAAGGCTGTCACTCAGATGGGTTTATACCAATAAGGAAAACATTAGTTTTTAATACGCCAGAGTAGTCATGAGTACCCCAGAGTAGTCATGAGTACCCCACAGCAGTCACCAAAACCCTAGAGTTTGGGTCAATATTTGTGTATTTTTGGTATGTTTTCCCTCCATGTGTCCATGGGATGTTGTGTATCTGAGGGCTCAGGTGGATCCCAGCTCATGGAGGGTCTTTTGGGATTTCTGTTCTCCTGGAGAACCCTCCCCTGCTCGCTGTGGATGCACAATGCAACATGAGCAGCTCCCACAGCCCTGCTGCTCTCCTGCTGCTGCCTGGGGAATGCCAAGAGTATGGAAAGCCCAGAAGACAAGGATGCAGAGGATACAGAGGAATGAGCCCACACGTGGCTGTTTTTCTTGAGGTACAGAACATTTTCCTCTACAAACATTCGGACCCTTTTGTGGCAGGACATCTACCTCCCTCACCTCCTCCTCCTGTGTGCCACAGATAACGGGTGCATAAAGAGATAACCCAAGGGCAGGAAGGCCCAGCAGGGCTCATCTCTGGCGCCAGAGGGCTCAAGCCTCAGCTAAGAATTAACATCTTAGTCTGGAGAGCTGATAGGAGGAGAGATAAAGGAGAAATTACTGACATGGGTTTACCCTATGAAAGATACACGAGCTAACACTGGGACAGAAGTCTCTCATACCCTAAAAGTGTTTGAAGCTTCTCCCCGAAGTTTGCACACAGGCTTCGTGGTTACTTCCCCGGGGATTGAGGGAAAGGATCTCCATGTGTGCCCCACCTTCAGCAGTTGGATGCTAAGATACATTGAATCCTAAGATTTTACTATTTCTTCGCTAGCTGTAACTGAAAAAGGTACCATTCTCGTGCACTGTATATGTTAAACTACTGGCAGTCTTTCTTTTTGTTTTATTCCTGTGTAGTATTGGTTTGCTTTTAAGTCTTGTATCTGTTAGTTTCCCTGTCCATTAATAAATGATTCATTCTATACCAGACAGAATCAGTCATCATTAAAAGAATTTACACACGAGAGTGGGTTTTGGGGTGCTGGTTACCTCAATAAGGTCACTGCCTGCTGCCAAGGCCTGGGCAGGAGGCAAGGACTGATTTTAACTCACACATCCATTCGTGACACCTTTGCTCTGGCGCCTCCTGCTGTGCCACTAGCCTGGCAAAGCCCACTGGCCCTGGCTTGGAGACTGCTCATTCCCAAGGCTGGTATGGGCAGGGGCTGTGTGTGGAAATGATCACAGAATCATGGCTTTGTTCAGGTTGGATAAGCCCTCTGAGATCATTGAGTCCAACCATCCCCCAGAACTGCCAAGGCCACCACTGACCATGTCCCCAAGTGCCACATCCACAAGGCTTTTAAACCCCTCCAGGGATAGGGACTCCACCAGTGCCCTGGGCAGCCCTTTCTAATCCCTCACCACCCTTTCCATTAAGATCAGAAAACCTTTGAGAGAAAAATGTGATCTCATCTAGTTTCTAACATTTCACAACAAAATGTCGATTTGATTTAATGAAATCCACTTCAGATCGAAAGTCCAAATGAATCACATGGGTTTTATTGTTCGTTCCAACTTGTCTCTTTAATCCATTTTATCTTTACCAGGTTTCTGTACCGAAATATTTATGGCATTTATAATAGTAAAACCACCTATTATATACTAAACATCCCCTTAATATATGTGCTTGAACTTAACGTAATATTTAATGCAAATTCTTTATAATCTATGAAGCCCAGTGTAACACAGTATAAAACCCAATCATATTATAACACAGTTCCATATTTTGTGGTAATAAAGGAGTAAAATGCAAACAAACCCATGCCAGTGTTACCTTTGTGTTGCTCTGATTTTTATTCTGATGGATTTTACATGCACCACAGAGCAAGAAAACATGAATTGGTCCCAAAAAGCTGCTTTGCCTGGGCGCTGCTCCAGCGGGACAGGAACCCACCGCAGAGCAGCAGCATTTCCCAGGGAGCAACAAACCACCAGCTCGAAGGTGTCAGCTCAGGAGCTCCGACCATTCCAGGCCTGCCTGGCCAGGGAGAACAGGGGCTGATTGCTGCTGGCTCAGATGGTGCTGGGGCACTGCCAGCATTCCCATTCTCCAGGGCCAGGGATCCCAACCCAGGCATGGCTCAGACCCTCCTGGCTGCACTCACCTGGAGCTGAGCTTTGCCTTTGTGTCCTCCAGTCTAAGCTCAGTGGAGACAAGAGGGCTGGGGGTTAAACTGCCTGGTAAGAGCCGTTCTCTGAACAAAAACATTCATCTCATGCAGCAGGGGACAGCACAGCCCAGAGCCATAAATAATGCATGGATCCCTCACATGGAGCTCACTCCAGCCTCACATTCCTCAGAGAGTCAGCAAATATTATTTTTCTCTTTTCTTTTGTGTGTCTGTGGAGTGGTGGGCGGCTTGGGGAGAAAGGAAAGCTGCTCTGAGGTGCTGTGCTGATCTGCTTTTACATCTTCCTTCTCCTCCTCCTTCCCTTCTCTGCCTTCCCAAAAAGCCTCCTGCCCGAGCTGTGTCAGAGCAGCAGCACTGCCAAGCTGCCTCAGAGCGCTGGAGTTGCAGCTGGATTTGGGAAGCAGATAGGCTTAATGTGTTCAGCTAAACGCAGGTTTTAGAGCCCAGGCAAACAGGGCAAACTGCAGCTCAGCCTGGGACTACTCCTCCCAGGAACAAGAATTTGGCTGCTGGACAGTGGCAGGGAAAAAAAGCATGAATTTCTCTCCAGCCTGATGAAAATGCTTCCCTGAAAGCAGGTTTGGAATTTGCTGGCATTGCTAAGAGGAGGGATCCAAACTTCACAGCTGCTGAGCAAGTGCTCTAAATCATAGTTCATTGATGTCCCCTTCCCAATTGCCCAAACACTAATGAGCTGCTCAGAACCTGGAACTGCTAATTACATGTCTAAGACCTAAAAGGAATACCCAGGATGTCTTCATGCTATTAAAATAGCCCAAACTGAACTGCCGTCAGACTGTCCAAAAAATCCCCTGGGATTACTCAATAAGACACCAGAGTCTGAGTGGATAATTAGGTTTTTAGGACCCCAAAGCTGCTAAGAAGGTGCTCAGGACCCTGATGCCTCTCCAAGTCCATTTTTTTTGGAAATAGCCTGAGAATTTGGACCTCCACTCCCATGTTTCCCTTGTACTGTCCTCATCTCTGCTGGAGTGCATCCCCTCATGTAGGATTTGTGATCCATGGCTTGTCCCACCTGGCTGCAGCTTTTCTTCTGGGTCTGAGTCCCATGGAGCAGGCAGTGGAGAACAACTGTATTAAAAGCCACAGTGGTGTCACACTGACATGTATTTCTTCTTCTAAGAGCATCCTGAGATGACTTCAGCTCTGACCTACTTTAAAGCCAGGCTGATTTTGTCCAAGCAGCAGCTGCATTTGATGGCAAAGAGATGGAAGGAAAAGCTGCTGAAATCCAGTTTCCTGGTCAGAGGTTTTTGCCCGGCAAGACTCAGAGCTGCTCAACTTTGTAGACTACTCTTTTGTCAGCTCCTTGGTTTTCCTGACACGTCTTTCCTCGGCACAGGCTGCAGTCTTGGCTCTCCCAGCAAAGGACAGGGAAGCAGTCCCTGTTTGTCACTGCATTTTTTACACAGCCAGCAAATCGGAGAATTAACACCCACACGTTTCACTATGGTGATTATGAATTTGCATTGCTCTCCCTCCCGACAAAGTGGATTGGGCTCCCAACACCCTCTCAAGTGTTTCCAAAGTCCCCACATTCCCTTTTTGGGTGAGTCCTGCATCTTTAGAACAATCATATTCAGCCTTAACTCTGTCTGTATTCCTTCTGTCTCTCAATGCCTTCCTGAGGATCTGGGACTCCTGGGATGTTTCTCGAAGGCCCCTCATCACCATGCATTCCATATTTCCTGGTTTGCTTCCATGCCCCATCTGGATGATGGGAATACCAACCAGGACAACAAACCGTGTGGTGGGAGCAGCAGACAGTGAGGTGCTCCAGAGTGGTAGTAACTGAGCCTATATTTGGATTTTTATGGAATTTCAGCAAGGCCCTGATTATCTCTGGGATTTTCCATTGCTTTTGCAGGAAGTATTGCATCCATGTGGCTGCTGGGACTCTCTTGCAAGACTCCTATTCACAGCATCCCCTCCGTCTCATACCGCAGGAGGCGCATGTCACAAAATATATCCCTGATTTGTTCCTGAGCTTGATTCCTCATCTCAGCTTGTGTTGGGGCTGCTGGGATGTGGGCTGGCTCTGCACACCACGCACACTCCCTGGCAAATGCTCCAATGAACAAACATTCATTAAAAACCAGCAAATGTGAATTATAACTGACTGCATAACGGTGCTGGTGAATTGACAACATATGCCCAGAGTCACAGCAAATGATCCAGAACACAGCAGCAGGAGATGGAAAGCTCTCACTTCCCAGTCTGATATGGATCTCAGGGTGATGCTGAGCTGTGGGTTGGGGCACATCCTGCACACTCATGGCTGTATTCACATCATGAACCTGGTACTGCCAACCTGAGGGGTTTTCACTGTCTGAGGCAGCTCCAGCAAAGCCACCCCCACCCTCTCCAACAGCTTTATTGCCCCTCATCCCAAACAACCAGCCTAACTCCTTAGGCTCTCTGCATTGGCTAAGCAGGGCATCCCTCCTTCTGCAGCAGGAGCAGCCCAGCTCTAGCCTGGTCCATCCTTTACCTCGGGATAATCCCTCTGGAGATGGGTCACAGAACCTTGCAAGGCACCCAAGGGTGCCAGCAGTACCAGCTCTGCCTGCAGCACAAACAAGTCTTAGCACAAGTCACTGCCCTGCTTCCAGTGGAGATTTTGAGGTCACAATTAGGATTCAAAAGGAACAGGATGGACTCAGAGCAAACTTGCAGTACTGCCACTAAAACCAAGAGAAAGGAGGTTGCACATTCAGCACAAAGCTGGGCTGCCAGTCCCATCTTCATTAGCTAAATACTCCCTGAGTCAACACAAAGTGGGTCATAATTAGTCCACATGTGGACCTTGGTTTGTCCTAAGAGCATTCCCACGTCACTGATGCTCCAGCTCTCCCACTCCCTCCCTTCAGGGATTCCAAATCTTCCAGGCAGCTGATTTGCAGTTGAAGCCTGGACCACAACCCTACCAGGCACGTTTGCTGCATCTCCAGCTTTGCCGGGGATGTTTCCACACAGCTCTAATTAACAGCAGCAACAAGCACTTTTGAGCCACAGAGGGGAACCCCGACGGGCAGAGTGAATGTTCCTCTAACTGCTCCCACAGCCTTGTCTCTCTAGGAAACTAGAGGGCAAACTTCCAAATCTCTTCCCTCCACTGCAGCACATTCCAGCCCTGCAGGGAGGCCAGGCTTTGGAATGAACACACATTGCATTTGCTCTCCCTTATTTATGGGATAACAGAGCAGGTGCTCTGTTTCATGAGACAACAGTCAGAGTTCCCAGGTGGGTAGAATCGAGCTCAAATAACTCATTTCTCCAGAGGGAATTTATTAATATATTTTAAAGAAAGGTCCCCCTTTCTCTCTGTGTTGTATTGTTGAGTACTGCCCAAAATCAACCAAGCTGTCCCTCCTTTTTCTCCCTTGCTGCTCAGAGACCCCATAAATCAAAGAGAAAATTATATTCATTTTAAGCAGCAGAGAGACCGCATTTCTGCTCCATTTTTGTGTGATGTCTAATATAACAGCATTCCAGGGGCTCCCAGATGGGACATGAATATAGATAAACAAAAATCCAACCACATCTAATGCCTTGACTTCAGTCACATTGGCCATTAACAGGATCCTAGGGTGTTCCTACCCTCCCTTGCAGGGGAGAAATTGAATAACATTCATGGGTGTTCTCAACATTAACCTGTAATTTTGGGGGGTTTCAGACCAGGGAGTGTCTGCAGTTGGGGTGTCCTGCACTCATGTTTTGGGCAGATTCTCACTGCAGGCATGAACACCCTCAAGGGAAGCTGCTGCAACCTCCACGTGGGATCTTCACCCAGCCCTGGACAGGATTAAGCACCCACAGGATTTACACCCAAATGGACTCAATATTCCTGTCTCCATGCCGACATAGACAGGGGCTGAGTTAATTGAATTCCCAGAACTGACAAGCTGGGTATTGAAGTCTTCTCAGGATCAAGAAACACAGAATTGATACTGTATGACTCCAGGAACTGAGGGGAAAGAGCTTTCCAGGACAAGGCTGTGTTTTTCCAGGTTTCCCAGACACCCCACCACTCTGATGAACCTGGGTGAGAGGTGCTTGACTCCCAGGATCCAGTTGTACACCCAACCCATTCCTCCAGTCCAGGAAAAGGTTGTTGTCCATGGACTTGGAGAGGTCCTTGAACGCAGCCTTCTGTTCCTTGCAGCCACCTCACACAATCCAAGCACCAAGGGATGATCCACCAAGGGATGGTTAAAACCCTGCTGGGTTCTTTATCCCCATTACTTCAGAATTTTTTCCCTTCAAGAAATAATAACAATTAAAAAACCTTTCTAACTTCCAGCATCAAGTTATCCATGATCAATTTGTACCATTTGCTGCAAAGCCAGCACCATGGCTTGGCTGAAATAGCTCAAATTTCCCCCTCATTTGTCATTCCCTTGATGGATTTCTCAAGAGTTATCCCAGTCCTCCACACAGCCTTTGCCAGGCACACTTAAACAAGCTCAATTCTCATAATCTCCCCTCTAGAACAGGTGCTTCTTTTCCTTAATCCTCCTTTCAGTCTTGCTCTGTACCTGTTCCAGGTTGGATTCAGCTGCTTTGGGATGAAACTACTGCCTTTTCCAGTGGCACTAACATTTCCTGAGCTCTGGAACAGCTTTGTAAAGAGCCTTGGCAATGTACCACCTGTTAAAGCAGCCACTTAATTAAAACTCCCACGAATGAGGACCTCTGCCATATCATCCTGGTGATTTACACAACTGCACACAAACCCCCAGGTGCTGCGGGCACTGCCTATTTCCCCTGGGATCCATGTGCAAAACAAACAGGTGGGGATGGAGCATGGAATAGGTCTTCGCTCACTGATGTTTGAGATCTGTGCTCCAAAATACTCTTTTTAGTGCTCTATGATCCCAGAATCATGGGATGGTTTGAACTAGAAGGGGCTCTTCTCATTCCCACCCCATATCATGGGCAGGGACACCTTCCACTATCCCAGGTTGCTCTAAGCCCCATCCAGCCTGGCCTTGGGCACTGCCAGGGATCCAGGGGAGTCCACAACCTTTCTGGGAAAACTGTTCCAGTACCTTCTTGCCTTCCAGGGATGATTCAACCATTCCTTCCATTGCAGAGCCCACAGCCCCTGCTGGGACAAGGACAAAGCTTTGGCTGTATGGATGAAGAGAAAAGGCTGAAGGTCAGGCACTGGTTTCAGGAAGGCCTGGGAACCCCAGCTGGCAGGAGCAGCTCCCAGCTCTCAGCTCTAAAATTCTGCCATGGATGTAACTCCACACCAACAGAAACCTCCCCTCTGGAGCTGAGCTGGAGCTGCTCCACATGGCTCATAATGGGGAATTTGGTTTCTGAAGAGGAAACCTTTTACACTCTGAAGTCTTAAACATTATTGTTCCCTGTTGAGTGTGGGTTAAAAGAGGAAAACAGTGATACTTTTCTCACTGGCTCTTTTGCAGCTCTTCTAAAGGCATTTAAAAACAATAATGAGTCAGTCAAGCACTTTAAGCAGTCAGGCAATGATAAATGAGACCCACTAAAACCCTTCTGTCTTTGCCAAGGGCACTCTGGATTATACTTGAACCTGTTTTAACCTTAGCACTCAACCTTCTTTTCCACAAAGTTGCCTTTGCACAGCAACAATCATGATGGAGCTCAAAATCAGAAGTCGAAGGAATGGTTCTCTGACAGGAAAAGGAATATTTGCTTTACAGCTGGGGCTGGGGTTTAAGTGTAGTTTATGTGCTTGCTAAACCGCAGAATTTTAAAGGAATGGGGATGTAACTCCATGTTACTAGTAAGGGAGGGAGAAAAGGTATGAAATTCAGCATGAAAGTATTTTTTTATGTCAGCTTGGCATGAAAAATGTGGAGAAAGGATAGAGATAAGCACTATTTCCAGCAATCATAGCATCCCAGAATCATTGAGGTTGGAAAATACCTCCAGCATCATCAAGTCTAACCTGTGACTGATCCCCATCTTGTTCCCAGCCCAGAGCCCTGAGTGGCACTTCCAGTCCTCCTCTGGACGCCTCCCGGGATGAGGACTCCAAACCTCCCTGGGCAGTTCCAGTGCCTGGCCTCCCTTTCCATGGGGAAATTCCTGCTGATGTCCACCCTGAGCCTCCCCTGGCCCAGCCTGAGGCCGTTCCCTCTCCTCCTGTCCCTGGAAGCAGAGCCTGACCCCCCCTGAGCCCCCTCCTGTCAGGGACTGTGCAGAGCCACAAGGTCCCCCCTGAGCCTCCTTTGCTCCAGGCTGAGCCCCTTTGCAGCTTCCTCAGCTGCTCCTGGTGCCTGCAAGGAATGGGCTGTTCATGCCAGTGTGGCCCCTTGGGAATATCCTCTCCTGCTCTCCTTTGCCTCCCTGCATCTCCTCGCCCATCAGCCCCCATCAGCCCAGGCACTGCTCCCAACCATTCCCCTTCCCCCAGCCCTTCCTCCTCTCCAAGATACTGTGAGGGCAGAAAACCCCAGTTTCTGGACACTCAGCTCAGGAGCAAGACAGCAAACCTCTGCTGTGGGGATGTGTCCTGGGTTAGGCAGGAGGGGTCAAAATCTAGAAAGTGATCTATGCTGCAGGAAGGAATATAACTTCCTTCCTGGGAGAGAGAGCCAATAATCAGGTAGTTTTAAGGATTGATATGTAGATGAACCAATTAAAAAGTTGATTCGCCTTTGGGGAAAAAACTACATATAGGCAGAGAGCCTCTGAGCGTCTTCCTCTTTGGACCTGCTGCTGTGTAGAGAGGAGCATCTCCTGCTTCTCTCCCTGGTAAGGCCCCAGCCCCCCCACTCCTTCCAAGGAGGGAATGGGGAAGGGAGGTTTGGAGCCGCCGTGCTGCTACAGCCGAGAATGGGGGAGGAACCGGCTGGAATGTTCAGCAGATCCAGCTCAGCCGGTGTGTCAGCTACACCAGACAGGGCCAGGCCCCTGCTCCGGGCCAGGCAAGGACCGGGCCGGATCCATCCAGCTCGGGCCAGGCCCTGCCCTGTCACCCCGGGCCCAGATGGCCCCAGCAGGCCGAGCCAGCTCCGCAGAGCCGGGCACAGAGACTCTGAGAGCTTCTGCCATGCAGCTGGGACCTTTCTGAGCCAAGCACAGAGACTCTGAGAGCTTCTGCCATCCAGCTCGGACCTGTTCAAACAGCCCGGCAGAGAGCACGGGATCCTCACACTGCCAGAGAGACAGAGATTAACTCTATCGATGCCTGGACTGAACTTGCACAGAGAGAGGAACGAGTGAGGACATCTGCACAAATGCAGCATAGAGACTTTACAGTCAGTGAGGAAAGCAGAACGGATGCCTAGAGGGAGGTGTATGAGAAATGCTTTGAGAGTGAAGCTGAAAACTCTTTTGGAGAACCATGGTTGGGGACTGAGCTAATGAATTCCCTGTAATATATGAAGATATAGTCCAAAAGGAAGATGTGAAGTTCTTATTGCAGCCAGGGAACTGAGATACCTGGGTAAAGACAAGTAGGTGTTGAAAAAGTACAGCCTGATGAGAAACTTGAACTAAGAGAGAGGAGAGGCTGTGACTCAGAGCCCTGGTCCCGGGGAAATGCCAGAGAACCTGAGTTGTCAAGAGAACCTGTGTTGCTCAGCACAGAAGAAGGGATTTTCTTTGTTGCTGCAATTGAACTGAGCATCCTTAAAACAGGTACCCTGTGGACTGTTCATAACCCACCATATTGGCTGTGGGAAGGCTGCTGGTGTGGGAGGGATCCACCATTAAGCTGGACTTTGCTCCAGGCGGCGGCTGATGGTGAGGCAGAAAACGCATAAAAAACTGTATTTTTCTTACAGAAAATCCATGGTGTAAACAAAAGAGACTCCTCTCCCTAAATGAACGGGAACAAGAGCTATTTCTGAGGTGGTAAACTGACTGGAAGTCGATTTGTTGTCTTTTGTGTGTTGTCAGGGAGAATGAAATAGAGAGGTGGGGGAAGGAGGGGTGGTCTGGGGAGTTTGTTCTGGTTTTTCTTAGTTTTTTTCTCTTTCCCTTGGTCTTAGGTATATTAATAAAGTTTCCTTGTACTTTATAAAGTTTGAGCCTGCTTTGCCTACTCCTAATCCTCATCTCACAACAAACAATCAAGTGAATTTAAGTAAGTGTGCTGGCACTTAGCCACAAACCTGAATAGGCGAACTGAAACCACTACAGGATGTCCAGATGGATTTCAGAACCAGGGAATTTTTAAGGTTAGAAAACACCTCTGAGATCATCAAGTCCAACCTACAGCACCACTACCATGTTCACTGTTAAACCTGTCCTCAAGTGCCCCACCTATAATTTTTTGAACACTTCCAGGGATGGTTGGTGAGTGCCCTGCCCTACCTCAGACTTAATGCTTGACAACCTTTTCTGTGAAGAAATTTTCCCCAAGTTCCCTAATATTCAATCTAGACCTCCTCCGGAGCTACTTGATGCTGTTTTATCTCTTCCCCTTGATATTTTAGGAACGGGAGATTCCCTGTGAGTAGCAAGAATTGTATGCCTAAAACTGGGATTTACTCCATCACTGTTGCAATAAGTGATATAAACTCATCATCTGCATCTTTGAATCATCACCATCTTTAACAATCAGGTGCCCACATCTTGACTGACACACACCACACGGATGGGACCAGGGGAGAACCCTGGTGCACACCAAAAAGCTGGAATATCACACAGCTAGATGTGTCCGTACTGAAAGAGGAGAGGAATTCTTCCAAGTGAGAAGCACTGCAAGGAGACGGAGCTGCTGGGGCACAACTCGGAGGAGGGGTGAACCAAAGGGTTTCTCAGCACTAAAGCCACAATGCTGGTTTCCGGTTTTGTTGGGTTTAATGAAAGTGCATCTTTTTTGAAAGACAAGTGGGATTACAAGAACATATTTGACTCAGAGGCTTATTTCTCCTCCTGACAGAAAAAAAAACAACAACAACAAAAAAAAACCATAGAAAGACCAGAATGCACAAAGGGCTTACAACAACTGTGTTAACAACTGACAGCTCTTCCCCAGGTTTCAATATTACTTTGCAAATGGGGACTGTACTAACCTGCCTGATTTACAACAAAATGAAGGCACACCACATTTCCCTGCCCCGGTGACTGAACTGTCCTTGCTTGATCGCCAGAAATAGTTTGTCACATGAATTTACCTGTGGTAGCTGTGCTTTAACGCCCAATGTCAGACGGGTTTGAAACATGGGAGGAAAATATGCTGCAGTTAATTGTTCCAACAAACAGCCACGGGCACCCCCAACGGAGGAGTGATTTAGGTTCAGAAATACCCATCAACATTTAACAGCATTCCAAAGTGGAAGGGAGGTGGACGCTTTACCTCAGGATGCTGTTCAGCCTGCAGGCACTTGCAGAAGCTATCTGGAGTTTGCAGAGTTGCAGTAGATGGGGGTGCTCAGCTCTCTGTACCTGATTTGCAAATGCAGTAAGAAAGGCTTTCAAAATGCTTTTTGAGTGAAAGGCATTTGTGGAAAAATCTGTTTGGTTTCAATTCCTTCCAACCAGGAATGATGGATTTTCTTGTGTCTGCACAAAATCACAGCCCATGTCATTCTCTGCAGCAGGTTAAAGCAATTCCCCTCCCTTAGTTAACGTTTAATCCATTTTAATAATAAATGCTTAATAGCAAACATAAACCAGGAAAACAGCCCTTGCCCTGAGGAGCCGACAGTTTTATTGTCAATCCAAAGACTGAAGCCTTGGATTGACCGGGGTTGTGGAGGCTTCAAGCTGGGCAGGATTTCCCACCTGGGACCTGAGGAGTAGGATGCAAAGTTGAGATTACTCCATACATTCCGAGTCCTTCAGTGCACCTGCAGCACTATGGGCCTGCTCCCAGTGCTGGGACTTACTCAGAATTTGAAACTGAAGAATGAATGAAGCTTGTGTTTGTGAGCATTTTGTCTTCTAACCTCTCCCTGCTCTATCCCACGTTCCTTAGGACCCCCCACAGCACAATCATAAGAAACCAGGAGGAGCTGACCTGCACACCCAGGACCTGTCTTTGCACGCACACCTCCCCTGGGATGTCCCAGGGAGCACAGCTCTCTGCACCCTGCTTTGGTCTTGCTTGTGCTGCCTGTGCTGCCAGAGAAGTGTGAGCTCTCTCTTTATTGCCAGGCTGCTCCTGGAGAAAGTGGGGCCCATGTGTTTGTTGACCAGCTGGTCCCTGTCAGACACAAGCACTGACCCTGCTTTTCCTCCCTGGGTTCCAGTTTGGGTCTCTCCCAGCTGCCAGCTTTTGTGAAACTTGTAGAAATCACATGGTTTTGAGACTTCTCCTGTTATTTCAAATGGAGGAAAATTGCTGAAACCTTCTCATATCAGGAAATAAGCCCAAAACCATCTCCAGAAAGCTCAGAGGTTGGGCTGTTAGAGGCATCTTGCTCTGACTGCCCTTTGGAAGAGGGGACTCATTTTAAAGCAGTAAATTAAATCCCCCTATTCAGGGAAAGCCAGACATGAATATATAACTCAGTGTTCCCCCTCACTAACCTCAGATGACACCAGGGTTTGCCTCAAAACCCCTGTAAAATAGAACCTGGGTGCACCTGACCTACAAGTGCAAGATGCAGAGGCAGCACATGGTGGAAAGTTCCCCAGCTTGGCATCACTTTTTCCATTACTTAATTCTGAACCAGATTATCCATTTAATGAGGCATCCCAGGGTTTCAATGATTTATTTTGCACTGAGATTTTTATTTTAATTAATTTCGTGGAAAATAGAAATGCTTTAAGACAAAAAGCTTTCATTTTTCACATGGGAAATCTCATCCCAGGAGACACTTGCACATTTCTCTCATATCATACACAAACACCATAGAAAAATCTTTTCCCTCTTGATCTGTTTTCCCCTGGAGAGATGGAGATGTACAGAGACATCATCACAAGACTGACCTCTGAGGGTCTTTTTGTTCTACCAAGAGATAATGAGGAGAGAATGCTTTTTGCAGGGATGGATGCAGTTGTGGTAGCTAACAGAGGGAACTCACCCTCATTAATGTCTTTAGGAGGCAAACTCCACTGGGGTTCCATAGAAGTAGGACTGCTTTGTCAGCCTGGAACTTGTCTCCTCCCACAGCTCATCCTGCACTGCCATGTACACCCAGCACCTCCGCTCTCCATACCTGTCCCTGGAGTTACAGGGCCTTAAAAGGGACTCTAAAAAAAAAAGGATTGGTGTGGATCAGCTGCAAACCCCTGTCATCCCTGACAGAAATAAATCCATTTGTTATTCATGTGGATGTCACACATATTTCAGGAGATGCTCCATCACAATTTAGCATTAGTTAATGGCCATTTAGAGTGATCCTGCAGCATCTGCAGAAGGGGTGGTGGCTGCAGGATCTGAGGCCGGGGGAGAGGATGAAAAATGCAGTTCAATCAACAAGGATCAATCTTTACATCCAGCACAGCAGCTCCTTCTCCCCAGCATAGCAGCTCCTTCTCCCCAGCATGATCTCCACACCCTCATCATGCTATCCAAGGAAACTGTTCCCATCTTTTACATAAAGATTGGTTTAGATGGGAACATTGATTGAGAAATGACTGCAGCAGCAGTTTTCATAAAGCCTTTTGGGAAAACTTGCCTCTTTTAATTAAAAAAAAAAGGAAAGAATCCTCAAACAGTAAATGCTTCAAAGGAAGAAATTAATGACTTAATGTATCGGGGTTGGGTGCCTGCTGTACTCGGCCAGCAGCTCCTGAGCGGAAGAGGACACAGCATGTTATGTTCTGTGAGATCCTGATCCCCACCCCTAACCCTAATCCCAGCAGTATATCGAGGGAAAAATACCAGTACAATGAACAGAAATTGCACGTCTGAGCAGAATTCTGGTTCACATGTTCACAGAAACACCAAGAAATCTGATGGTGAATGTCAGCTTGCATCCAAGGTCCCCTTCAGCTAAACCATCCCATTCCAGATGGCTGAGAGTCCCTCCCATCTCCCAAAACATAATTCCATCCCCCATTCAGGGTTGAACTGATGCCTCTCTGACATCGTGGTTCAGCTTTCACAGGTTCCTCCATCACTGGAGAACTGCTGAGGAGTTCACAGCTCTGCTGGCACCACTTCACACGACAGAAGCATGAGCTGCTCTTCCAAAGCCTTGCACTGGAAGGAATACAGAGACTTTGCTGGATGTCTCAGGATTCACTGTCCATTTTGGTGCCAGGGAACAGTGAAGTGTGGTGTTGGAAGTTTAGATAATCAAGGGTTAAGCGTCTATTAATTCCTCCCACTGCTCATTAACTCTCCTCTGCAATTAATTTAGTCCTGCCTATGGCAACTGCAGCAATGTTTGCTGGGCTGTCATTGAGCAACCCCACGTGAATCCTGTCCTGTCCTATCCTCCTCCTGTTCCAGAGCTCCAGCTCATCATCTTTTACTGAACTGGGAGAAATCTCCTGTTATGGAGCCCTTAAATTACCTCTCCCACAGCTGAATCACCAGAGAGCATTTGCTGGGGTTTATTTATTCTCTTCTCCTGGCCTAAGATTAATGTCCCTCAAACCTTTAGGTGAACCAACAGTTCGAATCACTCTTATGGGATTCAGCCCCTTTCATAAAGTGAAATCCTCACACGATTCCTCCACTGCACGAGTGTGGGATTTCAGAGAGCCTGGATAACACAGATGGAATGAGAAACCAAAAAATGTCTCAATGGGTTACTTTGATTTTCTGCTTCCAAATAATGACAAAAACTTTAAAAAGCAGAATAAGATTTGATAATTTTTTTTAAATTTAATTTTAAATTATTTTAATTTCATGCCTATCTTTATATTACATTTATATATCAGTCTTCATCACTATTGAAACAGAATCATGAAAACTCAGTTTTATAGAGTAGCTAAAACTTGGTCCCACTAAAATTTCTAAAATTTTTGGGCCTCCAATGGTTTGGTTTGGGGGTTTTGGGTTGGAAATTTTTTCATATAGGCAAGAAGGACAGATTCAGAACTATTGGTTTCCCTGAGGAAAAACTCCAATTCCCAAGAAACTCACACTGGAAGTGAGATGTGGACAACCTTTGGACTGACTGAAAGGGAAGCCTACAGACCTGGCATGAGACAAGAGCCTGGAATCCCCTCCTCATGCAAGGTCAGATCAATGTGGGGGAGAACCTAAGGAGGAGATAAAATTTGACTCAGTCTTTTTCACTTCTGATTTTCATTTCAAATTGCAGTCTCTGAGGAAATTGTGAAGCAGAACTGGCTCCTCTGACAGGAGCAGACAATGGTACAGCTGCTCTTGCACATGAAAATCCCTGACGGCTCCGTTTACTTGGATGGGCTCCTCTTGGAAATCGAAGTGCAGATTGAACCTCCTTTCATCCATCTCACCCTGAGCAAATATATGTGCATTTTCCATTACCCTTCACCCCTTCACGCTCCTTGCCTTAACACACAGGCTAAATCCTTCTTTCCATGGCACAACAGCAACAAATGACCAAAACAATTCTGCTCTTCCTCAAGTAATGGCATGTGCTCGGTTGTAAATATTCATAGCTGGGTGGAAATTGGTTCTTGATGGCCCTGAGCACACTGGTCTCAGTTGTGCTGAAACAACTCTCAGTCTCTTTTATCTCCAGGAGGTGATTTTGTTTTCCTGGTGCAGGCCTCATCATTTAATCCTTGACAGATAGAGTCAGACATAACCACCTCATCTACCTCATTTTCCCTCTTAGCTTCTTGTGGTTCTGGTGCCTGAGAGGTTTCCTCATGGATTTCCATAGGTTGGGAAGTCCCAACAAGCTTCTAGAGGACCATTCAGTTGCACTCATCCCTTAATAAAGTCAATCTATTTAAGGCTTTTCATCATCACCTCTGAGCAGATGCAGGTGGCAAAATAGACACTGACTTTCACAACCTTCACATTTAGCCACAGATCACAACTTCCTCCCTCAGGAAGATCTGAGTCTCCCCCACTCCCAGCTCTCTCATAGCTGTCATCACTTTATAAGCAAGAAAGTTTTCCATGGGTCTGTTTTCCCAAAGAGCTCTTCCTGTGGAATGCTGCAGGGTCTCATCAGCCCAGTAGGCAGAATGCTTTTTGTATTTTTGAGTTCCATATAGAGCTGGTGTAGCTGTGGCAGCAGCACAATCACCTGACACCCTGCTCACACCCACCTTACCATGGTAGTTTATCAACTTTCCTGCCCTCACCCTGACCACGCCAATGGATGGAGAACTCTGCTGCATGGCCAACCTGAGCCTGGCTGGCACTCCAGGCCTAAATCCCTGTGACATGCCTTTGGGAAGGCATAGGAGGGACTCCAGACCGTGCCAGAGGAGGTGGAGATGCCGTGCATGACCTCCCCATCCTGCTGCTCTTCAGGAGCTGCCAGACACATTTTTTGTTAGCAGAAGCAGAGTGATGGGTTTGAGGGTTTGTTTTTTTTTTTTTTTCAGGGAATCTCCACTGTCTGCTTCTAAAGCAAATAGGGATAGTTTCAGGAAATGGGAAAAGACAGGGGCTTGCTCAGAGAAACTGTGGCAGACTCATTATAGAATCAGAGCCGTGAATGCCTTGATGCTCAGTGCAGATGGAGCTGTCAGCCACTCTGCATTTTAGGGTAATTTTTGTCCTTAGGTCAGTAATGCAAACTTGAATTTGTGCACAGAGTTCACAGAGAGAAAGGTGATCGTCTTCCCAAACTAGCTTTCATTTCTCTGGAAGGCTGAGGGTGAACTGAGCACAAGAACAGGTCAGGGACGGGCAGAGCTCTTCAGGGTAAGAGCTGTGGTTTCCGTCTCTTTTGGGGACACAAACAATGGGATTGGGGACACAAACAATGGGATCGAGGGCACCCTCAGCAAGATTGATAGCACCAAGCTGTGTGACACTCCGGAGGGAAGGGATGGGATCCAAAGGGATCTGGACAGGCTGGAGAGGTGGGAATGTGTGACCCTCACAAAGTCCATCAAGGCCAAGTACAAGGTCCTGCAATGCTGTTCAACCTGGAGAAGAGATGCTTCAGGGAGACTGATCTCCTTTAGAGCCCCTTCCAGTGCCTAAAGGGGTCCAAGACAGATGGAGAGAGACTTTGGACAAGGGCATGTAGGGACAGGACAAGGGGGAATGGCTTTAAACTGAAAGAGAGGAGACTTGGATTAGATATTAGGAAAACATGCTTCCCTGGGAGGGTGGGGAGGTCCTGGCAAAGGTTGCTCAGGGAAGCTGTGGTTGTGCCTGGATCTATAGAAATGTCCAAGGCCAGGTTGGATGGGACTTGGAGCACCCTGAGACAGTGGAAGGTGTCCCTGCCCATGGCAGGGAGTGGGATTGAATGATTTTAAGGTCCCTACCAACCCAAACTATTCCAGGGTTCAATGTTTCTATGAAAAAATGAGATGCTCCAAAAATAGCAAAAGGATTTAAGACCCAGTCGGTCTGCACCTGGTTTTTGTTATGGAATCATAATTCACCTTGGAAGGGACCTTGAGAAACCAGAGACCCTCACTGAAGTCAGATGTGTTTTCTTCTTTAATCAAGTGAGAGTTTCTCCTGTTTCACTTCATGACAACTGGTTTAGATTTTTACCCATTTCTGTCCATGGGGATTATGGACCTGGTAGTCAGAACCTCTCAGGGAGGGTTCAGATTAAACCCACAGCAGTCACATCATGATTTTTCACAGGGCATCACTGCACTTGGTCAGATAAGCACAAAGATTCCTCAAGAGGGAACATCTGGGAGGTTGTTTATTATCTGCCAAGAAGACTCCAAGGGACACTTGCACAGAGGGGTATGGAAGAAAGTCAGGACAAGCTATGTTGTTCCACTTTACCTCTCCAGCTGGAAACCAGGCTGGGTTTTTTTATATATTCCTTGTTTTTCCTGGCCTGTACTTCCAGCTTTGGACACGACTCGATTAAGTCTGATTCCTGTAGAGAGAGCACAAGTACATCTGAAAGCTTCCTGTGGTTTCACCCTCCACCCACTGCAGATAGAAAACTGTACCCAGGAGAACTCATCTAAGGCCAGTTGTCAGGGAGACCCTGTGACATGAGCTGTTAGTCACAGAGATCCATGGGTGAAGGAGGCATCAGGATATGGTGGCTGGAAGACATTTCTCAGATTTGTTCTCAGTTGTTGACAATCTTGGCTCTCTACAGCTTTGGGCACTTCAGTTCCCAGTGCCTGTCTGGGAGAAATGAGCTGAGGCACAAGAAGCCACACTCAGAGGTATTTCCAACACTAAGAAAAGCCTCACACAATTCCCAGGACAATTCTGATAAATCCTGGCAGCCCTCAAACATTTCCTCTATCCTTGGAACTCCAATGACACACCCCTTGCTCAGCAGTTCTTCTCCATCCCAAGGGTGAATTTGCATTTTGCTCCAGCTCCAGCTCCAGCTGCTGTTTGGAGTGCAAATCCCTGGACAGGTGGGATGTGGAGAACAAAGGAGCTCTCACTTGGCCTCCTGATGAATAACACTGATGAATGGGAATCACTCAGAAGTGAGGAGTGGTTCTTGCTCTCCAAACCAAGTGCCAGCTGCTCCAGTGAGGGAAGGCTGAGCCCCCATCTGGCTCTTACACACACAAATTCTTTGTCCTTCTTCCCCGTGCCTCATCTCCCTCATCACTCATCCCCTCTGCTCTCCAGCTGACTCTGACACTTTGGCTGTGCCTATTCCTGACATTTCCCACTTTTTCAAATTATTCCTCATCCCAAAGCCCAAGTGAGGGAGGGCAGCATGCCTGGCTAAGAAACAGCTCAAACCACATCAAAACACAAGCTTTTTCAAAGATCATTAATGAGGACTTTGTCACTGTTCTGGTCAGGTCTGCAGCCAGATCAGCATCCCAAATGTGGAGCACCAATGTCTCAGGTTAACAACCTACAGCTCATTTCTGCAGTTTCTCTCCTTTGGAGTTGTTTCACCCAGTCTTTATACTTCCAGTATGTCATGGCTTGATATTGGCCAAATACCAGGCATCCACAAAAGTCATTTGCTTACCCTCTTCTGCTACAGTTGGGCAGAGGAGAGGGAGAAAAAAAATTAAGAATTAATGAAGGGTTCATGAGTTGAGATAAGGACTGGGAGAAAACCCTCTAAGGGCAAAACAGGTTTAAATTTAAAGGTATAAAGTAAATTTATTATTAAAAGAGTCAGAGGAGGATAATGAGAAGGAAAATAAGCCCTTAAAACGTCTTTTTTCCCCCCAGCCCCTCCCTCCTTCCCACCAACAGCACAGGGAGACAGGGCAGGGGAGTTTTGGTCAGTTCATCATTGAGATCTTCTGTTTGCTCAGGGAGAGGAGTCTTTCCTCTGCTATGCCATGAGGGCCCTCCCATGGGCAAACATTCTTCCCGAAACTGCTGTGGCGTGGCTCATTTGTCCACAGGGTGCAGTCCTCTAAGGACAGGCTGCTCTAGTTTGGAAGCAATGGCCCTCTCTCTGTGTCTCTGGAAGCAGGGGCTCTCTCTCTGTTCGGGTGTCCCATTGGATCACAGCTTTCTCTGGCATCCACCCGCTCCGGCGTGAGCACTTTTCCCATGGGCTGCAGGTGGATCTCTGCATCCCCCACGGACTTCGTGCATTACAAGGGGACAGTTTGTTTTCCATAGTCCTCACCACGGACTGCAGAGCAATCTCAGCTCCGACGCTTGGAGCACCTCCTCCCCGTCTTTTTTTTCCACTGACCTTGGTGCTGCCTTGTTTCTTTCCCTCGCATGTCCTCACTTCCCCCCCCACTCTGACTGGAAGTAAAACTGCTGCTCGTAGGTGCCATTGTCAACAACTTCCACTAATTCAAAGATTCTTGCAAGATCCTGCAGCACCAAGAAGTTGATCTTGTCTAGATTCCATGTCAGGAAATTGCTCGTCATGCGCGGGCAGTGGCGGCCACAGCAGCGCTGGCACCGTGTGACGCCTCTCCTCATGCGGGGCACCGGGAAGGGGAAGCCACCACTGCTGCCCCTGCCCTTCTGCCCGCAGTGTGGCGTGGCCAGGGGCAGCCAGGCAGGCAAGGCTTGCCACGGGCTGTGCCAGGATGGCCCCAGTGGCAGCGCCTCGCCACCCCTGGAAAAACACTGCGTGAGCACTGTTTTGATTTTCTTCTTAAGTATTTCCCCACAGAGGCCTTACCAACCTCTCTTAACTGGGCCAGCAGCATGTCCATCTTCAGAGCCATCAGAGATTGGCTCAGGCAGACATGGTGGAAGTTTCTAGCAGCTTCTCACAGAAGCTACGCCTGTGGCCCCCCGCTACCAAAAACAAGGCTGTGCCAAATCAACACACAGTAACAAAGGATTTAAAATTGGGTTTGCCATGGAAAGACCCCACTGAAGTTCCACAGCCTTCATTAGATTTTAACTCTATTAACCATTCCAACCCAAGAATGGTTTTTCGTGAGCATTGATCCCAACTTGCACCCACACATGAAACTTCCTGTGAAATTTGGAGCATTATCCTACCATTTTGTAATAAATAAAGGAAATACAAGCCCCATCAGTGTAACAGGGAACTACCACACCCATAAATCCTTACAGGACAGAGAAATTTAATCCAGAAAAGCAGTGGGTGGAATGAGGGTCTGCATTTCCCAAGGGCAGGGTTTGCCAGATACCTGAGTCAGGAGCAATCCACCTTCATTTAGACACCCAACAAGACACCCCAGCAGCAAAATTATAATCCTGCACTCCCTCTGTGCATGTGCCCACACCCAGACCCTAAACAGCACCTGCAAAATTGAGATATTCCAGTGCAGACTGGGAAGGCTGCACAGAGACCTGATTTCCTACCAGAAGAATAGCCTGTTTGTGTAGAAGTTATCACTGAATTGCACATCTCACTATGGCAGATCTCATTATGGCATCTCACATTCTGGAGCAAACTTTGGAAAAGGTCACAACTCTCCAGAAAAATTGTTAAATAGAAAAGTAATGTTTTTCTGAATCAAGTATGCACTATTCTGACTTTTTTTTCTTGAAGAAAGCGAAAGTTGTTCAAGAGAGATGCGAATGGACTGTTAGTCTAAAAAGCCAAAGCTATTCACTAAACATTAGCCTGATAGATATACTAGAAAGAATGGCAGAAAAAAATATGTATAGAGAAAGCCAGATAGATTGACAGAAACTCGTGTCTTAAAATAGCAAAATTCACATGAGATATGCTCCATTATGTGGACCCTGTCTGTCAGAAGAATGTGTATTGAAAATAAATGAGTTCTATCCTTCAATTGTCATGGTCACTGGCAATAAATAGACACCTGATGAGGCAGAGCAGGCACAAGGGAAAAGTTTGTGTTAGCTGGAATGATTGCATGTGTGAGGAAGCCCAGCCCAACGTTGCATTTAGCCAATGACCCGACTGAGGAATGTGTTGCCACCCCAGACACCCAGAACAAACACCCAGAACATCCCCCAGAGCCACGGTCAGGCTGTGCTGGGCAGGGCTGTGCTGCTGGGGAGCATTTCTCAGCAAGGGGGGAACTGAGGGATCCCTTTCCCCTGTTGCTCACATTCCCAGTATCCACTTCCAGGCCATCCCATCCCTCACTTCATGTTTGCCCCATGGGTTGAAAGGGTTTTCAGAGGTTTTCTCCCTGTTGCCCCCCACATTTGCTGGGTCACACATAAAATCCTCCTGCAAGGCTCCCCTGCCACTGCCCAGCTCATCCCAGGCTGGAACAGTGAAGGACCATGAGCCACACCAGCAGCCCCAGGAAAGAGGCTTTACTCCACACACTCAGGGACTCCCAGAACATCACAGTGGTGTGGCAAGGGCTGATGAGCCCAAGCTTTGCCAGGCTCAGCAGCAGTGGGATGGGAAGACCTTGATGCCATGTTGAGCAGCAGGAGCACAGCTCCTCCAGGAAAATGCCATCTGCGAGGTCATTTCCAACCAGGATCTCCTGGGGGGAGCAATGCAGAAAACAAGGAGGGGATTTCCTTGGCTGCTGCTATCAGGCTTTCCTCCTCCAAATGCTCCAAGGGATGGCTTTACTAAAGCATGTTCTGCCAATTTTCTCTTCTTCATTGCTTTGCCTACAGCAGAGCTCTGCATTATCTTCTCTGCGGTTCTGCGAGTGGCAATGCCAGCATAGGATCAGCACATCCTGCTAAGACCTGGCTGTCCCCTTTGGGGTATTTCTGCAGAAAAGCTGTGGGGACTGTCTCTAGTGAGCAAACCTTAATATGGGAAATGTTATCCGATGTTAAATGAGAGGCATCAGGGGGAGAAGGAACTGGAAGTGTAGGGAAAGCACAGCTCAAATCCCATTAATAAAGCAGTGACAGAGGATTTAAACAGGGCAATGGAGGAGGAAGGAAGGTAAAGTCATGTTTTCAAAGTGCCAAGATGCTGCCATTCAAGCTCCTGCTCTCCATGCAGCAGCAGCAGCACCATGGGCTTTATTCAGGGACACCCTGCACACAACACCCCCATGTACCAGAAGGCAGAGCTGACCAGAGGCAGCACAGCACTGACTCCTCCAGCAGCACCTTACTGCAGAGTTCCTGTTTGGTGCAGCCCCCTGCTGCAAAGCTCCTGCCTCCTCTGCTCCCAGCTGCCAGAATTTGGGGAGTGCATCTAAAAACCTCATAGCTCTTCATCCTGCTGACATATTGCAGAACTGCCCTGGGATTTACACCCTGTTTCCCTTCAGGAAACAAATCAGGCTTCAGTGATGACTCTTCCCCAGCAGGTGCTGCAGCAGGATGGATGTGCTGTCACTGAGCCCGTGTGCATCTGCAACAGGTTGGTGGTGATTAAATGCAAAATTCATCCAGGACATGAGGTTCTGATTCAGCCTGGAGGCAGCTCTCAGACCTTTACAGCATTCTCCCTGTGGAAACACCTACTCATCCTTCAAACAGGCACTTTTTCCTGCCTTTTATCTCCAAGACGTAAAATCTGGATGGAAAACAGGGTTGTTGTGTCCCTGTTGAGTGCTGCTTCCTGGATTTCCATAACCTGGAGGATTACCTGGAGTCAGTGAGACTGAAGCCGTGCCTCTGTGAGAGACAATGTTGTCTTCTGGCTCAGGTAGGAGCTGCTTTGCCGAATGGGCTGAAGTATTGCACTTAATCTCTCACTTTGACAAGGACAAGTGCTGTCAGTCCATAATATCCTGTCTCTTTCTAGCTGGCCATGATCTGTTTTACAGAGAATTTATTTGGCAGACAGGGAATGTTTCTCTTTCTGGAAACTACAGTATCCTCCATGGAAAAAAAAATTAAAAATCATTGTTTCAGAAGCAATTATCTTAAAAACTCAATAACACCCTGCTGGGTCCCAGGGGGGCTGCCAAGAGCTCCTGTCTTCCCTGAGAACAGGACCTGCTTTCTAAAGTCCTTTTGTAAGCCCTGCAGGTGCTTTCAAAATGCTAGTTGCTCCCTGGCTTTGAGGTTTTTGCTTTTGGCTGGTTCTTATTTCATTCTTGGCAAGTCCACAGGCTGAATACCTCCTGCTCCCCACACTTCACTAGAGTCAAGGGAGGTCTGTCCATCCTCCTGGGATCTGACCTCACTCCCCAACTCTTATGTCTCCTGGACTTCTGCATGTTTCTCCTTTTTTATCCCAGTCTCCAGACTTGCTCACACATGGCTTTTCTTTAGCAAGTTCCTCTCCTTGGGACTTGGTTGACACTTTCCTACAACCTGGGTGGCCCAGCCCCTGCTCAGACCTGCCCAGGAAGCAGAAACAAGGGAATGGTTTGTCTGGATATCCAGTTTGAAATATGCACAGTCTCAGAATTATGTACAGGCAATAACTGAGGCATAAAATTCTACGTTCCTGCCCAGAGGTTTAAAGAGAGCACAGTCAAGGGGATGGCAATGACTTTGGAGCTGGAGTCAATTGGACTCATTTGCTGGGAGATCCAAAGCAGCACAGATAGAAAATATTCCTTTCTCCCAAAACCAGACAAAGATCCTGCTGATGAACCAGGCGATCACAACCCCTGCCCAGGACCTGCTCTCTGCAGGACACACTGTAACAAGCAGAACAAGCAGCGGCACTCCCAAGAAACAGCCACCTGAAACCTGTAACGCCCCTGACTCCAGGATCACAGAGCCAAGGCACTGCCCACCACGGCCTGAGAGCACAGTGGGACTTAGCCCAGACCCCAACACCCCCCATCTCAGCCAGGATGGGACTCAGCCCCCCCTGCAGCCCCTTGCCCAGCCCCCTCACCTGCCCCAGCAGCACACAGGGGCACCGCTTCATCCAGACAATCTCCTTGTGATTCTTATTTTACACTGACACATTTATCACCACAGCACCCAGGCCAGCCTGCACTGCCATCAGGGTGTCAGCCAGAAACTGGAAACTCAGCAGCAGCTGCTTCCCTCAGGATGCTCAAGTACCCGGCTCACTCCACCTCCCCCATCTCAGAGCAGACCGGGATCACAGCTCAGCCTCTCAGTTGTTTTTCCTCTCCCTCTCTTTCCCCTCCTTTCCTCTAACACAGCACAGGAAGGACAC
Source organism: Eopsaltria australis (assembly GCA_034509425.1). Lineage (NCBI taxonomy): Eukaryota > Metazoa > Chordata > Aves > Passeriformes > Petroicidae > Eopsaltria > Eopsaltria australis. The sequence continues at coordinate 290,215 of JAVTVJ010001011.1, read as the reverse complement.
AGCACCAGGCAGGTACCCAGCTGCTACCCTCACTCTGCAGCAAACCAGGATTTATGAGCCACGAACACCAGGAATAAGAAGAAAAATTTCCCCTTCTGCAATTCCAGCAAAGCTGCAAACACTTGGAAAAATACAGCTGGACACCGCTCAGACCAGCCCCAAGCACCTGCCCTTCTTGCTGCCTTTGTCCAGCCCTCTCTGCTTCCTTCAGCTGGCTGACATCCACTGGCCATGGCTAGAGACCCCCAGACCCCTGTGATGCTCAGCGGGACCAATCTGACCCCGAGCAGACACCTAGGAGGCGTGGGCCTTATGCAGGATGGAGGCAGCACCTGCTACAAGCCCTTTGCAGGTCTGGCCCCACAAAACCCCTGTTAGGACTCCAACAAACAAACTTCAGCTCAACAGGCTTCCTCCTGCTCCTCCTCTGCCATGCCAGAGCCTGGCAGCCACTGCCTCACCACACAGCTTGGCCAGTGACCTCCAGGGTTGTCCAGGTCCTGCAACACCACAGTCCACATGCCCACATGAAAGAGTCCACAAGAGAAAAGCAGAGTGTCTGCTCATACTCACAGTTTTGAAGTCTTTGTGGTTGCACTCCTGGCCTCTGAACTTGCAGTACAGCATCATATCCTTCAGGTCGTGGCCAACCCGTGCCAGGAACTCCTGCATGCTGAAAACTTTGGGTTTATACTGTTTAAAGTTGGCCTTTTCTTGGAGGATGGCTAAGACAGCGGGGTCAGCCAGGTGAGGGTTGGGGATCTGCAGGTTGACGTCCAGCAGAGCCAGGAGCTCCCCAGCGTGGTACAGGTCATTGGTGGTGAGCCGGGAGAAGCGGAACTCGTTGAGGTTACAGATAGTGACAGCAGGAAACACCAGGCTGTTCGCCACCACCTCGTCCACTTTGGTCACGTGCTGGTAGGAGAAGTAAAAAGCCACCCTGTCCGAGCTCTCCACCAGGAGGAGACCCAGCGAGCCCACAAAGGCCAAGGTCCAGAGCAGGCGCCGGATGGTCACGGGCCCATAGACAAAGACGTGGCGGATCCCATGGAGCGTGGTGGTGTTGGCAAAAATCTGGATGCTGGAAGGCTGCAGGCTGCCCATGCTGCCCTCACTGGTGCTGTCCTTCAGATCCATAGTTCATTTAAATCCTGGTCCTGCTTTTTGGGTCAGTCTGGAGCCAGAACTGGGATTTGGATCTCTCCCTTCTCCTCTCCAGAGTAATTAAACCCTTTTAGGGGCAGGCGAGGGAAGCAGACTGAGACCAGCTGCTGCGAGTTTATCCCACGAGCTCAGCAGTAGCTTCGTCAGGGTAAATATTTATATAAAATCCATTCAAACTCTCGCTCTTGATTTTCTCGGTGCGATAAGGAGGGCTGGTTTTATTTAGGGAGACACCAAGGTGATGTGGAAGAGATGTGGGTGGGCAGCGAAAGCTGAGCCAATGGCAATAAAGTCCTCCCCCTGCACACACACACAGGCACACACGCGCCGAGGGGAGCTGAGATTAAGCGAGCGAGCCTAAAACAAGTGGAGGCAGCTCGCAGGCTGTTAACTAGTGCGGAAAGCCGAGGATGCTGCTTCTCGGATGTCTTCAACCCGACCGGGAGATGCTCCCCGAGCTCCGGGGATGCGACTGCAGGATTTAGGCATCTCTCATCCTCCCCACCTCACCATTTTGGGCAGAAAATACCACCCCGAAAACCCAGCCTGTGCTGCCGGTGTGATTTGCAAGGGAAAGCTGGGCAGCTAATTCAGCGGGAGACATAGGAGATGAAATGGAAGAGGGAAAAGGAAAAGCTGAAAAACAAAAGGAAAAGCTGAAAAATAAAAGAAATGGGTGGGACTGCTGCTCAGCTCCGTGCACGCACACACGCAGATTAGAAAGCAGTGGCATGAACCCGCTTCTCCTTCACACGGCAGCTCCGAGCAAAACCCAGGCAGGGCAAGACCCGGGGAGCGGCAGCGGAGGAGCTGTAGCATCTCTCATCTCTCCTCTTTCTCAGAGCTTCCCTTCCCTGCAGGACTTCCAGGGAGAAGCGCTGGGAGCCGTGAGTCACACATGGATCTGGAGCCCTGCGGCAGGGCAGGGAGAGGGGGCTGTGACCCGGGACCCCCAGCTCCAGCCTGGGCTGAGTCTGGACGTGGCTGTGTCTCGGCGGGGCCGGGGGGGCTGTATCCAGCAGCTCCTGAGCCCCCCGGCTCAGCCCCCCGAGGCTCGGAAGACTCCAAACCAGCAGGATTTCCAGATGTTCTGTTTGCCCCTGGAAGGCAGCTGTGACGGATGTATTTGGGGAGGGCTCTCCCAGATGTGCGTTCAGCCGGGAGGTTGGGAAGGAGGAGGGAGTGGAGGGGAGGAAAACTGGGCACGGTTTCCTACCCGGGAGATGCTGCAGATCCCGTGACGATGCCTCTGTGCAGAAGAGCACCCGTGGTGCCACTGCAGGCGTGGAAATGAGGGGTATGGATACCCCTGGTATGGATACCAGAGGTGTAAGGTGCTGGGTCTGAGCAGGGCCAGAGTAACTCCCTTCCATATCGGCTCCGGGAACAGCACGGGTTTTGCTTGCTTTTTTTCAGATCCAGAATTTGTCTCTGTACAGCACCCAGCCCTGCAGCAGGTGAGGGTCCCAGAGCATGGAACACCTGGGACATGACTTCCCCAGCTGGCATGAGGTAGGAGCAGAGGGTCAAAGCACAGGCAGAGCCTGTCATGGTCTGCAGGGCAATGCCTCATGACTCAGCCATATTCTTAAAAAGATTATATGGGATAAAAACGAGCCCAGTTTCTGGATTCATAACCCTGAGTGCTGTCACCGTGACAACAGACTCTTTGCACCATTTGGCCCCTTCACCATTCAGGTGTTTGACTTCACTGACGGACCCCCAAGACTCTTGTCCCCAGGCCATGAGCCACCCTCTCCTCCCCCTGACGATTTTCACCCAGAGATAAGACAATTTCAGCTTTGCTGTCTCTACATTTGGCCTTGGCAGCCAAAGGCAAGCCCAGCCATGGCATCCTCCAGCATGGATGATCCTATGGGAATCTCTCTCAGTCTGAGCTACCCATCCTAGCCATGCTACAACACTACTTTCTCCATTTTACACCAGGGAATCTGAGGCAAAGAGAGGACAAAGGACTTGGGAGCCCTGAGCTGGATTTTCCAGGACTTTTCTGTATACCAGGTTGCTGGCCTGAAGCTGAACTCTCCTTCTGTAGCCAGAAGGCTCCAGCACTGTGTTCTCGTGGAAGGCTGAGGTGCAGAGGGAGCAGGAGCTGCCTCCAGAGTCTGGTTTCCTCTTGTACAGATCTACATCAGCCCTGAAATACAAAATATGGTTCCTCCTCCTGCATCTGTGCCTGTGAGTGAAGCCAGGCTCTCAATACAATCCATTGGTGGCTAAATAGAGCTATGTTCCTTCTGCACTACACAGAAATTCAGCCAAGGAGAGATGCACAAACCTTGTGGTGCCCTTTTCAGAAGGGTGGAAAAGGCAGAGCTGAGCACACCCAAACAAGCTGTGGCCCAGAATTAAAGCAGCTGAAAACAGAGTGGCCACAGCACCCTTGCTCCTGTCTCCAGACCTTGCTGCATGTCTCCCCTTGTGCTCACCACCCCTGCATGGTCAGGGACAAAACCCTTCCCCTCTAAACAATTCCTGTCTGGAATGGGCTCCCTTTCCTACCTATTCCCAGCCCATCTGCAAATCCCCGTCCCCTCCCCTCCCCGGCTGCATTGGCCAGCCTGGTGTGTTAATGCTTTCATTTGCTCCCCGTTAATGCTTTCGTTTCCCCCCCGCCCCGTGTGCTGCCTTTGCAATTCTGTTTGCTGTAATTCACACCATAAACCATCTGCTGCCTTTTGTTGAACTGTGCGGGGAGCTTTGTCTGCAGCCTGGAGGGGACAGCCCCGTGCCCAGCAGAGCTGCCTGGCACCCGGCTCGGCTCCGCTGCTCGTGGGGATGGGCACAAACCTGGGAGACCAATCACGGAATCATGCAATGGCTTGGGTTGGAAGGGACCATCTCATCCCACCTCTGCCACGGACAGGGACACCTCCCACTGTCCCGAGGTTCTTCAAGCCCCATCCAGCCTGGCCTTGGGCACTCCCAGGGATCCAGGGGCAGTTTCTCTGGGCACTGTCATACTCTGGTGAGGGCTGGTGGCTCAGGCTGTGTCCAAGAGCTGCCATCAGCCACGATGTCCTGGGAGCCAAGGAAAGCAGTGCCTGGGGATGGGCTATGGGGTAATGTCAGCAAGGGTGGGGGACATGGCATGCGAGGGCTGGTAAGGGCTGATGGCCCCTCTGGCCACCTCTGGGAACAGTCCCTCTAAGGGGACACGCAGGGGGAGGAGAAGGCAGCCTGGCTAGTCCCATAAAGCCCCTGAGGTGGCAGAGCCCAGCTAAGGACACCTGCACTAGGGAAGGCCCCAGGAATGTGGAGCACCCCTGGCAGGTGGAGGAGCTGCTACGGCAGCTCACAGCCCAGTCTCAGCTGGGCTGCTCACAGAACGTGCTGCTGCAAATCTGCTTCAGCAGACGAGCCAGCCAGGGCCAGAAGACATATCCCTGAGGAAAATCCTCTTTTTTTCCCCCTTGGCAGAGATGGAGGGGAGAGGCCAGGCTGGGCGAGGGACACGGGAGCAGAGCCTTCTGTCCTTTGCACAGCCTGTGCCTGCCCTCTTGTGTCTCCAGCACTTGCTGCAGCGCTCGGAATCCCACCCGAAACACCGGAAAGCGGCTCTGTTCGAGAAGGGAAAAGGGATGAAGAAGGGTCCCGACCCGTGTGAGCCCCTCTGCTTCCACAGCGTCACCTGACCCCGCCCGGAAGCCCAGCCCAGGTAAAGGGTTTGCAATGCGAAAGGCCGGACTGACCTCACAGACACAGCAGTGCGATGTTTTACAGAGAAAAGAGGTGCTTTGGTCACCCATGTGGCTCAGCACATGCCTACCCTGGGCCAGAGCCCTCTTCTTAGCCCTGGAAATCGCTGTGTTTTCTGCCAGTTCATTGTTTCCCTCTGGGCTTGAAGAGAAAAAGGATTAAAAAAAACCCTAAAAAACCAAAAAACAAACAAACAAACAAAAAACCAAACCAAAACAAAAAAAAAACCCGAAAAACAAAAACAAACAAACAAAAAAAAAACCAAACAAAAAAAACCACAAAACGAAACCAAACCAAACCAAACAATGATGGCTGCAGTTCAGGGAAGAGGTTGTCTGAAAATCACAGACTCATTTAGGTTGGAAAAGTCCTCTGAGCCCACTGAGTGTGACTGAGTTAACGCAGCAGTGCCAAGGCCACCACTGACCCATGTCCCCAAGTACCAAACGGCTTTTAAACCCCTCCAGGGATGGCGACTCCACCCCTGCCCTGGGCAGCTGTGCCAGGGCTGGTGTGAGGAGCCAGTTCATTTCTTGTTATGCCTCAATGGTTGTCAGAGGCACGTGGGGAGGGGTTGCACAGCCCAGGAGGCACCGAGGAGAGGATGGAGCAAAGCCTTGTCTCTGGGGAGACTTTACCTGGCACCCAGTTCATGTCTGACATGGGGCAGGCAGTCAGCAGGGGGACACCAAAGACACTGTACCCCAGAGACACTCTGCAGTCAGATGGTGAAAGGTCCGTACCAATGGACTGCAGTGGGACACGAGACTGGGCCAGGGGTCTCCTGTCAGCAGGCAGACTTTGGGAGGAGCCAGGGCCATAAAGGGTAACTGCGTCACAAGCTTTTTGGCGCTTTTAGGGGCTGTTTTGTCCTGTGTCTTTTGCTTTTGATTCTGGGGCTTTTGGAGTTCATGTTTTTGTCTTCTTGGGGACTTCATAAGTCTTATGCTTTTGCCCTGGCCCCAGCCTACCTTTTGTCTCTCCTGGCCTCACTGACCCTTACTTGCCCTGGTGTCTGCCCTACCTCCCTGTGTCACTGACCAACACCCTGCCTGCTTCGTCTCTGTGTCCCTGCCTGAGCCCCCTGTGTCCAGCTCTGCCTGCCTCTGAGCCTGCCCTACGCCCATCCTCACAGTGGCCCTGCGCAGGCTCCTGGGGCTCCTGCCCAAGCACCCCTCACCCCATGGACATCCATGGCACTCCCTGACCTCCACTGCTAATGTCCTCTTTCTGTCTCTTCCCTCTCTCCCTCCCATTTTTCTTCCCCTGCTCTGTCTTCTCTAGCCCTGTTTAGTAGGGTAACTCCTTTTTATTTTATTTTCGTTACCAATAAATGGTTCTCAGATACAAGGTTTGCCTCATTCGGTTTAATTTTGTTCCTGACCATCTATTTTTAAAAGAACCCCTCATGGTTTCCCACAGTAGAATGCGACAGCTGGGCAACGCTTTTAGTGAAGAAATTTTCTTTAATCTCCAATCCAAACCTCCCCTGGCCCAGCCTGAGGCCGTTCCCTCTCCTCCTGTCCCTGTTCCCTGGGAGCAGAGCCCGACCCCCCCTGTGCCCCCTCCTGTCAGGGACTTGTGCAAAGCCACAAGGTCCCTCCTGAGCCTCCTTTGCTCCAGGCTGAGCCCCTTTGCAGCTCCCTCAGAGCTCAGATCCTTCCCTGGCCCAGCTGCAGATCAGTCTGTGGTTGCATTGAGCACCAGGTGAATGTCCCATCAATGTCCCACTGGGATTTCAGTTTCACAGGGTGCTGCTTTTGCCGTGGGCTTTGAAGGAGAAAAGGACAACAGGAAGGGAAGTCAGGGAGCATTGGGCCAACAACAGTGACTCTTGGAAGAAGGACTTTGGTTCAATTAATCATGATCTGTAACTCTCCCTCCATTTCTCAGGCTTTCCCCAATCTTTTTGGACTCTATTGCCACTAACATGTTTACTGCCAGTGTCTTCAAAGAGCCACAGAGGTCCCCTGAGCAGAGAGGGTTTAGCTATTTAAAGGAGTCCCCCTTTCTAAACAGCATAATATTGAATGTTGATGTTTCCCCTGAAGTTAAATCTGATCATTTCCAAAGTAGCTTTGGCTCAGTTAAACAGCTTTTTAATATATAGAGAAAATTGAATTTTTTATTAGATTTCAGGGCATTTAATATTGTGCTTGGATTTATAATGGAGTAGAAAATGAAAGCAATGAAAGCAATTGAAAAGGAAGATTCCTTGAAAGAAAACCAAAAATATTCAGATGACTGCATTTTGGGAAATGCCTTCTCAAGGAAGGTCATAGAATCCCACACTGGTTTGGGATAGAAGGGACCTTAAAACCATCCAGCGCCACCCCTGCCATGGGCAGGGACACCTCCCACTGTCCCAGGTTGCTCCAAGCCCCATCCAACCTGGCCTTGGACACTGCCAGGGATCCAGGGGCAGCCACAGCTGCTCTGGGCAACAAAGCTGTTGGAAAGCAAGACAATTAAATGCTCTATTTCCATGCCCATTTCCCTCCAAAGAAAGGTGATGATGAAAACATCATATTGGCAGAGAGCTGAACCAGCATTTTGCAGTGGAAGAATGATTTTGTGTGGAAGATTTCTCCCCCAGCAGAAGAGAGGATGCTCCAGGTGCCTTCCTGCTCCCCTTCCTCCCCCTCCTCTCCCTCCTCCTTCTCCTGCAGAAATATGAATGTACATTAATAGTCCCCTGGAGGCTCTGGGCCCCAGTGAGGGAATATTGGAATTTCAAAGGTGTTTCTCAGCACTCAGAGGCTGCCCTGCTCCCTCTGCAATAACAGATTTACCAGCCCTCTCTCCAGGGCTGTGTTCATCGGGGTTCCGAAGTGTTTCTGTCAGAGATGACTTGTGTGGTACCTACTCAGCTCCAAAGCCAGCTGGGACATCCCAGGGACTTTGGCTCCATCCTCGTGTGCCTGTCCTTCACTGCCCACCCTGAGCAAGCCACGGTGTCTCTTCATCCTATACAAAATGAAAGCAGTGCTGCTTCTGTCTTGGATCTTGAGTTTTAGGATTTGGTGATGAAAAAATGTACTAAAAATTTATATTTTCTTTGGTGCTTCTCCATTTAAATAGCCCTTGAAATCCTACTTGTTCTCCATTAAGTTTTACATGGTTTTATTTTCAGTTATGTGTGTTAGTTCTGCCTGATACTCGTGTTCCTGAGAAAGTCTGTAAAAACACCCTGTATTACTAATGAATAATTCAAGTTTAGGACCCATTCCAGGCCCTTGTTTCTGGAGAACGGCAGACATTTGTTCTTGCTGGCAGATGAAAAAAGCAAGGAAAATTCACCTAAATTTTTTTTTTCATTCTTTTGCTCAAAAAACATCTTCATTAGCTTTCCTTTCTTTTTAACTTTTCCTTCAGTGCCTGTACAGCTCCTAACTGAATTTCTCCAAAGGAGGCAGTTTTCATGGGATTACAATTCTCAGAATAATTAGAGAAAGGATCCCACAAATTAAGAAGTCATCCTTCCATTGCCATGGCAACCCTGACTGTCCTTCCTCAAGTGGCTGAACAAGGAAAACAAGCAAAAAACAATCTCAAAGCTAATTGCAATCCTGGTGCCAGAGGAGCGAAGCTGGGAGGTGACGTGGGACAGGCAGTCCTTGGGGGCCCCAGGGGGGATCTCTCTGTGCCAAGGATCTAAAGTTGTTGGACAGTGACCAAAGGAGGGACACGAGGGTGGGGAAGGGTCTGGAGGGGCAGCTGAGGGCACTTGGTCTGTTCAGCTGGAGCAGAGGAGGCTGAGGGGAGACTCACTGGGGTCTGCAGCTCCAATCTCTGCTCCCTGTGACAGGGACAGGAGCCAGGGAATGGCCTGAGGTTGTGTCACACGGGAATTTGGGATGGGTCTTAGGGAAAGGCTCTTCCCCAGAGGGTGCTGGGCACTGCCCAGGCTCCCCAGGGAATGGTCCCAGCCCCGAGGCTGCCAGAGCTCCAGGAGTGTTTGGACAGCGCTGCCAGGGATGCCCAGGGTGGGATTGTTGGGGTGTGCTGGACCAATGGATAAAAAACTTCTGTTTGCATTTGTATTGAGAGCAAATCCCAGCTTCCACTATCCCAGGTTGATCCAAACCCAATCTAACCTGGCCTTGGGCACTGCCAGGGATCCAGGGGCAGCCACAGCTGCTCTGGGCACCCTGTGCCAGCCCCTCCCCAGCCTCACAGGGAACAATTCCTTCCCAATCTCCCATCCATCCCTGCCCTCTGGCACTGGGAAGCCATTCCCTGGGTCCTGTCCCTCCATCCCTTGTCCCCAGTCCCTCTCCAGCTCTCCTGGAGCCCCTTTAGGCCCTGCAAGGGGCTCTGAGCTCTCCCTGGAGCTTCTCCTCTCCAGGTGAGCACCCCCAGCTCTCCCAGCCTGGCTCCAGAGGGGCTCCAGCCCTGGAGGAGCTCTGGTGCCTCCTCTGGAGTCACTCCAGCAGCTCCAGGTCCTTCCTGTGCTGGGGTCCCTGAGCCGGAGGCAGCTCTGCAGGAGGAGCTCCCAAAGGCAGAAATATGAAGTGAGTTGACTGAAAGGACTGTTTGTTGTGGGGACAGATTGATACACTGGAGATGTGTCCTGTGGCATCATTAGAACTTTATGGAAATCAGAGTCATGGATAAGGGGTGAAGTTTGCTGGAGGCCACCTGAGGTGCTTTTGGCTGGAACATGTAATTCAGTTTGTGCCCCCCAGTGTGCTGGATGGACCTAATCCTTTCCCCCCTCAGAAATGCTGGGTGAGTCAGTTCATGGTTATTCAATAGTCTGAGAAGCAGCAGAGGCAGGAGCTCACCAGATTGTGGTATTTACTCCCAGCAGGATTCTATCCACTCCAAAGGAGTTGTTCCTGCACTGAGAGAACAAACTTCATCTTAAATCCTTGCCCTTTTGGAGGGAGAAGAACACATGAAATTTCTGTGTCCCTTTTGGATGTGATTTAAGTCAGTGCAGTAATAACTGCCCTGAGTTGCTCTTGGCAGAACTGAGCAGTTTAGGCATTTTGCTCATGGAGCTGCCCCAACTTAATAGGTCCCTTCAACTTGTGCTGTGTGATGTGACAGAAGAGGGTCCCACCCTGAGCCGTTTGCTCACCACATGTTCTCTGAGAGGGTACCTGAGGTGATGGGTGAGAGAAAAGGCCCAGAAAAGCTAAAGAATAGTTTTGCCTGCTTTCGGAGGTGAAGAAATTGCAAACTGGGCTCGACAGATATTTTATCCAAGTTAATTTCTGTCTGTGAATACCTCCCTGTGAGAGTGGTCGGGCCCTGGCACAGGGTGCCCAGAGCAGCTCTGGCTGCCCCTGGATCCCTGGCAGTGCCCAAGGCCAGGCTGGATGGGGCTGGGAGCAGCCTGGGACAGTGGGAGGTGTCCCTGCCATGGCAGGGATGGCACCGGGTGGGCTTTAATGTCCCTCCCAACCCAAAGCAATCTGGGACTCTCTGATGGTATGAAATGCATCACCAGTCCTCTACCCCAGTGTCTTTGCTGGTCTCTGCTCTATAGAAGGGCAGAAAGTTCATTCCAGAAGATGAAGGAAGGTTCTGGTTTCCCATCATGCAGGAAAAAAACCCTCTGCTGAGTCCTCTCTGTAAGTGAGGCTGTGACCAGGCTGGTGGGGATGGGAGTGACTCAGTGCTCTCACTTGGCAGACAGCAGTGAAGATGAATTATCTGAGCAGTGGAAATGCATTTTCAGGTCAGTCAGAGCTTTTTGTGGTGAAGCTGGTCAGTAATATCTGGGCAGGAAAAGGCTGCCTGGGAAATGAAATGAACCTAAACCTTGTGTAATACCAACAAAAAATCCAAACAAAACCAAAACTTCGTAATTTTTTTAGTGTTTTGAAATAGAGAATCAGTCATATCAGCCTAAACATAATAGGTTCATGTCCCCATCCCACCATGTGCTGGGTGTGGGTAGGAGAGAGTTAATTTCCTTCACAGTAACTTGTCTGGGGCTATGGTTTGGATTTGTGCTGGAGATAACCCAGAGATATTTTGCTTTTGCTGGGCAAGGCTGACAGAGTTTGGGCCTTTTCTGCTCCTCGCCCCACCAGAGGGGAGGCAGGGGGTTCCCAAGAAGCTGGGGGAGGCACACCCAGAATCCCAGCTGATCCCAGGAATATCCCAGACCATATGAAGTCATACTTAGCTGGGGGAAGAAGGAAGAGAGGGAATATTCCAAGTGATGGCTTGTGTCTTCCCAAGTCACTGTGCCATGATGAGGCCCTGCTTTCCTGGGATGACTGAGCACCTTCCTGTGATGGGAAGCTGCTGAATAGACTCTTTGGATCATCTTGCTTGCACAGTTTCTGCTTCACCTATAAAAATGTTTATCTCAACCCAAGTTTTCTCAGTTCTACCCTTCTGATTCTCTTCCCCATCCCAGTGGGATGTGTGAGGTTGAGTTGCCACTGGGATTAAACCAGGATTCCAGCCATGTTCCCTGCAGTCCTTCCAGACATGCCCCAGCAAGAGGGATGTTTCTGGGTCGGAGTTTTAGGCTGGATGTAGGATTTTCGGGTATGAGTCTCCACCCCTGAGAAATCCATCACTGAATTTACAGCTGAACGAGATCTGGGCAGCTGCTGGTCTGAGTTACAGCAGAGCTGCCCTTTAGGAGGAGCATTTCCAAGTCTTTTTCCTCCACAATCCTGTTGTGGTGATTTACAACATTGCAAACTGCAAATGGGCAGGTTCAGGAAAATCCAGGTGCTTCATTAGGATCACCGAGAGTGCTTCCACCCTCCCTCAGAGACAGAAGGGGCCAATTCCCTGTTTCATTTTGCAAAGGTAGCAGGGATGGCTCTGCCGGCAGCCTGATTTAGAGTTTTAATAACAGCCAGCACGGAACTGTCTTTGCCTTCTCAGTAATTCATGTTTAAATACAGCACCAAATCAAGTTCTAATTAAAGAACAAAGCAAGCACTGCCTGTTTCCCTGCTGTAGCTCTGTGTCTGGTCATGTTTCTGGCCAGGCAGGATGTGTTGGAGGTTTGCTGATAGCCAAAAATAAGCTGAGACTCAGATCCCCGGTGCTGCTCAGGGTGGTGAGAGAGCAGCTTTCCAGGGCAGGTGGGGAACTTCAGAAGCAAATTCTCAACCAGCAGAAAATTGGCCATCACTCATCTGCACCTGGAAGCCAGATGTGACAGCAGTTATTGCCAGAGCTACAGCTCCTGCTGCTGAGAATGGACGAGCATTTCAAGGATCTTGACTCTGTACAAAGTGGCCAGGAAAGGTCTTACTGAGTCAGTGCTGAGGGGACGATTAGGAAGGAATTGTTCCCTGGGAGGGTGGGCAGGCCCTGGCACAGGGTGCCCAGAGCAGCTCTGGCTGCCCCTGGATCCCTGGCAGTGTCCAAGGCCAGGCTGGATGGGGCTTGGAGCAGCCTGGGACAGTGGGAGGTGTCCCTGCCATGGCAGGGGTGGCACTGGGTGAGCTTTAAGGTCCCTTCCTACCAAAACCAGCCTGGATTCTATGAGCAGAACAAAGCCCAGCAAGTGGGCAAGGATCCCCAGTGTAGTCACTGTAGCTGAGCTGGAGAGAGCAGCAGAGATGGTAGAGCTAAAACATCTTCTGAAAGAATCTTCCTGAATGCATCTACCAAAAACATCTTACTGAAACCATCTCCCAAAGGCATTTTCCTGAAAGCCTCTCCTGCAACCATCTTCTGAAAGCACTTTCTGAAGGCATGTCCCAAAAGCATCTTTCTGAAAGCACCTCCTGAAAGCATCTACTGAAAACATCCTCCTGAAAGCATTTCCCATGGTGGCATCACTCCAACCCTTCAGCATCGTGCCCTTGCAATCATCATTTCACCAGAGTCTGGCCAGGAAGAAGCTGTAAATACAAGAAAAGGAAGTTTGCAAGTGGTAAAAGCCCTTAAAGAGAAAATCATGATTTGCTTGAGCGAACCTTGCCAAAAGCTGCTTTGTTTCCTCTTCTCGGGGAAATTGCTGAGAGCTGCAGGATAATGCAGGACTGACTCATGTAAAAAGAGCACACAAAAGCAGGCACAGCAATGTAACCCAGCCTCTGCCAGAGCTGAGCAATGCAACCCACTCCCTTCCAGGGCTCAGCAATGCAGCCCAGCCTCTGCCAGGCCTCAGACACCGACATCTGCACATCATTCACAACACTCAGTGGCTGGGATACAGGATGGTCCCAGGCCCTGGGGGAGTTGCTTCCAGCATGCCATCAGTTTTTTGGCTGACTTTCCTTAGGAAGCTGCTCCATGGTGGTGGAACTGAGGTATTTGGGAAGGTGAAGCATTTCTGTGTTCTATTCTCTGCCCTAGTATTACCAAACCAGTCTGGTTCAAGCAGTGGGATCTGCTGTCAGAATGAGCTGTCTGATGGCACATTTCTGTTTACCCTCTTTCATTGAATCATGAAATAGTTTGTGTTGGAAGGGACCTTACAGCTCATTCAGTTCCATGTCCTGCCATGGACAGGGGCAGGACCAGGTTGTTCCAAGCCCAGTTGAATCCAGCCTTGAATGTTTTCCAGGCTCTGGAAACATCCTCTGGTTTCATCTTCTCCCCAGTTTCCAACCATTTTAAGAGGAATGGACGTCAAACCACCTGAAAGCAAAGTCAGAGAATGTGCAAACCTCTTTGATGATTATTCACATCCCCTTTGTTAAAGCGCTGTCCTCATGCAGAGACCAGGTGTAAAAACCCTGGTGAGGATGTCACTGGGATTCCCCAGGTGCAAATCCTTTGGGCGGTCCCATTTTTGTCACTGTTCATTCCAGGTTTGCTTTTCACTGCACAAATCCCAAGTTCAGAAACCAGTGCAGGTGAGCACAGGGAGCCTGTCCCTGCAGGCAGCAGGGGATGCTCGAGCTGTCCATCCTCTGCTCACCCCATGCTCTCCACACCTGCTCTTGTTACACTGAGACCAAATATAAACTCATGTAATTGCAGAATGACTCTGTGTGAGAGTGCATTTACTCCAGAATATAGATGCCTTGCTCAGGGGAAGGTTAATTTGGTGCCAGAGGGTAAACCACAAGGAGACTTTGCTACAGTTCAAGAGCATCCAAACTGAGTTAATCCAAGCCCATTTATTTTGCAGACAGATGTATTTGGGGCTGTTTGGTACCACAGCCAATGCCGTGAGAATCATACAAGTCTTTTAACTCTGATCAACAGTTTTAGCAAATAGGGGTTTACTAATCTTTTAAAAGTTTGAAAAGGTTTAAAAAGGACATTGAGTCCTTTTTGACAGCCCCAGAGATTTATGAGGATTTGACGAGTTCAGCTTAAAAGAAAATGGGTAGAAAGACTGGAAAAGTGAAGATTCTTTGTCTTGACACTTGTAAAATGAAGTGTATTAATTTATCATTGCAGTGCTTGCAGCTCAGAAACTGCCACGATGCAATATTGGCAAAACCAGACAAACCCAGAATTTTAAGGCCTTTTAAATTAAACAGAAACCTTTATTTTTTTTTGTTGAATGCAACTTCCTTTTTCACCTACAACTACTCCTGTTTTTAAGGTGGGTAATAGTTTTACTCATATTCATTTGGTTCACCTTTTAATACAAAACTATGCCTGTCAAACAAAAGCAAAGCAAAGCAAACCAGTAATTCCTGAGCTCAGACTGTAAATAAATGAATATTTTAGTATTTTCATATGATTATTTTTCAGTGCATGTTTAGCAGGAGGAAATATTATTTAGTTTCCTTTGCAGGCACAGGTTTGCAGTCAGTTAATTCAGTCCCTGCAAGAGATTTGAAGTCTCTCATATCCACTCCCCTCTGATACCAGTTCCTCGCAGGTTCTGAGAATAGATGACTTCTAATTTAATCTGGCAGAAACCAATATATTTTCACTGAAATACATGGAAAGACAATGTATTTTTCATGAAATCAGCTCTGCCTGGAATAATGTAATTTTATTTCCACTGCTTCAAACTTCTGCTTGACTGTGAACGAGTGGTGGGGATGGAGAATGCTCAGGTGGCTGAGGACCCAAACTACCAGCACCCGGAACTCTCTGCCCGTCATTCACTCCCACAAAACATGGCAGGCCATTGGACCTGATGATCTTAAAGGTAATTTCCAACTGAAATGATTGTATGGATCTGTAATTCTATGCTCAGGTTATGACCATAAACAGGATGCCCTGGCTTGGGGACAAACAGGGCACATGCCATGGCTTTAAATTGTGCCTTAGCAGGCAATTCTCCACAAAGTCTGGAACTGGGGGACTCTCTGTCTTCATATTTGGGAAAATCAGGCTCTGTTCAAAACCAGTGTTGGAGGACCACCTCAAGGCAAACCAAAAGGTAAAGCTACTTCACCTGGAGATAACAGTCACATTGCTCACTCTTTCTCTAATTTTAGGGGAAATGCCAGTACCCTGGAAACAAGAGCAAGTTGTAAAAATCCTGGTATAATCCAGACAAACTCTGACACTTCTCAGGTATGGAAAAGCCAAGAACCTCTGTTTGTAATTTCCACTTTCTACACCTGATCCAGCAGTGGGGCTCTGGGAGCAGGGGTCAGTGCTGGCTCAGGAGCAGGGACCTCCTGCACACCAGGCCAGTGCTGCATCCCTTTGGAGCACGTGAAAAATGAGACAGACTGAGAAGCATGAAGAGTTTTGAAGGGCAAATAGGCAAAGAAGCATCAGAGGAGAAGGATGTCCATGTGAAATCTCTGCTCAGTGCACTTCTCTCCAGTTCCCTTGGGAAATGTCTGCAGCCTTGACTCACTTGGTGTGAGGTTCACACACAAACCTCCCAGGAGGGGAGGATTTTCCCTTTCCCTTGCTCTTGCTTATGGCTACCCATGATTTAGAGTAGATATAAGGAGGAAATTCTTCCCTGTGAGGATGGTGAGACACTGGAACAGGTTTCTCAGAGAAATTGTGCCTTCCCCATCCCTGGAAGTGTCCAAGGCCAGGCTGGGTGAGGAGCAACCTAGGACAGTGGAAGGTGTCCTCCCTGCCCATGGCAGGGGTGGCACTGGATGGGCTTTATGGTCCCCTCCCACTCAAACCAGTCCAGGATTCTGGGGATTTTATCCTGCCTAGAAAGGGACTGAATCAACTTCAAAATAAAAAAAAAAAAAAGGTCTCTTCTTTAAGAGCAGCCAGTGTGGTCACTTTGCAAATTCCCTTTTGGAGACAATGAACCCATTGTCTGGCTGTGGAAATCGTGTCCCCTTTGAGAACTGTTAGCAGTGGTTAAGAAAAACAAACTCCTCGGAGCAGTGGCTAATTCATTAAGCACCAATTATTCCACCAGCTTCACCAATCGATTACAATTGCAGGATAAAATTCAAGGAGAAAAACATGAAATTCCAGTGCACTGCACTAGGTGGTAGTGCCTGCAAAGGAAAAAGTCCAGAGTGGTTCTACCCAGGGTCCTTGGCACCGGGCACCTCAAAGTTAGGGGCACATGTGGAAGAGAGGCACATTCTCGCACTGGAACATGCCCCTTTCTGGTCCTGTACCACTCCAGACAAATCTATCAGCACTTAGAAACCAAAGAAATTAACAACCAAAAAAAAATCATCCCTGAGTGAAAGTGTGCATCTTCCAGAAGTAAAACCCTCAGGGCTCCAGGGAACATCCCAGCAGACCGAGCTCCATAGCATGAATGAGGAAGATATAGTGGGGGGTAAGAGGGAATTTTTTCCCAAATTACCTCCCTGGCAATGAAATGAGCAACGCCTGTGTCCCAGGAGTTGTAGATGATGACAAAGCTGCAGATGGAAATATTCATTTGGCTTCAGTTGGTGGCACTCTCTGGACAGTGCTGGTTTTGTTCAAAGCCAATTACAAGAGGCTTGGGCACATCCATCCGTCCCCTGCTGCAGCCCTGGGGTGTCAGTGCTGCCACAGCCCAGCGTGACCCCCTGATCTCCTGTCACCAGCCATGACTCACAAGGGTACAAATGGCTGAACTCCAGCAGCAAAGCCAGAGTTTTTGGAGTTGGCAGTTAATGAAAGGAGAAATTCTCTTGTAAACTCTGCGCTTGTTTGCCCTGGAGTCCCAAAGATTGCTGCCCTTGGTCTAAACCTCTGTCTGAGAGCTGTGGGGAGGGGAGAGGAACAGGAGTTATTTCACTAATAACCATTTCCCGAGGAATATCCCTTCCTATGTCAACATTAATAATTCATCTGGAGAACAATATTTCACTGTCAGCTTTGCCATGTGTTTCCCTACAAAGGGATATCACCCCCCCCCCACCACCCCCCAATGTTACCATTGTTTTTCCTCATGAAGGCCAAAACCCAGCTAAAAATTTCTACTTCTTAACTCTGTGTCGTCAGCTGTAGACATGGAACCTCTGGTGAGGGCAGAAATTAAGGAAAAGTACACAAACATATGCTGCTCATTTAATTCTGTTTCATTAGCCCAGCTGTGCTGCCCCATAGGGATGGCAGAGATGGGAGTGGAGTTCACATGCCCTTCAATGAATTTGGATGCACAACCTCATCCTCGAGGCCAGGCTGGACAGGGCTTGGAGCAACCTGGGACAGTGGAAGGTGTCTCTGCCCATGGCAAGGGGTGGGACTGATACCATTTAATGTCCCTTCCAACTCAAACCATTCTGGGATTTAAACAGCTGGTTTATCTTCTCTTTACAAAAAGGACCCACGACCAATTGCTTGGATGCAGCAATTTGGAAGAAATGGAGGAAGGACTCATGTCTGCTTTTGGGCAAAGCAGCAAACAGATCTACCAGGAATGCCCTTGTAGGAAAGGGGCAATTCCCATTGTCACATCAGAACAGAAGAGTCTGATGTTGTGGAAGTCTCAAATCCCTGCTCTGGCTTTTTACCATCAATTGAAAATGCATTTGTGGAATTTTGAAATTCCTGGTATTTGCCTCAGAAATATCACACTGGGTTTTTTAAATAATGTCCAAAGGTTTGGGTAAATAAAAAAAGTTAAATGTTCAGTGCTCTTCAACATCTGAGTATATTAAAAATCCCTTCAGTACATCCTACAAAATGTATCAAAAATACCAGCATTGATTTAACAGTGTAAGATGTAAATGGAACAAGGAGACCAAGGATTTTCATTCTGTGGGAGTGAGTCTACACCATTTTAAAATCATTTTCCCTGTGCTGTGGTAGCTAAGCCTGTGTGTTACTATAAACCATTTCTAACAGATTCACACTTGCAATTGGGGGCAACTCCGGGTAATTTTGCATCTACTGAGGACACGAAGCAGGATTTGGTATTTGCAAAAAATCCACTGGGCAAAGTATGGGGAGCAAAGTCATGTCTTTTATTACCCCAGCTAGCATAGTTGGAATAAAAAATAACATTTGGGAACAGCAACACAACTGTCACTTGAATACATTGCTCTCTTGTTCAGTTTTATACGATTGAGACTGTAAGTTTATTAAGTTCACATCTTTCATCCTTCTGCAGGAGTCTGTTTTTCATATCCAACTCCTACTCAAGGCTACTTCGTTGTGACTCTTCATCTGCTGGAAATTAAACAAGAGAATTACTCAAAATAGGAATTATTTTTCATGCCAAAAGAAGTTCTACTGTGTCAAAATCAACCTGCTCATGCTTCGTCCCATCATGAGGGTTTCTAGACCAATCCACAGCATTTGCAGACTGGAGCTATGGAAAAAGTAGAACTGTCCTCAAAGGAAACGCTTTGGTGCTCCATGCAGGGAACACGGTGTGAAGAAGCCCAGTGGTCTTGGTGTTTCCCACAATAGTCAAAGAAAGTGTGGTGTTAAAAGCCTCCTTTCCCATCAATTCTGATAGAAAATTTCAAAATCCAGGTGGAAACCATTCATGTGCTGCTTGAAGAAACCAAGGCCCAGGAGTTACAGAGTCTAGGATTAATCCTGCTTGGTCTAATTTCCACGAGGCTCTCAACAGGCCCAACTCCTCAATTCCACCACTCTCAGGCATCTTGAACTCAGCACTGGTGGGACTGCACCACAAATCCTGCATCCAGTTTTGGGCTCCTCACAACAAGAAGGACCTTGAGGGGCTAGAACATGTCCAGGAAAGTGAACAGAGCTGGGGAAGGGGCTGGAGCCCCAGGAGCAGCTGAGGGAGATGGAAAGGGGCTCAGCCTGGAGAAAAGGAGGCTCAGGTGGGACCTTGTGGCTCTGCACAGTCCCTGACAGGAGGGGGCTCAGGGGGGATCGGGGGGGGGGAAGGGGGGTTGGGCTTTGCTACCAGGAATCAAGAGAACAAGAGGAAATTGCCTCAGGCTGTGCCAGGGGAGGTTCAGAGTGGGTATTATGGAAAATTTCTTCATGGAAAGGGTTATCAAGCCCTGAAAAAGGAGTGGAGTCCCCATCCCTGGAGGTGCTCAAAAAACAAGCGGACAGGACATGTTGGGATGTGCTTTATTCAAAGGTTGGAACTGATGATCCTGGAGGTCTTTTCCAACCTTAATGATTCCATTAACTCTATACTTGTGTCCCACTGCTGGGTCAGTCTGGAGCCATGCTGGGAGGAGCGAGAGGCCGTGTCACAGGGAGCTGTGCTGATGAGGTCTCGAGTCTTTAAAATGTGGGGAGGCCACCCCAGCTCCTTCCCCAGGCCATCAAAGCCTCATTCCCTGCTCTGGTGAATGGCGTGGCTTGGCATTAGTTTTTCTCTCTTGACTTTAATTCCAGCAGGGAGGATCCCTTACAGTCTCACAGCTAGATCTGGTTGTTCGTACAACTGTAAAGAGCCAGTAACATTTATAGCCCTGAAAAAGTAAAGGGGAAGGGGGGCTGGGAGCAGGGTGCTGTCAAATCTTTTCCATGTTCCAGCTGTATCTGTTGGTGCATTATCCCTCTGAATATACTTCACCTGTGCCACAACATGCATCTGTGCCCGCCTACATCTTCTGTGGCACCAGGCACAAGCTCTGCTCCAACAACAGCTTCACAGGGATGTGATTCCCAGTGACACAAAGCCAGTCTCACAGAGCTCCTGCCTGGCAGCACGTGAAGCTCTGCACCCTTCTCAGTGCTCCCGAGCCTGGCAAGCAGTATAAAGTTAGCTTGTTGTCAGCCCGGATCAGGACTACCCATTAAATAACTCCCTGGCCATGTAATCAGTTCAGGAACTAGGGATTTGTTGAGCCACAGGAAATGAATCCCAGCAGTGTGCGAGCAGAGGGACCAGGGAACTGGGATGGATAACGGGAAAGTTTGAATTGTCACCAGGACACAGCTTTTCTCACTATCAGAAGACCTGCTGCGTTTCTTCTCAGCAGCAAGGCCCTCAAGCCATTTTTCTCTGAATTTCCTTTTTTTGTTCTCTGGTTCAGGTGCAAGTGAACAGTCAGAAGTCCAGAATTTTTCACAAATGAAGAACCTGCATAGAAGTGCAGAAATTCAAGTGCTGCTGAGTGCTGTGTTCTCTCACTACTTTTCAATGTTTTGAACTTCTGTTCTATACGTATCCCCAGATTAGAAGCAATTGTGAACCAAAATGGTAATTATTATTTTGCTGATATCAAAGCAAATAGTAGATATTCTCAGATTTTCTTTTTTTTCCTAAGTTTTATTATGCATATTATCTTTGCCACAAGTAGCTGTAAATCCACAGAGGTGGCATTTGGGGAAAAGACCTTCATTAACAAATTCCCAGCTGGCTGTTACTCCAGATTTGGAAGCAACATTACATCATGTCTCCAACTGCCCATTCCACCCTGCTCAAAGAAAACACAGAGCACCGTCTGCCCCATTTCCTGCATTAATCCAGCAGCTTTTCCAATCTGTTGTGGTTCAGCCTGAGTTCCCCTGGCATTACATTTGACACTGGTTGATCATGCAGAGGCTCAGACCTCGATAAGAAGAAGTATTGGCCAGCTCTAGATATGAATCCCTTATTTTATTTCTGCACATAGCAATCTCCAGCCTTTCGCCCCCCCCCCCACTTTTCCAATAGCAAAGCTGCAGTTTGAACAGCAAAGGGCACAGGGATTTATTACAGGCAGAACAAAAACTGAGTAGCAAAGGGAAGATTAACAGCAACCACTTGCTGAGTCTTGCTGTCGGGGACCTTATAATTCACTGGCTTCTCTCAGCTTTATGCCTTCAGGGGGATGCACTGGAGCAGCTCCACAGAAAGCAGCCCTGGAACAAGTGAATAGATGGATCTGCTGCAAACAAGAATTGCAGAATTTGTGTAGTGAAGGTAGGAAGGTGCCAAAACTTCCTCCATGCACTCTTTGGGACATTGCTGACCAGGCACAGGACAGAGATGCCCCACAGGTTCACTTTCTGGTGGTCCCTGATGTGTCCATAAGGTTTTCCTTGAAAAAAGGCTGCAGAGCAAATTCTACGTCCTTCCTGCAGATCCCTTGGGAACACATCCTTGGCATGGATTCTGGTGAGGGCCAAAGAGCCCAAGGAGGTGCTTTGGCCCTCAGACCACTTAATAATGGGTTTGCAGCACTGGGATAGGGAATTAGGAGTGGGATGGATCAGTGGGGCTGCCCCAGTTGGGGAAGGCTTCCAGCCAAGTTGGAAAGACACTTGCCAGCTGCAGACTCCTGGCTTTATCTGTATCCTTATCTTTTATTCAGCAGTTAAACACTTTTGCCAGTGGCATGTCCTTGTTGCAACATTTGCTTGGCTGCCTGTGCCTCCTCAGCCTTTCTGAGAAAAACAAACCAAAGCAAAGCAGCCTTTCCCCCATCTCTGGGCAATTTGCTGTTCTGATTCAGCAGTTTGTTTGGGTTTAATAGCAATTATGTTCTTGGGTCTTTAGTTAACCTGGTGCATTTGTCTCTCTGCCAGGTCAATGGCAGCACTGAGACTGCAGAACCAAGAGGTTTTTCTGGGGAAAAGCCCTGGCAGGTAGGAAAGGGGGGGAATCTGGGCTGTGCCAGCCACACAGAGCTGCCAGCAGAGGAACTTCTGCCATGTCCTCTTCCCATCACAGCTCCAGCCTCCCATAGCTGTTCTGGGAGTTCCAGGTGTCCTGCGTTGGACTTCCACAGACATGGAAAAGTTACACCTCCCTCCCACCTTTCTCCACAGCAGCAGAAGGGTCAATGTGATGGAGAGGTAGAGGAGCAAAGGCCTCAAAACAACAACCTTGGGCTCATTCACACTCAGGATGGTTTCACAGAGCTGTTCTCAGCAAGTTCCCAACAAATCCACAAATGGGGTTTTCATCCTTTTCTGGATACAGAAAGGGGTAGGAGAGAAAGCACTATGCATGCGGAAGAAAGCAGGGACAAGGGAAGGGTCAACAGCATCTTCTTGGGAGGGACATTCAGATGTGGGCATTAGGGTCCCCATGGCCCCCAGCAGCAGCCAAAGTTTGCTCACCCAAACTGCTGCATTTCCTGCTGGCTCACACGTCCCGGAGCACACCTTGGGATCTTCTAGCACAGGGGACAAGTTGAAATCACTCACTAAATAAAGCTGTGGGAGAGTGTGACAAGTATTGACAAAACTTGAAATGCTTCAGCCCAGAGTGGCCTGCAGGGCCCCTTCCAGCTACAGCTGTTCAGTTCTCCACCTGAATTCAATAAGAGCAGAAGGAAAAAGCTTCAATTTCCACTTCAATCTTCTTCTTGACAAAATCAGTCCATTCATGGGCACATTCTGTTTCTTTAAATCCTTATTTGCAGCTGAAAAGCCGAACCTGTGGGGCACTTCTAGCCAGTGGTGCAAATTAGAAGAAATGGCCGTGGAAAGCAGAGAAAAACTGCCTTTTGTGTACCCGGCAAGTTCAGAAATGTCACGCACCACAAAAATGGGCTAGTTTCACAGCTCCCTGCCTGTTTCACAGCAATGCTCAGGTCGAGCATTTATGTATTTTGCCTCACTTTTTTTTTCCGCAAGGACAATGATTTTCAATTGTCCCTAACCCAGCTTTTGGTCTGGCCAAGGGAGTGAAAAAACACATGTTCTTTCTTTTTATTTTTATTTCTCTTTACCTTTTTTTTTTGTCTGTGACTTTTGGTCTTTAATACCTTTATTTCCATTATTCATGCACGTGTTTCCCAAGGAATTCCCTAAGGTGCAACACTTCATGGAGTGTGTGGTGGATCCATCCTTTTGTGCATCTCTAAAAGATGCAGTTGCCAAGATTTGGACTTTAAATCAAATCAAAGAAATAAATAACTAAAGACCATTAGCTTGGTAAAGATGCACAAAGTCCATGGAAATGCATCACTACAAGAAGGAGTTCTCTGAGCTGGAGAGCCTTGATGGCAGGAATGTCAGAGTTTTCAAAAGTCTTGGTCAAGCACAAGGATGTGAGAATCTGGCAGTGCCCAAACACTCAGATGAACCTTTTCTCCATGTCATTAGAAAGCATCAAGTTTCCTATTCCTTGTCTCTCCAGCTATTAAAAAACCAAAACTTCATATTATCACACTCTCCAATTTTCCTCTGGCTTGTAGTTTAATAAATTAAAGACATTAAAAATATATCTCTGCTTGTTTCTGCTTCTAGATAACATTTCTTGGTTTAAAGAATGTATTCAAGAGCAGAAATAACCAGCTGGCCAGAAGGGATTGGATTTTCAATTGAAGGTGAAGCAAAAGTGTAGCAAGAACTTTTTTCCTGGTAGTATGGGCATGACCTGCTGTGCTCGATTCCCCATTGCTCAAAAAAGGCAGTGGGAGGAAAAAGCTATTTCCTACCTCTGAGACAAATTGTGACCATTAATACACTGACATTTATGGGCAGGCAGATATGAGAACAATTCACAATGTAGAAAAGTCTTTTAATTATGTTTAATATTCAAATTGGGACTTAACATGGCTATTTCTAGCTGTACTTAGAATAATTGCTGTGAAAATAATGGATCTTTCTTTTCAGGGATCTAATAAAAAATGATGAGGGAAGAATAAATAACCTTTGGACAGGCCCAGTGCTAAATCCTTGCACAGTCCACAACAAAACTAAACAAAGAAAAATCAAAATCCAAAAACCAAAATCCAAGAAACCCCAACCTGCTTACTTCGGGTTGATTAAAGCATTTTTCTCAAGCTGATATGAAATGTTTTCTCCTCATTTTCAGGCTCACCTTTTGTTTTAATTTAGGCAGAGAAAGGATAAATTGATTTCTGAGTCAACATTCTGTTCCAAAAATAACAAAATACACGTGCTCCACCTGCTTCCATGCAAACTCAGGGAGAGGCTGCAGATCCTGTGGATTCCCATCTCCTTTTCCTCCCTCCTGATCAGCAAAACTCATTTCATTTCCAGGGTCACAGCTACAAGCCTGGAAATTTGTGATTTTCTCATTCCTGGGGGCTGTGTTTGCCTACGGCGCCTTCCCAGCAAGCCGGAGCCGTACCTGTGCAGGTACCCTGGGCCTTGGCTCAGCTCCGTGCAGGCACAGAGAGAGGAAATGCATCTCCCACCTGCCCTCGCTCCCCTGCCTTTCCCATACCTTTGTTGCCGTATTTTTCTCTCGTCTCCTGAACGCTCTTTGGTGGAATTAGTAGCACACAAATAGCTGTAAACACTTTTTACTCGGTTTCTTCTGTCTCCTCTCAGTAAGCCAATGAACTTACTGTGTTCACAGATTGCATAGCAAGGAAGGCTCAGTCTCCTCTGCCTCCTGCTTTTTCACAAAACCCATGTTTGGGTCAAAGAATGGCTTTCAAGAGGACATGATAGCTTCAACAAACTGTTTTCTGTCAGGGAAAAAGTGGAAACCTTTGAAAGGTGCCAGAGGACAAAAAAATCTTTCCTCCCCACCCCCAACTAAAACCCCATTTTACAAATGAAAATGACATTTTCTTTGTAACAGTCTCTTTTTATCAGAAACCAGTGAGGAAAAGATGAAGAAGTGCCAGGAGAATTGTCTGAGCTAAGGTCCAAAAAACACTTGTTCAAATCAAAGTAAAGTCTCATTTAACTCTGGATCAACATGGAAGTTTGAAGACATCATTCGAAGCAAAATACAAACAAAAAAAAATTGTGATGGTGATATCAGAGATATCACTCAAGTGATGTCACTGTTTTTGACCCAGCCCTGCTCCTGCCCCAGCACAAGAATCCTTGTGCTGCCTTTTCATCCATCCACATAATTTTCCTGCTCTGGATTTCTTGCTGGTCCTGTTTCCACTCCTGGCCCTTCCTTGCTTTGAAAACCCCAAAAAAGATCTGTCTGCTCTGGGTTCCCAAGAAAACCCACTGGGATAAGGCCATTCCTCCCTGCAGGAAGCTGTGTGCCCTAATCCTGACATTTTCAGCTCCACTGTGTCCTTTAATAAGAGCAATACCCTCGTCCCGCTGTCTCAGCTGGACCTGACACCTGACATTTTGATGACTAAATTTCAGTGAGTTTAATTCCATTTCACTGCAAGGGAGTCATGTACTTCTTAATGCATGAATAATTCCATACAAAATACTTTAAAATTAGCCACTTTGCAAATCCCAGGCACTCCATGATTAGGGATAGCAGGCTTCACTGTTCATTAAATATTAATCTGCCCAGCTCATGCATATCCATTCTGATACAGCTTCTCATTCTATCAACACACTCTACTTTTTCCAGAGTCCCTGCCTGGAATTGCTGTTCCCAAAGAACAGCCCGAAAGACATTAGGTCTGCCAAGAAACTGCTTATGATCTTTCATTTTCATACAAAATGTATTCTAATGTCTCTTCCTAACCCAGCCCTTTCAATTTGCCTTGACTATAACGCAGCTTGTTTTACAGAAAATAAATCACGTTGTGCCGTTAGTAATAATGACAATAAAGGAAAATAATAATCCTGGGGGAGAGTAGAAAGAGCTGCAGCAGCAGTTTTGTCAGCTAACACGAGTATATGGGAAATCACTGGGAATAAAAGACATGCAGGTGGGAGTCAGCTGCTCCACAAAAAGCTTTTCTAAGGGCGTCTCCAGGATGAAGAGGGCAGCCCCAGATGTGTCTCCTGCCTTTCTCTGGTTTTATGACAGTAATTGGGATAGCTCCAGGTAAAAAGGAGCCCTTGAGACCTTTGGGTTCCTTGGCAATATGTGCAGCACCAGCCCGTGTCTCACAGCAGGGCACTGCAGAAAGGCTGGGGGGCTTGATCCATTTGCAGCTTGAAAATAAAAATGGAGTTTAAAAGGTATAATTTCGTTTTAACTTCAAACATCAAAGTTCTCTGAAATCTTGTTGAACGCTAAGAATTATGATTGTTTTCCTCAGGCTTCCCAAACAATCCCATGGCTGTGGTTCATAAGATCTGTCCTAATTTCAGAATTATACAATCCCAGAATGGGTTGGGTGGGAAGGGACCTTAAAGTCCAAGCACTCTCCAATCTGGCCTTGAACACTTCCAGGGATCCAGGGGCAGCCACATCTTCTCTGGGCACCCTGTGCCAGGGCCTCCGCGCTCTCACAGGGAAGGATTTCTTTCTAATGTTCCATCTAACTACCTCCCACAACTGTGCAAGGCAGGAAAGTGTCAGGAATTGTGTATCTGGCTTTTCTAAGCCCCCTGAGTGTTTGCAGAGCAAAGCAAAGTGCTCATACAGGACCTAAGGGCAATCATCTGCTGAGATTTCCTGGGTGGGATCCTTGAAGCTGTCACAGTGCTTGGAAGGCTGGAAGGAAAGCAAGATGCATCCCAGCTTCCATGGCTGTCTCTGAGAGAGGCTTTGCACTCTAACAACCAAAAAATTGCAGTGCATTGTCTTGAACAATGTGGATATGATGTCCTGGCTCCTCCCCCCACACTCAGCCCTGGTCTCAGCCCAAGTGAGAGGTTTAGAGAGAGGAACCAGGAAAAATGGTGCTGCCAGCAGAAGATGCTTAATGCTTACAAATAAAACCAGGCAGATGGTCTGCTGAATTTCAATCCTTAATTAAAAGTGCTTTACTCTCTAAGCTAATTATAGACTAATTCCTGCTGTGGGAGGGGCTCCTTTGGCATGGAGAGGGGGGTAATGAACGTCTCAGTTCGCCTCCGCATCAGCAGGTTCAGCCCTTCCCTCTGCTGCCTGAGGGATAAAAGAGGGATAAAGATACCCCTGGCTGTTAGCTCCAAGTGGATCTTGTGAAGGGGAAATGAAAGAAAGGAGCAAGAGGTCTCAGACAGCCCTGCTGTGACGGAACAGGATCACACTGCAACGTCTGTCACCGCATGGGTAACCCAGGCGGCTCCCACGGGAAGCTGGACCCCAAACTGGGTTTTGACTAATAGTGAGAGCTCTGCCAAAGCAGATGCATTTCTTCCAAGTGACAAAAACCCGGTTTGGGGTAATGTTTGATGTGATTGGAAGAGGTTTGTGTTAACACTGGGATTCGTTTCTTCAGGATTCGCACTTTGAACTCAATCCAGCCTCCCTGTGTTGCATAAGCCTGAAGTGCCACCTCCCTGCATGTGCCTGTGCTGTTTCCATGAGAACTTCTGTGTCCACTGCATGGTGGAGGAAAGCTCAAAACACAGATGGTAAATTGTAGGGAAAAGGACCATTTGTGCAAGACTTAAAGCGTAACAGCTTGAGCACACCATGTCCTTGCAGCCACTGGGATCCTGGGACTGCCTTGCTGTCTCAGCAGCTCTCACCCCACACCGTCTTCTGCTTCAAGGGGTCTTTTGTCTCCCAAACTCATGTCCTGACTAGGAAAACATGAAATGGCCTCCAATCACACCTGGGGAGGTTTAGATTAAGCTTTAGGAAAAATGTTTTCACTGAAAGGGCTGTCAAGGCCTGGAACAGGCTGCCCCTGGCAGTCACTGAGTCACTGTCTCACCCTCACTGGAGGGATTTGAAAGCCATATGGATGTGGCACTTGGGGACATGGGTCAGTGGTGGCCTTGGCAGTGCTGGGGCAGTGGTTGGACTTGATGATCTTAGAGGTTTTTTCCAACCTAAACAATTCTCTCAATCTCTGATTAATCATCCATAATTTTCATGTCTTTGCTAAGTGGCAAAAGGCACAGCAGGATTTTGTCCTCCTTCCTTATGTGTCTTCTATGACCCTTCCTATATGGAAAGGCAGTGAGGTTCTTCTGTCCCACTGTCATCCTTTGCTGAACACTAAATCTCTCAGACAGTCTCTGTGATTTCCTAGGTCCTCACATTTAATGTCCCATCTCCAGCCCCACCTTGCAATTAGAGGAGAAAAATCTGAGGCTTCTGATGCTCAACCCCTTATGTGGCTTGTACTGACCTGGCCTGGCCTTATCAGGCAAGAAGTCAGCCTTATCAGCAGATGTTTGTAGGGCTGTGTCTTTCCAAAGCACCCAGGGAATGGAAATGTTGCTGATCTCTATCTGTTTGGCATTTCTCTCTCTTTCTCCATCAAAATCAATATGAAGGATCTTTTTCAGCCCCTCTCTGGGTTGAGAGAGGTGGGGTGGGGAGGAAAGGGATGGAAAAATACTCAGCAGATGAGAAACTTTTCACACAATTTTTGCTGCCTGCAGCTTCTATATATAGGTTTAATTAGAACATTAAAGGCACCTCAAGATTATGCTGTGAGATTTGTTTCCTTAGCCCTGTAACTAATGCCCTGCGGTTTCTCTGCTGTGACTTTGTTAAATCTCCCAGCAAAAATCTACCTATGGAAATTGCAGAATTGCCATCCTGGATGGGAGCACCTCATGAGCTTGGGGAAGTCGGAAGCTCTGTTTTAAATGCTCTCTAATTATCTCCAGCCGAGGTTACAGAGGAAGTGGTTTAGCACCTGTGAATTGAGTTCTTGGGAGAGAGCCCCTGGAAATGAGCTTCTTTGCCTGATACTGGAAAGTTTTGTCTCTTACTTCCCACAACCCTCAGCGGTGGAGGGAGATTGACTCTTTCTCACCTACCTGGAAAAAGACTGAGCCATTTCTAATGGTGATGTTGTATTAACCAACTTCCTTCTGGCTGCCAGGGGAGCTTGGTTTGTTCCTTTGAATCACAGAATCACTGAATCATAGAATCACAGAATGGTCTGTTTTGGTAGGGACCTTAAATATCACGCAGTCCCACCCCCTGCCATGCACTGGGACACATTCCACTATTCCAGGCTGCTCCAAACCCTGTTCAACCTGGCCTTGGACACTTCCAGGGATCCAGGGGCAGTCACATCTTCTCTGGGCACCCTGTGCCAGGGCCTCCCTAGTGTTACAGGGAAGGATTCCTTCCCAATATCCCATCTAAGTCTGTCTTCTGGTAGTGGGAAGCCTTTTCCCCCTGTCCTGTCTCTCCATCCCCAGTAAACAGTCACTCTCCATCTTTTTTGCAGGCTCTCTTCAGGCACTGGAAGGCCAAAATGAGATCACCTCTGGTCCCTTCTCCAGGCTGAACAATCCTAATGCTCCCAGTCTTTCCTCCCAGCAGAGCTGTTCCATCCCTCTGATGATCCTGGTGCCTCCTCTGAGCTCTCTCTGGCAGCTCCAGGTCCTGAGCTGGGATCCTCGAGCTGGAGGCAGCAGAGCAGAGGGGTCTCAGCAGAGCAGGGATGCAGTGGAGATGCAGGAGCCAAAAGGGCTGCTGCAGTTACACAGCACATTCAGCCCCATATTGCATTTCCCCACATACTCATGGGATTCCAATTCACATGGAATAAGCCATTTCTTTCTCTGAGTTCTCCTCCTGTACCTGCCATCTTGTACTTTTTACTCACTTGAGCAGAGGTGAAATGGCATTTCATGGTCTTGCAATGAACACAAAAGAATCATTTCCATTTTGACAACACAGAGATCTCTGAGTCAATCAAAACCTGTTAAAATACTCTGACATTTCCAAAGTTACTATTTTTTTTCAATCCCTCAGAATTTCACCTTATTGTGCTTGTAGAAATAAGGCATATTGAGCTTGACTGTGAAGGAAAGAGAAATGTTTAAGTAAACCTTCAGTTAGAGGTTTGGATCCCACAGAAATGTCCATGAACACCTTATAGACAGGAAAGAAAGACCCCTCTAAGAGATGATCTCCTGGTCTTGCCACATCCACCTTGACACACCTTCAGTCCCTACAACACAGCAGCCAGCACTGCAATATTTTGGGATAGTAAAAAATTAAATTTCAGGCTCTGTCTCATCCCCACACCATGGCTTTCTTTTGTAGCAGACAATGGATCAAGTCCACACAAAAGCTGTTAACCAGGGCATCCAAAACTCCTCTGATATTCACTCATCCTGTTCACGAATTTATCCAGGTCCTGCCCAAGGATAAATCCCTCGACAGGAAATCTGTCCCAAGTTGTGCTGCCAAGCCCCAGCACCCAGCTTATCCCTCCTCCTTGCCCTGCTCCTTGTGTCACATCCCACCCCTGTCATTCTGGTGGAGATTTCTCCTGAGATGAAGAAAAGCATCCAAGATCTGAATCATCTCCAAAACTCTTTGTAGTAGCTGTCAACCAGACTTAGAGGCATCAAGCAGCTTTTCTGTGCCCAAAGATTAAAAAAAAAATAAATCAGTCTGAGAGTGAAGCCTGAACTGAAACTCAGGCATCTGAAATAGGTTTATAAATATATTCAAACCATTTCAGATGGTTAATTAATGTACAGGAAATACATGCTCATTGTGAGAAGCCAGACCTATGGAGTAGATCCATCTGAGGAATTATCTCCACAGACCACTCCAGTGGCTCACAGAAACATCTCTCTCACCAAGTAGCTTTCAGACATCCACTGGTATTTTGTGTGTTTTAGTAGCACAGCTGTTAATCTTTATTCATTTATGTATTTTCCTTACAAAGCAAAACAATTAATTTTTAACCAGCCCATTATTAGTTTTCAGCACCTAATTCTCAGATCAAAAACTTGCTTCCAGAGTTATATGAGGGAGGAATAATGAAACACACAATAACAAGAAAATCAGATAGACTGTGAGTTAGGCTGGAAAGAAATGATCCCCCTCCTGAACTGAAGAACTGGCACAGAAAATACAGTGAAGGTATGAAAATACAAATGAAACAAAAAGTTAAAAGCCAGCTGAAAGTTTTCCCTGTTGAGAGGGGGGTTTGCAGAGCTCTTCCCACTGTCTGTCACAATGACAGCTTCAAGAATCAACAGGAGAAAAGAGAAAATAATATGTCAGGGTATTTTTGGAGACTGGTGAAGCTTACAGGGAAATTCCTTTGCAGGCAAAGAACAAATATTTATTGCCCTTGCTTTATTTCTTCTGCCCACTCCAAGGGCTCCGATCTCAATAAACAAGAGCTCACATGAGTCCTCTGATCTTTCACCCAAGTTTAGGTCAGTGCTGGAAGCCACCATGAGCATAAAAATAATTAGTTGTTCTTGTTGTTGTTAATTTGGGGGACGTTAATGGAAAATACCAGTTTTAGAACTGAGAGGAGAAGGTAGTTGTGATTGGGCTTTGTCACAAAGCTTGCTGAGATTCCCAGCCTGGGATATTGAAGGCCAAAGATCCAAGTGCTGGTCCATCCTGAACTAAATGTCCAGCCTGAGACTCTGCTGCAGACCAAGACATGGAGCAAGAATGGGCCAATCTGGTCTGACCTGAACTTGCTGTTCTGACAACCCAAAAATTTGTTCTCCCGTTACAGTGGAATAAAGCAAAATTCAGTGGCCAAACTGGATTTTATGTGCATCTGAGTACACAGGAAGAGTGGACTCAAGTGAAACTGGAGTCCCACAAGAACTGGAAGGAAAGTGAGGTCTCTGTTTTGTTCTTGTCACCCTTGGAAGGGCTAAGTTGAGTTGGTCTCACACTGGTAGACCGTGAATCCCTCTGTTCATAACCCACCACTGCCCAGCAGCTCCCACGGGATTCACAACCAGACCCAATAGCAGATCCATCAATGTACTGGAATAAAATCAGTAAGTGCTCCCAGGAGCAGGACCTGCATCCCAGTGTGTTTGCTCATCACAAATTCAGGCACCTGGGAGCAGGGGTGGCTGAGCCATCCTCGGCTTGGCTGCCAGAGACAGCAGGGGGACTTTGTCCCCTTGTTTCTCCAATGAACTCCTGGTGAATTCTGCTTGAGAGGATGTGACCATGGCAGGTTCAGCATCCACAGATGGCACAAGTTGTGTCAGCTTATGGAACCATGTGATGGTTTGGATTGGATGGGACCTAAAGACTATCCTGTGCAAATCCCTGCCATGGGGCTGGTGTCTGAGCCTCAGCTGCAGGAAGGCAGTGAATGGAGCAGGAGGAGTGGGATGGCTCACCAGCAATGGGGCTGCTCGTGGTTGCCTAGCTGGAGGTGTCTCTCTCCGTGTTGGATACAAGGGAACTCCTCAGCCTTTGGCTTTCTCTTTAGAAGGCTGCAGTATTCCCACTGATCCTATCTCCTGTTTCCCAGCCCCAGGGATCTCATGGACAGCTTGTAGCACCTCAGACAGCAACAGACACGTCCATTTGGGCAACTGAATTCAATGTGTCAATTGTAGACAGACTCACTGAAGCCATGAGGTACCAAGGAAGAATTCCTGACCCAAAACTATCAGAGGGTTTGCTGAAATACTTCTATTTTCTGCCAGCGACTTCTCCATCAGCACCCTCCCAAGGCCAGGTTGGACATGACTTGGAGCAGCCTGATTGAGTGGAAGAAGGCCCTGCCTATGCCAGGGTGTGGCATTGAATGATCTTTAAGGCCCCTTCCAACCCAAACCTCTGTGTGAGTTTATGAATCAGTCCCAAATTGTGGTGTGGGGAATCACCCTGCTGCCCTGGCTCCAGACCTGTGCCCTCACTGGACAGTGATCCTCTAGCCCCAGGTGAAGCCACGTGAGGGAGGTGATGGCACAATTCCCTTTTTGGTTTGTGCTCCGTGACTCCTGAGCTGCTGAACTCCGTGGTTGTCATGCAAGGAACATCATGGCTGGTGGGTGGCTGTCTGGGAGCAGAGTGGAATGTGTAATGAGGATTATGTATGTGTGCAGCTCACCCGGAGATTGGCTGAGTGCGGCACCTCATGAAGATGCAACCTCCTCCTTGTCTCATTTTGGTTTTCCTAAATCCCTTCCCCCACCACACTGGGAAATCAAGATTCATCCTTCCCCTCTCCACCCTCTCCATCAACTTGAGGCGAGTGATTCAAGTCACAATATTTTAGGAATTCTAATTGGCTCCGGGTGTCTTTTCAGGTTGTTTCTTGATTTTCTAAGATGGGATAAGTAAAGATTTCAAACTAAGTTTCAAGTGCAAATTATAACCCACCCACCCCACTTCAATCCATACTGGATTTCCAGCATCCCCAGTTGGGTTTGGATGGGACCATGGAGAGCCATGGAAAGAAGCCACAGGGATTTGGGTTTAGTGCCTGTTTCCTGTGCTGCCGTGTGACCCCTCTGAATAGCTGCACAAACACAGCCATGGCACGGAGGCCTTGGAGGCTCAGGACACCCAGAGTTTCTAAGGAGCATTTTGCTTCCCATAACTATGGCTGCAGGGAGCTAAAAGGATGGAGAAAGGCATTTTCCTTTGATGCTGGAAATCAGTCTAAACTTGCAGAGGTGGATTGGGACACCTGAGTCATCCTGCTCCTAAACTTCACAATGCAGGTTTTTCTGGGGCATTTTTATTTATTGCTGGGTCTGTGTGTGTGTTTGTTGGGAAAGGACAAGGTACCTGCCCTGCTCTTTCCTCAGAGCCCGAGGAATGCTCAGCACCTACTCCATGGACCTGAACTCACACTCAGTGCAAGGCCCTTGCTCCCCCCAGCTCCCATCCCACTCCACAAATCCTTCATCCCTCCTTCTGTGCACTGGGATTCTGTGTAAGGGCTTGCGACAGAAGAGTTGGTTCACATGGAATGGTGGGGAAGCTGTGGAGGGAAGGACACAAGGATGACATTAGAATAGGAAGGAGGGGAGAGACCACAGTGCGAGACCTGTGTTTGCACTGTCTCCTGGAAGATTCCATTTGGGTAATCATGAAGACCCTGTCAATAGAAAGAAAAGAGAATGATTTTTCCAAGAAAATCAGCTGAATATCCACTACAGCACAGGAACCCCAGCTCCTACTGGCACAGCTCTGCTGGCATTCAGCAAAGCACTTCTACTGGGAGACACGGAGATGTCCAGGAGCATCAGGAGTGTGGCTGTACTCACACCCTCAACCCTTGAATGTGACTGCAGTCAGCAGTGGAGACAGCAGGAAATCTCTGAGGTGTCTGCAGAAATTCAGACTCCTGTTTCAAAGACCTTTTCTGGTTAAAAGTGTTTCAGGGATGAGGCAAGTCTCACTATCCAGGGCACAGGAATTTCTTTGGCAACCTTAGGTATGAGGAAGGCTCAGTCCTTCCAACACTCATTTCCTCGCTGGGGAGGGACAGAGAGCAGCTGGTGAGTGTCTGAAATATGCAGTGTCCCCGAGCAGAAATGAGGGAATAGTGGGATAGTTAGTCCATTACTTTTATTTCCTTCTTCCTTTTCATTTAGCTTTTTCTGGAGGCTTCATTTTCTCACACTGTGTGCTATAAGTGATTGTTTGGGGCTTTAATGTCCTCTGTGTAATTGTATCATTTCCAGAACAAGAGTTAGAGGTTGCCTTTGCTTTTTCTTTCGAAGTATTTTAAGAAATAGCTTCCTCTCTCACAAAAACACCCAGTCATTTTTTTTCCCTGAGAACACTAACTCGGTTATTTCAAGACTCATCTTTCATGAGGTTTCATTCTGCTGTAAATCTCCAAGAAACAGATGCTGGCAGTCTAGAAAAGATTTACAATAATATTTATATTTTGTATTAGCAGAGGAGAAGAAAAATATGGCATGAGAGAAATAAACTACTTTTTGGTCCACTAGTAACTAAGGAGATTGGTAGGCAACTTCAGATGGGAACAAAACTGTATTTATATAATTTCAAATCAATAATTTTACATCATTTTTATTCCCAAGTCTTCAAAAAGGTGATCAAATAGTTGTCCAGCACACTGAGATTAAATACTAATGAGTGGGAAATCTTTCTTTTGGGCTGGGAATGTTGTGCCATTCATTGACTGAGGCCGTCTCTGGTCAAGAGGATTTTCATACTCAATTTACAGTTGGTAGATTTTGATTTCTGAAAGACCTTTGGCTTAGCACCAGTTAAAAAATCAGCACTGAGCCAAAAATGGCTTTGTCTGCCCAGCTGGACTGAGAAAAGATATCACCTGTCCTGGCAGAGCCAGGCTTGCCAGTGGTGATGGAGCAGATGAATAAAGAGCTGCCAGAAGGAGCCATCTTTGTGATATTTCTGGTGGAGAACTGCAGAAACACAACCAGATCATGAAATTATGGAATCCCAAAATGGGTTAGGAGGGGCCTAAAAGACTATCTTGTTCCAACCCCCTGCCATGGACACCTTCCACTAGAAGATGCCTCTCTGCCGATTTGTCTGCACTGTTGAAGCAGATGGAAATCACATGCAACCAAGTCATGTGCAAAGCTCAATAATTTAGGGAATATCAAAGAAGAGAAGACAGGCCAGTGATTACAAGTCTCCCATACAACAGGCCTGTTCTAATCCTTCTCTTTATGCCTCTTCCTTGCCTTTATCTCTCCTAAACCAGTTAAGGACAAGCCAGGCTTACCTGTGGGGGGAATTCGACAGCTCAGAAAATGAACCTGCATGAGCACCAAACACCAGCCTTGTTTTCAGCCTTGCTGAAAGGGCTGGAGGCAATGGAACCGGAAATGCCCAGCTAATGAGTATGTGCTGCCCTGGCCCTGCCTACATGGACAGCTCAGGTGCTGCCAGCATTTGTGGTCTTGAAAAGAAGGTGAAAATTCAGACGAGACAGAAAGCAGAGACCAGGTGTGATTGGAGAGCTACAGAAAATGCCACACAGCAGGAGACATACAGAACTCAGTCTGGTTTGCTGCTCTAAAAGGAGAAAAAATTAAAAATATAAAGAAGGCTGCTTGCGAGATGATTTGATCTCAGTCTCCCTGCAGAGAAATTACAAGGTACTTGAGTGCTCTTGAATGCAGAGACAGAAACAGCCGTGAGGATCTGAACCAGGACAGCTTTGCATTGGAAAGAGGCACAAGGTTTTTCCACAATGAGCATGGCTAATCCATGCAACACGGACTAGCCATCCTTCTGCTTTTCCCAGGGCAAAGCTGGGTGCTGTTCCAGCAAACAGCCTGTGTCCAGCAGCAATGATCACACTCAAGAGCTCAGTGATGTGAAAACTGAGTAGTGACTCTGCAATCCTATCTACAGGTTTCAGTGGGACTGCATCCTCCACGTGAGCAGCAGCCACATTTTACTCCATGAACCCGTGTGTAACAGTCCAGGAACAGGGAACTAGATGTGGATGTTGCACCTACTCCAAAATCTCAAAACAAAGCCCAGCTGTTGCCTTTAGCTCCCTCCTCCCAGAAACATGGGGTGATTCCTAGATTTACACTCCAATAACACAGACTTCAGGTTAACTCCTGCTGCTGGTGCCATCCTGGGGGGACCCCACCAGCCGGGAGTGACTCAGCCTGAGTGGGAGAAGGCACTGAGCAAGTGGCACCGGGATGACTCACAGGGGGGATGTCTGCAGGGCTGAAGGCAGCAAAGGAATTCGCCTTCCCCAGCTCTGGGTGATGTAACTCAGGCAAAACTTTACCTTTTCCTTCCTTGATGAAAAGTAAAAGCAGCCAGGTCTGAAGTACCTGGACATTGAAACCCTCTGTGGACAGAGCATTCTGAAATGCTGATTTAGCTCATTCCAGCTACTGCAGCTGTGAGTTTGGCTGCTCCCCAGGGTGTTTTCCATCACATTTCTGAAGTACCATCTCCAATGACAGAGAAATTCCTGCCGTCTCTGCCTGGGCAGGCTGCCAGACAGCAGCAGCTTCCTGCTGTTCTGAGGAAAACCTCATTCTCTTCCCGCATTCCTTCCCTGGCACCGCCTACTGCATGCCCGGGACCTCCCGGCAGCTTCTCCTCGTTCTGAGGACTCTTATAATGGTTAAAAAAAGCTGCATTCTGCTTCTGATGAAAGCCAGTTCATCAGATACATGCTGGAAACAGCACAAAACTCCACAAAGGACTTGATATCCCCCTTCCGGAGTTCCATGCGTTTAAATGAAGTCTTGCTGACTAATTAAAAACCCTTCATCCATCTCATAAACATCCTGGAATCACTTTTCTCGCTGACTGAATTATTTAAGAGTCATTCTCTCAGGATTAAAAATTATT
Source organism: Eopsaltria australis (assembly GCA_034509425.1). Lineage (NCBI taxonomy): Eukaryota > Metazoa > Chordata > Aves > Passeriformes > Petroicidae > Eopsaltria > Eopsaltria australis. The sequence goes on along the minus strand of JAVTVJ010001011.1, from coordinate 253,353 downwards.
GTTTTGGTGTTGCATTACTACAAGTTCAGTGTGGTGAAAACCCTTTGACCTCTGAGGGACCTCCTTTGAATAATAAACAAACCCAGAAATGCTGTTGCTCTGCATTCAGAAAACTTCCTTCAGTGGAACCTGCACCTGGTCCTGCAAAACAGTGAGGCAGAGCCTTTAGGGACACCTTTCCTGCATTTGTACTAGTAGAAGTGCATCAAATAAAATGAGAGAAGGGAGAAACTCAAAGCTTCAGTTGGATGCTAGATTGGTTTGAGTTGGAAGTGACCTTAAAGATCATCCAGCTCCAGCCCCTTGCCAAGGGGTTTCCACTAGACTAGTGTACTCAGAACCCCATCCAGCTTGGCCAGCTTGACTAAGCAGACCCAGAAATTGTACAGCACAACCAAGAGTCTCATAAGGAGCTGAGGGTGATGAACAGGGCAAGGAGGAGGCAGATGCTTAATTAGGCATTTCCACCATGCAAGATAATTGTGGCATCACAACCCAGTAGGCCGCCAGAGACAGATTTAGGGACTTGTAGGGTGCATTTGCACAGCTGAACATGGAAAGCCTCTGCTAAACTGCTCCATCAGCTTCCCAGACAGGTCTCCTCTACTTCTCCAGCTGCACTTCAACAGTTTAGAAGGTGGCAGTTGGACACAGTAGGACACTGACAACAGTCAGGGCTCGATGAAGCCTCCAGGAGGATGAGTTTGGAGGTCTGGAGTCCAGCCACAGCTGGATGGTGTGATGGTGTGATGGTGTCATTGGTACCATGCAACCTACTCAGGGGATGTCCCCTGAGGGCTCTTCATCTGCAGCAGATCCACCCATAGGGAAAGAGACTTCTGTAGCTATGGCTTCAGCTGCATCTGTACTTACAGGTAAACTTCTTGCTAGCCTAGTCTTTCCAAATCTGTTTCAAATTCCTCCCGTTTTCTTTTTTGTAATGATTTTGATAGGGATTTGCCCACCAGCACATAGAGCAAGACTTTCAGTTCAGGAAAAGCTCCACACCCACACCCACAGCAAGAAATGGGCTTAAACTTAGAATAATGGAATATCCTGGGTGGAAAGGGCTCCCCAAGGATCATTCAGTCCCACCCTGTCCCTGCACAGACACCCCAACAATCCCAGCCTGGGCATCCCTGGCAGCGCTGTCCAAACACTCCTGGAGCTCTGGCAGCCTCGGGGCTGGGACCATTCCCTGGGGAGCCTGGGCAGTGCCCAGCACCCTCTGGGGAAGAGCCTTTCCCTGAGATCCATCCCAAATTCCCCTAGCCCAGCTCCAGCCATTCCCTGGCTCCTGTCCCTGTCACAGGGAGCAGAGATCAGAGCTGCCCCCGGGGAGGAGCTGCAGCCCCGCTGAGCTCTGCCCTCAGCCTCCTCTGCTCCAGCTGAACAAGTGCCCTCAGCTGCTCCTCGTGTGGCTCCTCCAGACACTTTCCTATCCTTGTGTCCCTCCTTTGGATCCTCTCCAACAGTTTTAGATCTTTCTTACATTGTGCCCAAAACTGCCCCTAGCACTCAAGGTGGGGCCACTGCAGCTCAGAGCAAAGTAGGACAGTCCCCTCCCTGCCCTGGCCTCCCTGATGCCTCCCAGGACACGGGTTACCCTCCTGGCTCCAGGGCACTGCTGACTCAATGACCTTGGCAGGTCCCTTTCCCAGAGCTGCTCTCCAGCCTGTCATTCCCCAGTCTGTGCAGGGCAGCCCTGGATGTACCACACACTTCAAAGAGCAAAGCACTTCCCACCCTCTTGGTTTTTTGGGCCATGAATGATGTACCCAGAGTTCACATTTCCTGGATTAGGCAAGTCGATGCCAATGGCAAGGAATGATGCTTCCAAATGACTTTAATAACGTGGAGAAGTGATTGAACAAGGCATTTCACATAAGCACTATCACTCTGCCTGTCTCCCATTCACTCTGGAATTGCTAAGCACAGTACATCAAATGCAATTTAATTTCAATTACAATTTCTCCGATAAAGGTTATGGCTTCTTTTCCCACCCACCTTGGAGCATCCTCATGCAGTGCTGCTCTCACACACAAAGCATAGAGTGTGTGCAGAAAAAAAAAAAATCTAATATATTTCTATATTTCTGGGGCACTAACCTAGGAATTGTGCTGGATCATCCCCCTTCATGCACTTGTGGCATACTGAGTAAGTAGGAACATTATTAAATGAACATTGCTCATAATATTAGGACTTAACAGATTCCCATGGGAAGGAGTCACAGATCTGACTTCAGTGTGACACTTTGAAGGAATCAGAAGGCAAAACTTTACTTTATTTGAGTGGCACTCAGTTTGGAAGTCTGCAGAAAGTTGATTCCACTGAGGCTGTAGAATCATTGCAAAGTGTCTGTCTAGAACATATAAAATGGGTATTTATCCATTCTATAAGAGGCATCTGCAAGGCTTTGGATGTACAAGGTCTGCTGGGAGAGTCAAGGAAAGAAAGAAGTATTGGTATCTGCCTAGATCCATGGCAGATGACCGGGGAGCTGAGAGCAGGAGGAGGGTACAGCATGAGCAAGTGCAGGTAAAGGGGAGGACTGAGGGGGACAACAACTTGGTTATCTCTGTCACCCAGCTGACGCTCACATCCTTTCAAAGGTGACAAGGGGGAGCATTGGAAAGGAAGTGTGTGGGAGCTGCCTGGACACGTGGGTTTGGGCATCAGGAGTTGCTTGGCTGAAATCTCTGTAGTCAGTGGCCAGGGCAAGAGCGATGGCACTTGTGAGCCTCCTCCTGGGACCGCCTCCTGTCTCTGGCAGGGAGTGCTTTTGTCAAGTCAATTAGGGGCAAAAATGCGCTTTCTAATGCAGCAAAGGTCCCGCAGGCAGCTCCCTGTGGAGCAGAGCAGTTGTCACAGCTGGTCCCAGCTGCAGGGCTCTGCTCTATTCTGGACCTGGTGCTCCCCCTGTTTCTCTGGCACCACTCAGATTCTCATCTGATCCTTTGATCTTTGCCTCTGGCCATTCCCTCTACAGTGGGACTGCGCCAGCAGCCCAGCTGAGGCAAATGGGTCTCCACTCTGTTTGCAAGGGAAAAGTCCCTCCATGCCAGCCCACCCTGGGGGACAGCCCTGTGAGTGGAAGCTCAGCTCCATCACCATCAGGGCAGTATTTGGCATCCAGTGGTGTGGACAGGTTTGCAGTGAAACATCCAACAGCTGCTGTGAGCAGTCCTTGGAAAAGTCAGCTGTGGATTTTGATGGAGCATTTAGGCCCCTGTCCCATCCTCACCTGCTCTGCAATGCGGGGGTGTAGGAGGGGACACACTCAGCTGTGTCCAGCTCTGCTTTGAGGAGGTGGCTCAGACTCTGCATTTCAGATACTCCTCGTCTGGAGCAGAACTGCCTTCAGACACTGAACTAAAGTCATTGACCCTGAACCTGAGGAAGAACTTTGCTGTATAGGTGACCACAGGCTGGAACAAGTTACCCAGGGAGGGTGACATTCCAGAAACCTCTGTGCCAATCCTGTGCCACATGTTCTGGGATGAATTTGCTTGTGCTGGACCAGATGACCCATTGTGATTTCTTCCAACCTGATCCATTCTGTGATTCTGTGATTCCTTGGACCCTCAGGTGCATTGTTCATGTCTTCATTTCATCCAAATCCAGCCAGTCCAGGTGAATGAAGGATGCCTCCTCCTTGGTCTATTGGTCCCAATGACCTAGTGGATGCATCTTCCCTTCGAACACCCTGGAGTCTTGCAGACCCTCACAGTAGAAAACCTCTGCAAATCACCATGGAACAAAAGCTGCGGTTTCCCAGTTCACATGGGAGAGCCTCTTTTCTCCTGCAGGTACCAACTTCAGGATACCCAAGAGAAAAGCTGTTATGGAAACAAGAGAAATAAGTTCCTACATGCTGAGATATGCACAGAGAGTGACAAAGGCATCAAATTACTTCTTTAGGAACACCTATTTTGCTTGTAGGGTCTGAGGTTTATTGGCCTCCAGGTAGTACTCAAGAGTCCAGTGCTGTAGATCCCCAGCATCCCCCAGACCAGGGTTTGATCCCTGGCTGGTTTTCTTAATCTCCAATGCTCATGAAGCATCAAAGCTGGAAACCCAACACTTCCACCCACCCTCAATTTCAGAGCCAATGATAATGCAAAGTATTCGTTGACACAGCCAGGCAATCTCCTGCCATGGATCAGTGCCAGTGCCTCTGGTTGGCTTTTTGTCCCCTGTCGGAGGTGTCCTGGTGTCACAGCTGAGCACAGGAACCTCCCTCCAGCTTTCACTCCTTTATGCTGTCTCTGTCCACTTTAAGTGGGGACTTTACACATTGCAGCAGGGACTTTGTCACAATATATTAGCAGAGTATCTCTGGACAATGCCCTTCCATCAGCTCAACTAGATTTCATTTTCTAGGAAGGTTTTAGGAAATTTTCATATGTGTTACCCAGCAAATAACTCTGACTCCCACTGCAGTTTTCTCACAGCCCAGCCAATCCTTCACTCTCTGCTTTTGGTCCATTCCTTGAGCTGATTTTTCCCCTGTATCTGATCACTTTATTTCTTCTTCCATCTTCAACTCACTGAGGGTTTGATTTCTCTGATCTAACAGATGTCTTGTTTGGGGTGGGAAGAAGGAGTTTAAGGTGACCAGTCCCAGTGGGGAGACCTCATAGTGAAAAATCACAACCTTTCCCCACCAAGCAATATAAAAGTTAGAACAAAATGAACTGAAAGGAAAAGGTGAAATATGTGGTTTCACTTTACAAAATATATCAGAGCCTTTAGAAACCTCTCCCATGCTTAGTACCAGGATGCCTTCAGGCCTTTTCCACTGTGAACCCATTCCATTTCCCGCTGAATGGTGTTTTCCAGCTCCCAAATAATTTTGTGTTAAATATTCCCAGTTCCAGGCTGGTTAAATGGCAGCAGATATCCATAGATCAGTCTGCCTCATCCCTACAGCCTGGTGATTACATGGAAGATGGATGGGCTAGGTAATATCCACAAAGCAGCTATAGGCTGGCTGGGGCTGCTCCAGGTGCTTTGGCTGGAATAATGAGGTTAATCACACAAACACCTTTCCCCACGATTACTTTGGTGGCTTAGGCTCCCCCCTCACCTTCATCACAGCAGCACAAGCACAGCAGAGACTCCCCAGTGTGGCATGGGGGCGATCCAGGCTCTGGGCTTGTCCTGCTATTGAGAAACAGGATTTTCAGCTTCCAGACATGGATTTAGGGATGGAAACTGGTTGAGCCATTGCCCAGAACCCCACAGTCAAATCCTGGTCTGCGTCAGCAGGGCTTCCCTTCCTGATCCCTGACGGGAGCTGCAGCCCTAGAAAGCTCATGGCAGAGTAAAACTAAGGCACAGTCAAGTGCTTACAGAGATTCCCATGAAATGAAAGCAACTTGAAGGGACCAGAGCAGCACCCAGATCTGATGGGACCATAGGGAAGAAGGACTGATCACAATCAAGATGCACCAGACCCTTTTCCCCACCACTGAAGCCAAGACCTCCTGGTCCCTGGCTAATAGGGTGTCATGGTTTAACCTCTGAGCATGGGGGTTGAATGAGATGATCTTTGAAGGTCCCTTCCAGCCCAAAACCATTCCGTGATTGTAAGATTAGATTGCAGAGCCTTGCAGATAACTCTGTAATTTGTCTTCTCCCCCATGTGAGGAGGGATGGAGGTTCTTCAGATAAGCAGCTCCCTGACCTACCTCCCTTCACTGGAGAGCGGGATGTTCTCTGAACTGCTGTCCCTGGAGCACACAAGGGATTTGGCTGGGGAGGCAGTTCAGTGCCCTGGGAAGGGCCAGGATGCAGCGGGATCCAGCGCTGGCTCAGCATGTTGGCAGCATGACATAAATCATCTCTTCTCATGCTCGTGCTGCTCTGTGTGCTGGGAGTGCAGGACACACATTCCCTGTACTTGTACCACCGGATAATAAACATCTGGTCCGTGCCTGGAGGCAGTGACAGATTGGAGACTCGTTTTGTCCTGACCTCCTTGAACACGGAGGAGCTGAGGATTCAGCCATTCCACCAATAGAAGCCATTCTGACATAATTCGTCCAAGGACAAGGACACAGCCCTCCTCTTTCAAGAAATTTTACTTTACTAAGGCATATTTTAGATTCTTTACTTGGCATGTAGGGACACCAGGACCTCAGAGCATTGCTCAGTGTTCGGACCAGGCTCCTGTTTAAACCTCAGCAGCCCACTGTGGCTTTTATGCTCATCCTTGCATCTTCCTGCTCCAGAGGAGCAAAATGAACTTGTGGAGGACACCCTGACCTGACCTTATCCATGGCAGGAAAAGAGACCTCTTGGCAAAGCCACAATTCACTCAATCCTGAACCTGTACTAGGTGATGAGCAGGTGATGCTATCAGAGCCGGCACTACCTGGGCTGGGATTAGCTGTCAGAAAGATAAACCAGCACTAATGAACCACAAATGATGTTTCTAGAGACCCCAGTGAGTGTCCCAAGCAGCCACTGCACTCCCAGTCTGAGCTGCCTCCCCACCCACTCCCCTGCCTGGGCCACACAGCTAATTTTAGGTTAAAGGCCTTTTATGGCTGACAAACCTCTGGAATGCTCCAGGCACTCTGTAAGAACTGAGTTGCTCCCCGTGGCTTCCCAGAGGGAAATATTTGGGAGGTTTTGAGGGCATCAGAAGTGAGTTTCCTGCAAAACAGCCGTAGCTCCTGCGATCTGCCCTAGGAAGTGCCAAGGGAAATATCTCCTTAACTAGAAATTCTCAAAAGGCACTTCTGTGCCTCACTCAACCTGTTTTGGCACCTTCAGCTTCAGGGGAGCCTCTTGTCTAATGCTGAATGAGTTACCCCCACTGACTAGAAGGACCCTCTTAATAAAAAGCCTAAATTTCCATGTGGTTTATAAAAAAAAAAAAAAATGCACTTCAGGGTTTTTACCCTCTTAAGTTGGGTGTCTTTGGGTCATTTTGGGCCTTTATTTCCTGACTTTTCTGTATGAATGGACAGTGACCATTCCTGCAGGGTCAGGAGCTGGAGTGTAAACACAGGCGTGTATTTTGGGACTTAGAGGAAACCCAAACAGCACAAACACCTTTGTGCCAAAAAAGCAAAAAGAGCCAGTTCCTTCCCATGTGGGGGGAGTTCATGGACACAGTGACACCTCTCATAGCAGCAGCAAAGCTTTCAAAGGCAGCAGCTCACTCGGCCTTAGATTGACAAATTCTGCTCAGTGCCTTTGCTGAGCACACCCTTCAGCCAGAGGCAGCTCTGGGCAGACCAGAGCACTGATGTGCCAAGCTGGAGCCAAACCTTGTCAAATTATTTAATTTAGATGCTTATTCTCCAGTTAATGGGAATGTGGAGGCTTTAGCTGTGTTGAGTCATCCTGTGTAGCAACAAAATCCAAGTAGGAAAACACCCATGAGGCCATGTCCCTGATCCGGAATGGATGTGGTTGTGTTGGAAAGCTCCTAAGCTGGGCTGACTGACTGAGCCTGGCAGAGCTGAGTGTGGCTTTCATCTGCTCACAGGTAAAAGCACTGCCAATGCACCTTCCTCTGGCACAGGAATAGAGGCGGGTCCAGCTGCTTCCCATTCCCTTCCTGACAGAAGATATAACCCTGCCATTTTCTGTGTGGCTCCTTTCTGAGCTGTCTCTCTGGGTAACTGGCAAAACACAAGCAGCAAGATTGATTGTGGGACTGAATTAGATGCTGAGGCTGAAGCTGCACATCCCAGCCCTGCTCATGGGTCCCAAAACCCTGGAGCCTGTGAGCTGTGCAGCATGCAGGAAAAATCAGGGGAGAAGGATGGGAGGCAAGGATGAAGTGCAGACATCTCTGAGTGCAGCTGTGAGGGCTCTGCTGTCAGTTGGAATTGCAGTGCTGAGAGGTTCTGGGATGGTGTTCCACCTCCCAGTTCAGCACAGCAAATGCCAAGTGGTTGGGATATGGTGAGGACTGTCCTTGCCCAATGCACATCCCAGCCATGGCAGGGACTGGTGTCCTCACACAGTCAGGAGCAGGCCCTGGATAACTGGGAAATCAGGCCTTCCTGCAGCCCTGCGTCAGCACACATGGAGCCTGACCAGGCTGCATTTTCCCTAGTGAAAATCATTCCTGCCAGCAGGAATTCCCTGGTAGCCTGAGGTCAAACAGAAGCCTGGATGTGGGAGATGCCTCTGGCTTCCCATCCCAGAAAGCTTGGGACCTGCACAGGGGAATTGGAGGATTCAGGCAGCAAGGAGGAGAGATTGGCAAGATGGAGGTGCTGTTATTCAGAGAGATAGGAAAGGAGGAAAAGTAGGATTTTTTTTTTCTCCTCTCCTCTCCTCTCCTCTCCTCTCCTCTCCTCTCCTCTCCTCTCCTCTCCTCTCCTCTCCTCTCCTCTCCTCTCCTCTCCTCTCCTCTCTCCTCTCGATTATTGTACAGAAAAGATGTGACCCAAACACATAAAGAAAATGGGTTAAGAGGTGATGAACCAAATAAGACTTTGACAGACTCTTTTTGGCTGCTTATGCAAACCCTTTAGTACCAGCACCACCCACAGCAGCACTGAATGTTTTCCAAGGGCTATCTCAGGAAGATGGAGGAGCATCTCTCCTCAGACAGTGGCTGAATCCAGTTTGAGGCTGCATCACCCTGAAAGCAGATGAAACTGGGGCCTTGTAAGAGCTCTGCAGGGAGACTTCCCCTCTGGAGTTCCATCCCCTCCAGGCTGCCAGTCTCTGTCCTGCCAAATGGCTGCTGCCAGTGCCAGCTGCCACCACCTCCAACACATCCACCCTCTGCCTTCCCTTCATCCCCAGCACTACGGCTCAAGCTGGCTGGTGCATTGGCACCAATCCATCCTCTAATTAAGGCACAAGGGAAGGAAGGGAAAACCTTCAAAGAAATCCCACCAACAGCTCACACAGAAAAGCTTTGGACCAACCTGAGCAACTGCCTGATCCAAGTCTTCTTCATCTCCTTCTCTTCGTGGTCCTGCTTGGCCTCCCAGGCCCTGAGGACACCAGGTCACTTAATCTCTGCCCTTTGTGCCAGCACAGAGATGTCTTTTATAGAATTCTACATTACATTTGGAATTTTATTTCATTTTTATTTTGCTGCTTTTTGTTGTCTGTGTTGAGGCCCTGTGCATCATCTCTTCTTGGTTTTATTTGATTGCCTTTTGGACATGAGGAGATTAATATTTCATCAAATGTACAGGGAATAAATAACCAGGTTTGAAAGACATCCAGAACCTTTCCTGCCTTGATGGGCATTTGCAGACCTGAGGAGTGGGGAGGTATTTTTACCACAAGCCGTTTCTGAGAACATCATGATCTCTGCAGGACATTTCCACCACCCATGAAGTGTCCACGTCCATGATGCTGTGGGGTCCTGCCCAATGGTATGAGTGCAACACTCCAGGTTTGTCCATTCCTCTGGCAGATCCCCAGGGACAGAGGGAGGGCTCAGCCTGGAGAAAAGGAGTCTCAGGGAGGATCTTCTGGCTCTCCACAACTCCGACAGGAGCGGGGCAGCCAGATGGGGGTTGGCTCTCCTCCCAGGGAACAAGGGACAGGATTAGAGGAAACAGTCTTAAGCTCTGCCAGGGGAGGTTCAGGTTGGACATCAGGGGAATTTCCTTGTGGAAAGAGCTATTAAGCATTGCAAGGGGCTGTCCAGGGAGGTTTGGAGTCCTTGGGGGTGTCCAAGGAACACCAGGACATGGCACTCAGTGCTCTGGGCTTGGTAACAAGTTGGGGATGGGGCACAGGTTGGACTCAATAGTCTGGGAGGTCTTTTCCAATCTTATGATTCCATGATCCATGCAAGAGCCTCTACACCCACGTACATCCATGGAACTCATGTACATCTGTGCAACAGCACTACATCCAGTGCAGCAGAATCATGATGGGTCCCTGTGCTGCCAAACAGCCACAGCCACAAAGAGGCTCAAAGCTGACAAGGTTGTGCATCTCTCAGAGTGTGTGAAGACAAAGCCACTGATGGATTGATGGGATCAGTTTCCAGAATAAAACCATGGAATTTTTCCTAACCACAAACCACTGTGATCTGTTTGATGGGAAATGCCAACTGCTGATTGGGAAATTTCAGTTGACTTAGCTTTGAATGAGAAAAATAATAATTATTACGTTTATTATGATCAGTTTAGCATTCTGCCTGGAGGCTTAATTAGCTGTAAAACAAAAGCTTTTGTGTTTCTGTTCTACTTAAAATTGACACATCCTCCCAAACGCAATTTGAAAAACATGGCAAGCACTTTTGAGAAATTTGGGAAGCAAATGAGAAATTCCGTTAGATCCCAGATCTTTGTGGGTTTCCTTGAGTTTTCTTGTTTTAGTTTGCAGTTGCCATGTTTTTGTTAATGTGGGATCTCCTATCAATGCACACAGTGTGGGAAGAAGAAATGGCAGAAGGGAATTATCCATGTAAATGAAGGAATCAGTCGCTTGCTGCATAGAGCAATGAGTCAGAGCAAACACAGCCTCGTGTGTATTTTCCTTCTCCCAGCAGGACACTGGTTTGTCTTCCTCCATGGACAACTTCTGCATCTCCAGCAGAGTCTGATGAGATGAACAGGGGTCTGAAGTGTCCGGAGCATTTTGCAAGGCCTTCAAGACCAAGAAAATCTGCCAGCCCAGCTCTAAGGCAATATGCACTAAAGGAAGTTGGTAACAATCTTTGTTTTCCTTCCCTGCAATGTTTTCAGTAGGGCTGTGGCTTCAGCTTTCCTGCTCTTCCTCTCAGAGCAGCTGTGAGATTTGCAGGAGTGAAGCAGGTGATACAGAATGGTCAAATACAACAGGAATACTCAAATTTGAGGCATAATTATACTATGTAGTGACCAGGAATGAGGGAAACTTGCTTCCAGAAGCCACTTTCTTTTGTCAGGCAGAGTTTGGGAGCATGTTCCCCTCACTGCAGGTCTAGGAAGAGGGAAAAGGACACAGAACAGAAAACCTGGAAACTAATTTTAAAAGCAGGGCAAAAACCAAGTCTCCTGGGAGAAACTTAATGTGTTGGGTTGGATGTTTTCTCAGCCTGCAGCTGCTAACGCAGCCCCACGTGGTGACAGCCTGTCCTCCCCCAAGCAGTGCCCACAGCATTCCCATCTCCACTTGACCTCCTGGGAAAGAAACAGTTCCAACACACAGGTGGGGAAACCAAGGCACACTGCTGATCTCAGCTGGGATTTCAGCTGAGAAGCCAAACTCCCCCCTTCCACCAACCTGACTTAAATGTCCAGGACACTAAGTATTACTTTTTCCTACAGATGTCCCAGCTGGAAGCAAAGCCCTGCTACCAAAGTCCCATGTGGGAAGCAGGAACATATTTCCCTGCACCCTTTCAGTGAATGTACCAGTCCCAGTCTCATCCCTATAGTGCAGGAGGGACTCATGGGGTTTTCCCAAACCAGGGGATCGTTGGCTGCAGGGACAGGGTAAGAGCAGGGCAGTGGTGTAAGTCCCACAAACAGCCCCATAGTGCAGCTGTCATGGAGCTGCTCAGACACATGACTGTCAAACCACATGCAGTTACATAAAATAATAATAATATACCAAAGGCAGATAAGTCAGACTAAACCTCTCCTCTCCCTCCTTCCTGGAGAATTTCTCTTCATTGTCCCCATCCCTAATACCCATCTCCCATGTTTGTCTCTGCGCCGCACCAAGGAGTTTGAGATTAACCATGACGAATGGACTGATTTCCATGTCTCAGGGACTGTTTTATTTTTCCTTTACCACATATGACATGTTGGATTTTACTATAAATCCCCTCAATTAGATGCCTCAAACAGCACCAATCCTTTTCCCTGATATATAGGGAAGGAATTATCTTCATGTCCGTGGCAACCAATTCCTTAACTAAAAATAGTGAGTGCTCACCTCTGCCTTCCCTGCATCACCTCACACTTTGGGCACCTGAGCAGAGCATGGCCATCCCACATGTTCTGCTTGGTGGCCATGGGCAGGCTGAGACAGGTCCTTGGTCTTGATATGGAAATGAGGTCTCTGGTGCTTCCCATTGCAAGGTCCCTTCTGTCCCCTGGGGGCGCAAAGCCCTGAGCAGCCCCCAAAACCAGAGTGTGTTTTGTGACCAGAAGCTGTACACAGGACCTGCGATGGTAGAAGGTGTCCCATGACAGGGGGTTGGAACTACATGATCTTCCTACTCAAACCATTCCATAATCCTATGATGCACTCAGCTGAATCCAGGCTGCTCAAAGTTTTTGGGCGCTTTCTCAAGCCATTTTTAGAAAATTTTACATTTTCCATGGACTTATTGAAGTGAAAGGTAACACAAGGGTGGCTCTGGAGTCTTTCTCATCCCATCCTTGTCAGCAGAGGGATGTTAAGAGACATAAGAAACAAAAACTTTCCTGAATTTCTCCAGAGCTTTATATATTTTCAGATTTCTTTGCCAAAGCAGTGACACAATTGATTAAACTCAGCTAATGCCAGAAGATTTATGTCTGTGTTGTTTATTCCCCTTAATTACTGGGCCAGGAGCATTTACCCTTTGGGGACTGGGATGGGTCATTGGGTGTCCTGACATGCTGGGGCACAGCTCTGGCCCATCCTTGTGTCTTGATCCTGCAGCTCAGGGAGAGCCTTGATCCCCTCCTGCCCTCTCAGCTCCTCCAGAGACAAAGAGCAACTCAGTGAAGATGGATGGAGGCTGTGGCCGTGAATTTATCAAGAAACACTGTCCTTCTATTGATCCATCTGCAACCTGCTGTCATCTGCAGCCATTCCCAGAGGCAGAGGCTGCAGTTGGGAGCATGATCCAGCACCCCGTGAGAGGCTGGTGATGGATGCACCACCATCAGGTAAGAGAAATATCACACCCCTGGATGGTGGCACCATAGCAATGTTCAGCAGCATCCCCCTCCCAGCAGTACACTTCATTGACCCTTATTTCCTCGAGGAAAGAAGGAAGCACAATGTGTTGCCTGGCTGTCTGCTCTGGCTCACTCCGGGCTGATGGAGCTTGGCTCACCCCCAGGATAGGTGCAGCACCCACAGCTGGAGCACCCCCTAAACCTCAGTGGGTACAGAAGGGATGCTCTGAAACTGCCCTGCCATGGGGAAGCAGGTTTAACCCTGCCAGAAATTCATCCAACTCAGGGATGGACCCAATCCTGACTATGGCATCCCCAAGAGACAGGGTTGTGGGGGATCCCTCCCCAGGAGACCGGGGTGGCGACTGCCCGGAGACACAGAGGTATGACAGGAAACCCTTTAAAGCCTGAGGGCTATGCTGGGGGAGAAGGGAAATGTCTTTATCTAAGACCTCAGGAGCAACATCCAGGCTCTCCCACACCACTGTCCCCCACTTTCCTCAGGACACTTGTCCTCCCTCTTCTCTATCAGTTCAAGCCCCCCCTGCTCCTGCCCCATCATCTCTGCTCCTCCCACCACCCATCCTACAGGACAAAGCACGGTCCCAGCAGGACAAGGCACGGTCCCAGCAGGACAAGGCACGGTCGCAGCGGGACCTCCGCCTCCTCCGGGAGCGCCGTTATGATCAAGCACCCCCGCACAGCTCCGCTGTGTGAAAGACCTGCATCCACCTGCCCCACATCCTCCTCCTCTCAGGAGCATCTCCCTCACAAGGCAGGGCTGAAACCCCTTCCACCCCACCCCCGTGGAAGAGAAAAGGGGCTTTGTCCTCCCTTCATGTTCACCACCCATTTTGCAAAGGGGCTGCAAAGGCTGGCGGGGGAAGCCTCGCCTTGTCCTAGTTCCTCTGCCAGAGCCCTGAAGTGAAATCCCCAAATGCATAACACCCACCCACGCCCTCATCCCCGGCAAACTGCAGCCCCAAACCCTTTGCAGACACAAGAGAAGCCCCGAGGCTCCACAGGAGAAACCCTACGGCGGCTGCACGATGGGACTACGAGGGGTGGAGAGGAGAAACCCCACTCCAAGGAGAGCCGGGAGAGCCGTCCGTGGGCCGGCGGGAAGTTTCTGCTGCTGAGGATGCTCAGGGAGGGAAGGAGAAAGGGGAAAAAAATCAAATAGAGTTGGAAAGCACCAGGGAGGTGGAGGAAGGAAAAGGGGAGGAGGAAGAGGAGGAGGGAGAGAAGGGGGAGTGGGAGGCTAGTGAGGAGGGATGTAGCCCATCGCCAGGCGAGCTGGAAGGTGGGCAGCCGGAGGACCGGCTCCAGAGAGGTTATAAAAGGCAAGATCGGGACGCAGAAAGACTCACAGCCTCCACGCAGCCCCTCGGGGACCCGCCACGCTCCTTCGCTGGAAGCCCAGAGGATTTTCTCCCCGACGACAGAATCAGCCCAGCAGGAGCGGGGACGCTGCCAGCCATGCCCCGGGGAGCTAGGCACAGGGGCAGCTGAGGATGGTGCCCAGCCTACGTCCTACCCTCCTCCTCCTCCTGCAGGTAAGATGCCTTAAGTCCTCTTCTCCCACGAGGCCCCTTCTGCCCCCCCCCCCATCAACCCTGCGCCCAGCACCGTCCGCGTTCTCCGCAGTGACTTTTCAATTTCTTTGAAGGGAAAAGTAAAAAGAGAAACCGCAACACAAAGGGCCCTCGGGAGAATTCCTCCAGTCGAGGCACTAGGGCTGGGCAAGAGCTCGTGATGCTCAAAAACTATCGGGGATGGGGGCTGAAGTGAGTGAAAGGATCATTAAAGGAGGGAAGGATTGCAGCCAGGTCCTCTTGAGCTCAGCCCAGGGCTCCCAGCAACTCCCAGCCTTGCACCTCCCAGTGAAACCAGCTGCCACTAGTTTCCCAGGCTGCTGGGAAGGGGTGGCCACTGTGGGGTTGTGATGGATGTGGACAATGCAAATGCAGAGCCCAGTTAATTAATTTTGTAAGTTGTAATTAATTTTCTAAGGAAGCCTTTCCTCTTCCCCCCTGCACCTGCAAAGCACAAGACTTTTCCTCTCTGATTTGCTCACTGTGGAACTGTAGCCACTGCTAATTTTGCAGCTCTGCACAACATGCAAATGCTTTGTCAGAAGCAATATTCCTCCTCCTTGACGGTTCATCAGGGAGGGAAATATTCACAACCCAAAGCTTGTTTAAATCCCCAACCCTGGACAAACGAGATGAAGAGATTTCCAGTGAAATTTTTACTTTTATTTGAACAAGCTTATAGTGGCAGTTAAACAAAATAATCAGGTTTTTGACAAAACCTATGTGTCAGGTAGGGGTAAAAGAGCAAATATGCCTGGCTGCCTGCAGAATGGTGTCTCAGTGGCTCAACTGGGACTGCAGAGTTAAAACAGCAGGTAAAGTAGAGGGACAGCCCTCCCCATTGGCTGTGGCTCATATCCCGTGGGCTGTGCACCCCGCGGTTCACCCCACTGTGCATCCCACTCACTCACACATCAGCTGCACCTCTGGGCCAGAAAAGTTCTCACCTAAGTGATGAGAAGAGCTGATGTACACCAGGAGACCTCCCTGCCAAGTTGGTGTGGCTTCTAAAAGCTCCTCTTCTGAGCAGCTGCTCTCTCCTATTGCTGCAGCCCACTAAGCCTGATTGATAGGATTTATGGGAGCTCTTTTGCTGTTTTATGCCCTGGTTCAGGTTTTGTTTGGCTCTGATGTAAGAAATAAAGGTGAGACAGGGCAGGATCTCTTCCAGCAGCCGAGGTCCTTCCTGGCCAGTCTGTGGGACAGCACAGACCCAGTGCAGTAAGGTCAGGTTCTGGTGGGGACTGTCATGTGAGCATGACAGCACCTGATAACCTCTGTGACCAAAAAGTGATTCAAAAGAAGCTCAGAGGTGCTGAGACACGGCTCCCATCCACTGACAAAGCTCCTTAGGCTCAGGGGATTCCTTTGCTATCCCCCCAAGGATATCCTCCTTGTGAAGCTGGAGCAGCAAGCCCTCAAAAATCTTCCAGAGTCTGAGACAAAACCCCCCCTCTGCTGGGGCTGGGGCTGGGGCTGGGACAGGGAGGGGATCACAAAAACCAGTCCAGGCAAAGAGAAGCATCTCTCAGCTGGCTCCAAAAAAAAACTCTTCCCCCACATTGCAGACAAGCTGTCTATTTTTCCTTATAAATACGTACATTCAAAACTCAGACCCTTTTCCAGAATAATCCCAACTCTCTCCTGGGGACAGCATGGGCTAAAGGACCATGAAACTCCAGCTATGAGTGCATCCCTGCAGCCAGGTGTACCTGCAGCAGCATCCAGCCTGAGAGTGCAGAGACCTGCAGCAGCCCAGCTCCAACACAGAGCTCAGCAGGGACAAACCTCCCATGCAGATGCTGGGTTGGCACAGTTTAGGTGTTCTCCATGCACCTGGCCAGCACCTCCACTTTAGCATTGGTTTGCCCATGTTGCTTTTTTGGATAGACATCCCTCAGGGGTCAGACAGGCAGGCTAGGAGACAGGCAGCCAAACTTGCTGCCAAGTGCTCCCTGGCACCCTGCAAGTCATTTAAACAAACTAAAAAAGTGATTAAAACAAACCAGTTCACCTGCAGCTGAATGTCAAGAGCCAGTTATATTTCTGGGGCTGATAAAACTGCAAAAGCATTTTATGAAAAATCAGAGATTGATGCTGAGGGTGGGATAGTTTCCCCTCTCTTCTCACTTGACCACCTCCAGCAGCAATAAGCCCAAAAAACAACCCCTGCCCCTTCCATGCTTCAATCCTTGCATAAGATGCCGAGCTGCAGTCACAGGACATGCTGACCCTGGGGATCTCTTCCAGTCCTCGCTTTCCTTAAAAGCTGGAGTTGATTCAGTGTGTATGAAATCATCCCTGTGGTTTCGCATCTCCAGGGAAGAAGTGAATGGAAAAGGCACAGCCTGTTCCCAGAATAGCTTCTCTTCACCATAGGATGAATATATAGGAATACAATGAGAATATCCTGCACCACCAGCTCAACCCTGCCCTGAAATCCAGCTCCACTCACCCAAAATCCTGCACAGGGCTAGCCCAGAAGTTTGTTGTGAGCGACAAGCTCAAACTGCAATTGAGGCTGCAGTGTTTAGAGAGGCTGCATCCATGGCTTTGTCTGTGAGAACAATTTTTGAACCCAAAGAAAGCATCAGTGAAACCGCAAATCATGGGATTCCCTCACTGAGCAGAACCCAGGAACCATTGTCCAACACCTCAGAGCTGTCACTCAGGAGAGGGTGGCTCTTTCTGAAGATGGAATAACATACCCAGGGCCCATCTGTTGTTTTTCCTTTTTTCCGTAACTGTATTCTGAGCTGATAGAAGAGACCCTCCTTCTCTTCAGGGAGTCCTGCTTTATCAACAGTCACCCATCCAGGAGCAGTTGCCTCCATTCCAATGGCCAAGGGCAAAGGGGGTTAGCATTTTGCAGATCACAGTCCCTCTTCCACCCTGAAATCTACACTATCCACCCTGGAAAGGCAGTGGCAGATGCAGCTTTGGTGTGATCAAGCTTTCCTGAGATTTGAATGTGAATAAACTGGAAAAAAATTATGGGGAAAATAAATTGTAGATGTTCATCCCAGGGCACAACCTGAAAAAGGTGATGGGTGAGGGAGGGGGTTTGGAGCAGTCAAGATGCAGGTTTTGGGATGGAGCTGGAGGGAAGAACGTCCAATCTTAAATTGAAAATACCTGTCAATGCACAGGAATTCCACATGTACAACCTGCAAGAGAGTTTAATAAAATTGCCTTAGAAAACAGCCCTCCCCCAGGCTTGTGTCTATCACTCCAATCTTCCTCAGCAGCCTTTGCCCCTGCAAATCCAGATCCCATAGGAGCTGCATGGACTGTGTCCCCTTCCCCATTTTTGCGCCTTTAGCTTCCAATATCAAATGCCATTAGTCATTTTTTCACCTGTCCCCAAAAATCCATGTCTCTCTTGACAGATAAATGAAGTCAGAATTATTTATGGCAAGCAAGGGAGACCAGAGCTTAATCCAGGAAAACCTTTAATTGCTCATAAATCAGGTTTTACAGGGCATTCATTTAGCCCTGATTGATATTCTTTTGTTAGGATCTGCATCCAGCACACTCAGAGAGAGACTCCAAACAGAATAAACACTCTTACCAAAGCTCCTGTCTACACACCACAGGGACTGGCCCTCTAGTATAGATAAATTAATCAACTTGCAGATTTTAGTGCCAGATGGAGATGTTCTCACTGCCTGCTCTCCCCCTGAGTAAAATCAGCCATGGAAAATCCCCCCACAGCTCTTGCTTTGAGCCTTGTTCAGTTGCTTGAGCTTTGCCTTGATGCCTTGATGCTGGCAGGGCTTGGGGTGGGGCTTTGGAAAAGCAATGAAGGAGCAACGGGGGCAGTGGACGGGCTTGGAGGAACCCTGAGATCATGAGCGGCAAAGCAGGTTACTGGCAGGTCTGAGACAGGGTTGTAAAGAGGGTCCCTCATGGACCAGATGCTGCCTGGAGGTTTCATTTGTGGATTGAATTGAGGATGAAACTGTTGCAAGTGAAAGTCCTCAAGGTGGAGCAGGTGAGAAGCTCCCCAGATGCAGAAAACAGTGCCTGGAAGTCAGAGGAGACAAAGGCAAAGAGATCCCTGCCTGGAGGCCTCCAAGCACATTTGAGGGGCAGCTCTTTCAGTCAGGCTGTTGCAGGCCACCTCCAGCCTCCAGCTGCAGTCCTGGCAGGATGTGCTGCTCCCTTCCTGTGCCACTGATGCTGCTCGGCCATCCAAAGTTGGCGTCCAGCTCTTTCTATATTTAATATCCAAAGTCTGGCACCTTTTGCAGCAGGCTCAGAGCCAAGAATGGGCTCCATCCTAGCTTAATGCCCCAGGGAACCTCAGCAAAGGTTCAGGGCAGCAGCTGCTCAGCCCTTCCTTGCCTGTGTGTTCCAGAAGGTCTTTCCTCTTCCACACCTAGTGTTGTAGTGGGCAGCAAGCCCAGCCAAGCCAGGGAACAGAACTGATGGGTCAGAGAGGTCCCTACAGCAGTGGCCATCACTGTCCACTGCTCCCGCTGCCCTCCCCAGCTCTGTGCAAAGGCCCTGTCTCCCATGGCTTCATCCCAGACTTCAATCCCCCTAATCACCCCACTCTCCAAGTACAGTCCCTCGGCACCGGACCTCCTGGACTGGTAATTAGGCTACAAGCCATCTATCTCGTGCTCAGAGCTGTCAGCCCTCCCTGCCATGCAGATCCCTTCTTGTCAGAGGCAATATTATAACAGGGAGGGACACAGGCTTGTCTCTGGGTAGCACAGTGCAGGGGGTGATGTTGCAGTTGGATGCGAATGTATTAATTAGTATCCATGAATTGCTTTGGAGGGTGAAAGCACCACAAGGGGAATTAATTCCTAATTGTTATTAATTGAATTTTTCTCAATTCAGGTCAGTGAACAGGTCACAGAGACTGATGCCATGTGCGTGTGATTGTGCTGCTCACCCCCATGACAGCAACCAGACCCCCAGTGCTGATGAGCTGACACTATCCTAGTCCACCGTGCTGCATCTCCTGTGCCCCTCACAGGCACAGGAACAGCTGCAAAAAAAACCAGTGGTTTTTTTGGAGCCCTGGTGGCACCAGGACATGGTTGGTGTGTCCAGATCAGAGAGATCTCACATGATGCCCCACAGCCTGAGTGACCTGAGGCAGGTGGTCCTCAGTGCCTCAGTTTCCCTTCCAGGACAGCCCTGGCATGGTGGGTGGTGGGACACTGACCACAGTAGATGTTTGCTCTGTGTGGGATGCAGGAAACATGGGAGCAGTGTCAGGTTTTGGTGTCTGAGCTGTGCAGTGAGGACTGGGGGGGCTGGTCCTGCTACAGAAAATGTGTGGATAAAAGGAAGGAGCTGGTGCTCCGTGAGGTCCAAGGTTAAACCAGAACCATCCCTGTGTATAAAACAGGGATGTTACAGAGCCTGGAAGGGAGCTGGGTGGATGCTGAGGCAACAGCAGGGGAGACATTGGTGGCTTCTGATGGAGAAGAAGCTGCTGCCAGTGTGGGCCCTCACGGGCCCGTGAGGCTCCCAGCAGAACCATCATCCATCCCTGTGGGAGCAGCTCCCCAGGGTAACTGGGAGCACTGTGGGAAGCAACTGCTTCCAGAGGAGCAGATTGCCTTCCTGCCCGGACAGCTGAGGGCTCAGCAGAGGCTCTCCAGGATTTTGGCAGGCTAAGAGAGGTCACAGAGTTGTTCCTGCCTGCAGAGCAGGATCTGCCATAGCAGGGCCGGGAGGGTGGAGGGACACAGCCCCTCTCTGGCCTGAGCATGACTCACTGCTGTGTCGGGGCTCTTGAGGTGAACTGGGATCCAGCCCGGCCAGGCTGGGCCCTGCTGGGCACCATGTGGCATCTTATAGCAGCAATACTCTGGCAAGAGAAGCCTCTTCAAGGACAGAGCTTTGACCTGCTCTCTCTGCAAAGCATGGGGAGGGGTTGCAGTAACCCACAAAGAGCAAAACAAATGAGACAATGACTAGCAAATGCCAGATCAGAACGTTTTTCACTGGGGCAAATCCCCCTGCAGCTGCCACCTCCCCTGCTTATTCTCCTCAAAAGGCTGACAGGAGTGGGACAAAACCTCTGCCTCTGTCAAGTGTCTCACTGCAGTGAGACAAGACGCAGAGCCTGGTAAAAAAGCTCTTAGTTCTGTTTTGGGGATCCTTTTTTTCCTTTCTTTCTTCCTTCTGTAGCTGTTTCAGCTCATTTACAAAGCCTGCAAAGAGCCAGTGACCGCTCCATCCACACCCCTCTCTGGCTGTGGCTTGGTCCATGTGCTGCTCAGTGCCAAGACCTCTCCCTGTGTCTGGAAGGAGAATGGGCATTGCTAGGCTGGAGCAGGCTGGGACTAAGAGAAACACATCCAATTAACACTTGAAAGCTTGTTCAGGTAGACAAACCATCCCAGCCCCTTTTGGGCAAAACCCTTCTGTCCCAGCTGCCCATGCCAAGAGCCACCAGGTCCTGTGGGCACCAGCTGTGGTCATCAACGCAGAGGGAAGCAGACTCTCTACACCTTGATTCCTCCCTGCCTGGAGTTTGGGTGGGCTCAGCTTTCTGAAAGAAGACTCAGGAGGTGCTGGGCTCCTGCAGGATCAGCACCCAGGAGCTCCGAGCAGCACCCGCGCCAGGGCAGGGTTGAGCTGCCAAATCCCCTCTGTGCCATCTGGAGCAGTCACAACAAGGGAGCTATTCTCAGCTCCATTTATATGTCTGCCTGACATCTCTCTTGCTGTCGAAACCGGCTTCCCAAGGCAGTAAACAGTTGTTTGGAAAAGAGCAAGTGGGTGCTGAGCTTGTCTCTGTGTCTGAATAAATCCTGCTAATGCCTTGGTAAGGCATAAGGATGGCTGGGTGTGCCAGCAAGAGCAGTGTTTCTACCTCTCAAGGGCAAGAGGAGGAATGTCTTCTCCCTGCTCAGAGCAGTTTGAGAGGTAAAGGCACTCAGGAAGGGAGGTCAGTCACTAGGAATCAGCCTGGCTGATGGGGAAGGCAGAGGTTGTTGTCCCGGAGGAGCTGGGAGCTTGTCTGCAAGCAGGGGAGGTGCTGCCCTTCCTGTCTTCAAGCTCAGGGCTGTTTCCCAAGGGATCTGTATGTGACATATTTTGGGGCATAGCTCTGTAATTTAATCAGTGACTTTTCTCCAGGGGGTTTGGTTGTTGCAGGTGAAAGAAGTGGAGTTGAACCTCATCCACCATTAGTGCTGGTGCCTGGAGCAGAGGGGATGAGCCCATGTCACCCTTCTCTGAGCTGGAGGAGAGAGTGGGCAGCTGCTTCTGTAGAAATCTGTGTTCTGCAAAATATCAGGTCCCCTTCTTCCCTCATCTGGCACCCTGGTGAGCCATGGGACCAACAGCACCATCCCTCTGCCATCCTTGCAATCCCTTCATCCTGGCAATTGCCTTTCTCACTTTTAGTTTCCCCAAACTCCTGCAAAGGCATGACAATTCAATAATCCTTTTTACAAAATAGCTCCCTCTGCAGAGTTTTAGGAGAGCTGGGTCGATACTGGTCAGTGCTTTCCAACTCAATGGGAATTTTGGTGTTTGCTGACAATTCTCCTGAAAAAAAGACTTCAGCCAGAGTTGATTGTCTGTGGATCAGATCTCCTTAGGGACGTGTATGAACATCTTCCCACTGACAGCTTACAAGGCTGTGATTTCAGTAAGGGATTGAAAATCCGAGCATGGTGTCAGGTTCATCATGTTTCCCCTGTCTGCTCTCAGGATTGAAAGATGCTAAACCCAAAAGTGTTGATTAAAATGCTAAATAGCAGAGGTTCCATGATTCAGCAGGGGCCGCAGGAGGGTTTGCTGAGGGGGGGGATATTTGAGGCAGGAGAGGACCAGTGGGTGGGAAACAGAGAGCAGTCCCTCAGCCTTGGTCTCAGATAAGCACAGTTTCTCTAGGAAACCCTCCTGAAAATGGTTCGTGTCCATTGTGCAGCTTTGGGGGTGGTACTCACCCAGACATGGGCAAGCTCAGATCTGACTGAAGGAGGCATTTGGGGGCAGGAAAGCAGCATATTGCATATATAACCCCACCCCTGTCTGCTCTCTCCCCATACAGGCATTTCTCCTCTGGGATAGCCCAGTTGCAGCCTCCATCCAGGAGCAGTACTGCGAGAGCCTGCCACCTGTCACCAACCACACTGGTGAGTGTGCCCCAGCCCACTTGAGCCACCCCCTGGGAATCCAGTGCTTGGAAAAGGATGTCAGGGGTGTCTCTGGGCTCATCTGCTGCTGCATGGATCCTTTTAGGGGAGGGGGGATGTGTGGAGGCCTGCATCACAGCCCTCTGCTGGTGCTGCTGCAGCCTGCTTGCAGGGTGACAGTGGAGGCAGGTAGAAGGTGCAGATGTCAGGAGACGAAAATAGAGAAAATAAATGCCTGTTGGGCTGAGGGGGAGATGGACAAAGAGACACCAGGGCTGGATACCTGTTCTATGCCATGCCCAGGGACACTAGGGCTTTGGCCCCTATGTCCAGCCCCCTCTACCATCCCCCAGCCCAGGGATGATGATTGGAGGTTTTGACTTTTTGTCAATACCACGTCACCAGGGCAGTGTGGCCACCATGGCTCAGGGCTCTGCCAGCTTTTGTCCCCCAGCACTCCTACACAGGTGCCATTGAGCACTTTGAGAGGCCACCAGTCACAAAGAGCTTCAGGAGACATGGCTATGGCCAGGGCTGGCTCAGCGCTGCTGGGTGGGAGCAGCAGGGTCATGGACAGCCCACTCCTCCTCAACATTGTACATGGGTTTGATCCAATTGGGTCAGGGCTTGTGCCAGAACTGGCTTTTAGCCTGTATTCAGGACGTGACTTTGATGTCACCTCAGCAGTGGCAGGTCTGGTTCAGTGACAGGTTTTGGAGGAGGAGAAGTGTGAGGAGTGGAGCTCACAGGGATGAGGTGAAAAGTCCTCCCCAGCTCTGGGATGCTGCAGTGTTGATTTTCCATGACTGAATGAGAATCAGAGCGAGCACCAAGGAATTCTGCATCAGAGTGATGGATGGCCACAGGACTGGGCACTGACAGGTGGCCATGGGACCGGGCACTGAGGGGTGTCCATGGGGACCGGGCACTGAGGGGTGTCCATGGGGACCCAGAGCTGCCCACTGCCCATTAACAGCAGCATTAACAGCTCCTCCTTGACAAATCTCACCTTGGCACCAGATGATCAGTGTCTGGCCAAACCCAGCCTACCTTGCCCTGCAAGAAGAATCCCAAGCCCACGAGGTGGAGGCAGAAAGCCAGGGGACAGCAAAGTTGCCTGTGGAATTGCAATGCCTGAATGTCTGGTCAGACAAGAAACTTGGTCATCACTCATGTGCTTTGCTCCCTGAAGGTTAATCTGTGATAAATCCTGACCCAGGGCAGCAGGCAGGTCCCAGAGAATCTTCATGCCCAGGTTGTGGCCTTTTCCACCCACTGCTGGAACCTCCCAAGCCCAGGGAGAAGTCAGAAAGGGGGGAGAATTTCTGCTGATGGATTGCTGATGGATTGCCCTGGAATCACCACCATCCTCAAGCACTGAGCTCTGCTTTCTGCAAGGATTGGCTTTGCTCAGTGGGGATTTATCACCGGGGTTCCAAGCAGGATTTAGTGCACCTCAGTGTCCATCTCCCTGGCAGAGGAGAGAACATGATTTGCAAATTGTCCATTGTTTCTACACATCCAACCCGCAACTCCTGAGCAGCACATTAATTTGGATGGGGCTGGCACATGTGAGAGCCACTTCCAGCTGGAGGAGGGGACTTAGAACAAGAGATAGAGGTGAAACTAATTGTCATGTCTGCTTGGGAAGCAGAGTTCAGCACCAGCCCTGGTCCTTGGGGTCCATTTAGGCCCTGCCTGATGGAGGCAGCAATTCCTACAGAGGGATATTTACTAAACTGGAAACTTTGATTTGAGGCTATTTAACATGAACAGTTGTTAGGATGATGCTAATGAGAATTGCAGCAGAGCCCTGAGACTTAATTTGTTAACATCTTCACAACACCTGGGAAATGACACATGCTGATAACACGAGCCCAGCGGTTCCCCAGCGCATGGCTGGGCAGGGGATCTGCTGGATGCATGGACAGGCACTGCCTTGTGCCTGTGTGCAGCATCCCTCCTCCAAAACACAGCGCAGCATGGGCTCTCCTCCTCTCCTGGGTCACTAGTCCCTTAATCTCTCGGTTTTAAGGAGGATGTGTGGCTGGACAGTGATGTCACCGGGGTGCCAGCACTGTCTAGGCATGTGCACTGAGCTGGAAAGGTCTCTGCCACAGCAGTGGGGTGGAGGGTGGAGGCAGACTGGGCTGATGCTGTCCAGGCTCAGGGGGTGCAGGGAGTGCAAACTCTCATCCCAGGACACGGAGCAGCTAAGCCTCACAGAGCTCTCCTGTCCTGCCCTCTTATCACCCAGGATTTACCCATCTACCTTCAAACCCCCAAAGCAGGGTGATATCCCTGGGTATTCAGGTTCTTTGCACAAGTATGATGTTCCAACTTGATAGTTTAGGTATCCATTAAAAATTCCTCTTGGTGAGCCCCTGATTTTGACTGGGACACGGGCACAGCTGGATGCTCCATCAGTAGCAGTGAAGAAAGAATATGAGGCTGGACTTCAGGTCAACGTGGTGCATTCAGAAAGTCAGGTCAGCTGCACCCTCAAACATTGGCAAGCCAAGAAAGTCTCAGCTTAGGCTTGAAAAGGAATGCAATGAAGATCAGCATCCCTTGTCTGGGGTGGATAGGTGCTGTCCTAAGGGATCCCAGTCCATGGACTGACTCAGACCATGTATTTCTCTGGCTGATGATTTCAACTCCCCCGAGCCTGTGTGCAGCTGCTTCTCGTCCTGTCATGAAGTCCATCAGGAAGAGACAAGGTCATTTCATCCACCAGGGCAAAGCATTCCCTGCAGCTGCAGGACTGCTTCCCTGGGGAGGGAAGGGGGAATCTGAGCAGATGGGAAAGGCTCTTCCTAATTAATAATGAGGCTTTTCCAAAGCAGCTCAGCAGAAAGCACTTGAGCGGAGTGAGCTTGGAGCACTCTCAAGGGGTTGTTTTGCCATTCATCTCTCTCAAGCCTGGATCAGCCCAAGGAGTTGCCACCCAATTCCTCACATCCCTCTCTGATCCTGGTGGCATGATCCACTCCTTTAAGCTTGTTATCATGACGGATTCTTATCCTGAATCCCATGTGTGTGCTCAGGAGAGAGAGATGAGCACAGAAAATTCCATGTCAGGAAAGAAATGTTTCATGCCAGTGCCAGTTCACCTAAAGCAAAGAAAAATGACACCAAAGCCAAGCAGAAAAAAAGAAATGTCTGGGGGTTTTTAACTGAAGATTTCTTCAAGGGGAAAAGGGAGTGTAGCTTTACATTAAAAAGGCAAATCTAATTGTTCCAGATACAGCAAAATCCTGTGGCTGAGAAGCAGTGAGTGATGAGAACATATCCTTCACAGGCACTATCAGACAAGTTTGGTAACACCTTTCACGGTGGGTGACAATTTGCCCAAGAGCGTTTCCACCCACTCCAGCTCAGCTCCCAAAGTGCTGACGCTGCTCCAGCAGCCCTCGTGCCACTGCTCTTTCATTCACTCACTGACTCCCCTGGGGTGAGTCTGTAATTTAAATTCATAAAGGTCAAATTAACATCAGCAACTCTTTTCAGCCTCATTGGCATCTCTCCCATTGAGACAGAAATATTAATAGAGGAGCTGAGCAGGGGTTAAAAATGCAGCAATGAGTCTTGGCAGGGACTTGAGGGAGAAACATGGTACTGGGCAGTTTTGGGAAACAAAACTCTCATCTATAAGGAAAATCCTAGTGGCTTGAATATATACTGGTGTCAATAAAGCCATTCTGCTCCATCATCTGGGAAACAGGGATGTCAATAGCAACTCACTGATATTCATAGATTTTATTGTAGTGGAAGAGGGAAGATGGTGAGGTTTTCCAGTAGGAAACCGTGTCCTGGCATGTCCCAGTGTGAGCAGCAGCTACAGCAGTTAAACTGTACGTTGGACTGGATGCAGTGAAGTCACTGCCAAAGACTGTTCAGCTGTAGCCAAACTAGAAGGCTCTGCTGGGAAAACAATGCCAGGGAGGGATTTTGATGCTTCACTCATTTTGATGTCACCACCACCAAATCCCAGCCAACCCCAGGGAATAAACAACTTCCTGTCACCCTTGGTTATAACACAACTCCAAACACTCTGTGGTTCATGTCAGGAGAATAAGATAAGCCCCAAACACAACCCACTACTATATATATATATATATATATATATATATATATGCTGTAAAGCTGTACATGGATCATCTTAAGTGACAACATTGAGCAGATGCATCAGGTACCAACTGCACAAGCCAGGTTTGGTACATTTTGTTTATTCTTCTCCAGAGCAGCAGCAAAGACCTGAGGGGATAGTCAGTGATGGTGAATAGCAACAAGCCAAATATTCATTACAAAGACCCATAGCTATCATAATGCTTAATTAGCCTGGGTAATTATTTTACATCAAGGATCATGGAACTTGAATGCTTGGGAGGATTGCTGGGGATTTTTTAAGGACTGGAGTCTTACAAAGCTAAATAGAAGCCCTCAATGCCACCAAAAGCAGGGCTGGAGGCAGGGTGTGAGCAAGGACCTACTTTGAGGCAGCCACAGCTGCTCCTAGCCATCCTGAGCACCAACCCCTGCTCAGAGGGAAGGCAAACAGCTTTATCACCCCAATTTCTAACCCATGTTAATATAAATTGTCCCTTAGTGCCATTTCTCTCAATGCCTCAAGGTGCTACTCAAGCATATAACATCTGAGTGACTCCACCGCTCGACCCAGCCACCCCTCCGTGGCATCTCAGCACCTGGAAGTAAAAGCATCCCCCAAAGGCCCTTGTTTTGGGTCATTAAGGTGAGATGGGTCTGTCTTCACCACTGGGTGGAGCTGCCTGGGAGGGACAAAGAGATTTTTGTGCAATTTTGCAATTGATGCATCAGACATCACAGTGAGTTGTATTCTGATTAGATGTGGAGTTGAAGCCCTGATTGCCAAATGCAAATGTTGCAGCAGAGACACAAGGGACACTCTCAGGGAGCCAGAGGCTTGAGGCAGCAGCAGCAATGCGTTCACAGAGGACATCAGGGCTGGACAGAGATAACTGTGGTTGTATAAGAGCTCAGGGCAGGTGATAGGAGTTAACAACTTTCAGCTATTAGCCTCTTGAGACTCCTTAGATAAATAACCCCATCACTCCCAGCCACAGGAATGAGCCTGTAATTCATATTTCCATCATCTCTCCTAGCCCCTTTGCACTGCAGAAGGGGAGAGAGGCTTCACCCTTCCACCCCTCAGAGTTGTGTCTGTGCACACCAGCAAACTGGGACGTTGTGCTGGTGCACAGTTCTGCCCAGTGTAAAGCAGGATGTGTTTACCAGCACAGTTATATCAGCACAACCTTTGCTTTAATCCTCTTCGGAGCATGGTATGATAATACTTCAGACCTCCTGACACCAAATCAAGAGCACTGTGGCCACATGTCTGGTGCTGCTGGACCAGGATAAACATGCTGCATCCTCTTTAAATTTGCTCAAAATCTTTTGGCAGATTAGCTGGAAGTGGAGAGCTTTACCCTGCCAGGTGTCACATGTGGCTTTAGCTCAAAGCCATCTCAGAGGCCTCTGCGACTGGTGGGAGCAGGCTGGAGAAGGATGTTTTCTAGAAACAGATGGGATATTGCTACAGTTATCCTGAGACAGTTATTGTTACAGAGTTGTCTCAGTGTACGTCCCTGGACAGAAATTTTTTCTTCAGAAGAAAATAAATGCTTTATGTTGCTTCAGAGCAGCACAGCCCAAAGGCAACAGGGTGAGGAGGGATTGGAGCAACTTCCCCTGTGCCACATTCCCTGTCTCAAAGTAGGGCCTGCTCCTTCCTCCTCCAAACACTGTGTTTCTGTGTGGGAAGGAGCCAAATTAGGGGGATTGAGTGCAGATAGGAAATTCACTGACCTTTCTTGCTGTAAATCTGTGAGGACCGAACCTGTGCAGCCAGTGGAGCTGAGAAGCCAGAGCACACGTGTGCAGAACCTGGGAGTAGTCCCCTTGCAAACATGGATGGGCTGCTGAGCAGGCAGGGAAGCATTTAGCACTGGTACATATAATTTCCATGCTAAGCAGTGCTCTAAATGCTGGGAGCCAGGTGCCACTCGGGGGGAGCTGGAGCAGAGAGTTGTGCTGGGCAAAGGGGAGGTTGCAGCCTTCATGGCATTCTTTGTCTTCACTGTTTAACTTATCGCTTCCCCATCAGGCAGGGTTTTTTTCTGTCTTCTGTATGCTGGAGAGAGCAGAAAGAGCAGCATCTGCTTTCTGCAGCTTTTCTTCATCAAGCCTTTCTCAGTGTGAGCCTGGGAAAAATATTACTGCCACCCACTAGATTAAAACCTGGTGGGACAGAGCTCCAAATGCTGCCAGTGACAGCATGAGGGTGAAGCACAGGGGGAAGTCCAGGAACATCTGACAGCCTGGCTGAACATCTCCTCATCTGACTGCAGCCCCAAACCCAAATGTCACCCTACAGCACCACCCCGACCCATGGGATGAGGAGGGCTGAGCTCCTGGTGATGCTGCTGCACCTTTCCTGTGGTGGGACTGGTGGGACCCACTGGGTTTGGTGCCTGGTGGGATCCTGTCGTGCTCTAATGGGAGTGCCAAGCAGCATCTCACCAGGAGATGCCTTGGAGAAAGGTGAGATACTAAATCCAGCCTTGAGCAGACGTGTCACAGAATGATGCACCTCTGGCCACATCATTTCCACAAGTCTCTTGGGTTTGGTTGTTAATGGCATGGCTGTGGGTTTGTTTTACTGGTGGAAGTATCATCATTGTTGCTGTCTGGCCCTGCTGACTTTTAATTAGTCTTCCTGTTTGTCCTCCCTGAGCAATCTCTGTCCATCCCCCCGAACAGACCCTGGAAGGCAGGAGGGAAACTGAGGCAAAAGACGATGCAGAGAAAATGGAGCCTGTGCTCAGCCCTGCTGGTCCCTGGGAGGAGCTGTGATAGCTGCATGAGCTGCCGTGGCCGCTAGTACTGTGCAAGCCCCATTTTGCTGTACTGCATTGTTCCAAGTGAAGCTTTTCCTGTTCCAGATATTCACGCAGCTTCTCACCTGGGTGGCTAATAGGGAGACCACTTGCAATTTAACTTTGTCCTTAGTTCAAGTAATTACTGATTGTTTTTTCTTTACATGGATGAATGTTATTGTAACATTTTTAACTGTGACCCTCTATTTCTCTGTCAAATTTGGGTCAAAACAACGAAGGAGCTCAGTAAATTCAAATGGATGCAGATAGGCACAGACACACACGTGATAAAAATCACCTTGTTTCCTACAAAACAGAGGCTTAAAACAGTTAACTTAAAGGGAAGGTTGCCACAGCAACCATACACATTAGCTAAGCTAAAAGCAAAGGTCATTGTTAAAATTAATTTCTCCCTACAAGCTATGAGAGGCAGAAAGTAACACTCACCATGCTCTGATGCTTCCCCAGCTCACATGCTTGGAAGCTGTTTTCCCTTACTAAGATATTTGAAGACACTGAAAGCCCTGAAAATTTTCTCTGAGAGCACCACAAAATAACAAGGAGCCAATTTTTCTGATAATTGATGAAAACAAATATTCCTCCATAAAACCCTTCATCATCATCATCAACAGTATTTTGCTTTTTTTTCTTTGATTACTCTTTAGCCAGCTCCATCCATAGGAATTTTTGGGAAAGGCATTCAAAGAACAACCACAAATCCAGGGGGAGAGGAAAAGCTGAGTTCTCACACCCAAAGAGCTATGAATTGGGGTGTTTTGTCTTAGAAAATGGCAATTTCTTTCTCTGTGCCATCAGTACAAACATCTCTGGGACCCAGGAGTGGTTTGGACTGAACTCTGCCCCTTCCAGCATCTCCTGCTTACCCATCTGCTGCTTATCTTGCATTGTAGTATATGGATATTGCAGCCATTGTGCTTCCGACCTCGCTGTGAGATGGAGCAGGGACATATTTAGCTACAGTACATGTTGTTCTAAATATACACAAATTATACATAAAAAAGCCTGCAGTCTGGCCTACCTAATGCCTACGTTAGCACACTTGTGTAGCTGGAAAAAGCACACAAATCCTTGAAATCTGAAATAGCAGCAGAAGCTTTTGAAGTTTTCTACTCAGGAATGACTGGAAGAGACCAACGGGAATGGCTGGGAAGGAGATTTTGCAGCCTGGAGGTGTGAGATGTTTGGAAAGGCTTAGAACCAGACTGGATATACCACTGAGGAAGAAGGTTTATTGCCTGTTGTGGGGCTGGATGCCAAGTCATGGCTGAAGGAAGGAGCAAGTCTGGAAGACCAGAGCCAGGGAACCCCAAGTGGACTTGGAAACCAGGTCTAAAACCAGATTTGTGCCAGAACTGGGCTTAGCCCAGGATTTTAGACAGGACTAGAGTAACAGTCATAACCAGGATGACTCCATCAGCCCTTGCAAGTCTTGCACAGCCTCCATTGGTGTCTGCCATGAGGGTTTCTAGGGGCTGAGCTTGTGGTGACCCATCAGCTCATCCAGCAGCCTCCAGGCAAAGCTTGACCTTTCAACAGTCTGGAAGTGGCCCCTGGTGGCCCACAGACTTCTGCTAACCCTGTGCACTTCATCCCTGCAGGTCCCCAGTGCAATGCCTCGGTGGACCTGATCGGCACATGCTGGCCCCGGAGCGCAGTGGGACAGCTGGTGGCCCGGCCCTGCCCCGAGTACTTCTATGGCGTGCGCTACAACACCACCAGTAAGAGGGACAGCAGTGCTGGGGACACGGCGGGCAGGGGTTCTGGGACACAAGTGACAATACACCTCTGGGAACAAAGCTCATCAACCAAAAAGAAAACAGTGCCTCAGACCCCAGATTTCAGGGAGGGTCATTTCAGAGAAACAGTTTTATATGTAGGTCCTCCTGGGGCTTACGTCCTCATCTTGGGGACAAAGGCAGAGAAGTGATCCTGCCCTGCCCTTGGAGGTGGTACAGGGGTCTGAAGCCCCCAGCTGAGTAAGGACTGGGGGACTTTGAACCTTGTCCCTTCCTGGCACAGGTGGCTGCACTGTCACTGCCAGTGACAGGCTGGGAGCAGAGGATGAAGCGATAGCATATGAGAAGTGCCCAAAGCCAATCCCAGCATAAGGTTGAGTTTCTAACCACCCAAGTGCTGTTTCTGATGAAAGGAACACCTTGCTTCCCACAAAAAAACCCATAAATTTTTCCATCCTACACATTCTTGCAGCCATGGAGGATGGCACAGACACACAGCTCCTCCTTTGTGGTGCCTCCTGTGCTGCTGAAGGAGCCTCTCTGCATTAATCATGACTTGAGCCTGTCTCAGAGCCATCACTCCATCACCCTGACAAGGCTCATGGTCTCCTGTTAATGGAAGCCTAGTCTCACCCCAATGCTGGCATCACCCCACAGCTGACACCAAACACAGACTCTCTGGGGCGCCTGAGCCATTCCTTCCCAATTAGCCTTGCCACCTACTGTCCTCACCGGGAGGGAAAAAAGCTCCTAAATCAGGGAGAGAAGTGAAACTTCGTGCTGCCATCTCAGCAGAGATCCTGGGTTGGCACATGTTCACCCAAGCAAACAGCAGGGTGAAAGGGAAGAAGAGTCTAACTGGTGCTGGTTCTGTTGCACCCATGTGTATGGTGAGAAGATCTTGGGGCCGCCCAGTGCCACGGGCAGAGCTGGTGCACACCCAAAGTGCTTGAGCGGATCTGAAGTATTCCAAGGATTTTGGTTCTGCAGTTGTGACCAAGGCAATGGCTGAGCTGCCTTCAAAGCAGAAGATGCAACAGGCCTAATGCCAGTGGCCTGCATTAGTGACAGTCAGGTCACATGCCTGTGCCCATCCCCATGCTCTGTTAACCCTTGGATGGGCATCCTCTCTTTCAGATAATGGGTACAGGGAGTGCCTCGCTAACGGGAGTTGGGCAGCACGTGTCAACTACTCCCAGTGCCAGGAGATCCTCAGTGAAGAGGTAGGAGCTTGGGAGTCCCTGCGCTCTTGGCAAGAAGGCAAGAGAGACATGATGGAGTTTTGAAAGGCAACAGCATTCCAGGCCACGAATGGCCCACGGGAGCTGAGGGCTGAGCCTGCAGCAGCATCCCAGTGATAAAGCTGCATGTGGCAATTATAACCCCTTCTTGGTTTTCACTTTTATTCCCCATCAGAAATAAAGCCACACCTGTTTCCATCTCCATTAAAAATCCAAGAGGATTGGCAGTGTGAGGTCCCCAGGGCCTCTGGGTACAGATCAGCCCTGTCGCTTTCCTGCAGCTCCCTCCTGACACAGCACTCAGTGAAAACCCTGTCCTTCCCTACTGGCAATGAAATAAAGGAGATATTTAGGAAGCTCAAAGAGATTAAAAAATGGGGATCAAGAATTACAAGCCCCTGAGTAAGTCAAGCTACCCCTTGAAGCAGAGGAGAAGAGATACGAGTTTTTCATTTGCAGTTAATATCAGCTCTGGTATTTAAGACACTGATATCTCTTGCCAGGATTGGTTTTCTCACTCACTTAATTGCTAATTCACCGACTGGATGAGTGCCTAACAGCAGGAGCGATCAATTAATTCAATTATCACTCACACCTTCCCTCTGCCCAAATTCATCCCAGCCTCTCAGCTGCCCCCAGGGCAATGGGGGATGAACTGAGACAAGATTCCAGTAAGCACAGTTGAATTCCAGCAGCGTTTCCCCAGAGGATGGGTTGGTGTGTCCCAGCACTGAGCTGTCCCATGAGCTGCCCTGGTACAAGTGGGATGTGAAACCAGGCTGGTGCCTGTCCTTCCCACATTAGCCCCATCTCCTTCCATTCTCACTGTCCTGTCTCAGGGTGAGCTCCAATTGCTACCTGAAAAAGGGCCCAGAATTTGAGGTGCAGCTGCCAAAAGTGATGTGGTAGGGGAGGTGGGTTTGTGCTGGTACCGGGGCTGCTGCTGACCCTCTGCCCATCTCCCCCCCACCAGAAGAAGAGCAAGCTGCATTACCACATTGCTGTCATCATCAACTACCTGGGCCACTGTGTTTCACTGGGGGCCCTCTTCATGGCCTTCGTCCTCTTCATGCGCCTGCGGTGAGTGACAAACCTGCTGCCGTGTTCCTGCGTGGTCATCTTAGGCAGAGATGGACCCAGCCCCTGTGCTTTGCCATCTCCACTGGAGGGCCACTGCTCTCCAGGTTGGAGGGATCCTGCCTATCTCAGGGTTGTTTTTCTTCTGCTGCTTTTTTAAAGCACCTGGTTATGGAGGGTTCTCCTTGGTGCTTTCCACCTCATGGCCTTCTTCCTGCCCACCTCCGCCAGGGCATGGTCCCAGCAGGTCACCCTTGGGGTCCCAACAGAGACACTCACCTCCACAAACAGTACTGTCCCCAGTCCCTCTGCTCTGATGGTGCCTTGTTCCACCCCTCTCCAGGAGCATCCGGTGCCTGAGAAACATCATCCACTGGAACCTGATCACAGCCTTCATCCTACGCAATGCCACGTGGTTTGTGGTGCAGCTCACCATGAACCCAGAGGTGCACGAGAGCAACGTGGTAGGTGCAGCTCTGCCAGGCTGAGCCCAGTCCTGAGCAGCTGGGGGTGTGAGGACCCTGGAGATTACAGAACCACAAAGTGTTTTGGGTCTGAAGGCACCTTAAGGATCATTTAGTTCGAACCCCCCTGCCATGGACAGGGACACATTCACTATCCCAGGTTGCTCCAAGCCCCATCCAACCTGGCCTTGGACACTTCCAGGGGTGGAGTGGCCACAGCTTCCCTGGGCAACCTGTGCTGGGGCCTCACCACCTTCACAGGAAAGAATTTCTTCCCTAAACCTACTCTCTTTCAGTTTGAAGTTACTAAGATGTAGCTACAAAAGTGACTTCAGGGGGCAAACAGGGCTGGCTGGTGGGCAACCCAGGGGTATGAGAAACATGGACTTGATTGCTCTGCTGGGGTCTGTGCTGTTTCATGCATTGTTTGCACCACTGTGACACAAAGCTCGTCAGGCTCCACATCTCCTGACAGGTTTGGTGCCGCTTGGTCACTGCTGCCTACAATTACTTCCATGTCACCAACTTTTTCTGGATGTTCGGTGAGGGCTGCTACCTGCACACGGCCATCGTGCTCACCTACTCCACGGACAAGCTCCGCAAGTGGATGTTCATCTGCATCGGCTGGTGTGAGTGCCAGGCTTCCCCTCACCCAGCAGTACCCAGGGTTTAGCGATGGGTGATGCCCCCCCATCCCCTGCTCCAGTTCTTCTTGCACACAAAGAGTTGCAAAAAGGGTGCCAGGAGCAGGAGGATGAGATTTACATGGACACATCATTTCACTGGGTGGTTTATGTGTGAGAAAACCCCTGTTACAGTGTGGTTTTGACCTTGCACCTCTGAGACTCACCTGTATGTTCCCCTGCAGGTATCCCCTTTCCCATCATCGTTGCCTGGGCCATTGGGAAGCTCTACTACGACAATGAGAAGTGAGCCTGATTGCTCTTATCCTCCATTCTTCTTTCTATCCCAAATCCTCAGGGATCAGTTTGTCAGGAATTCTGTCAGGGAGGAAAAAAAGGATATTTTTTCTTTTATCCCACCTTTCAGCTCTCTGCAGCATGAGCCCTGCCTACAGCCCTGCCCCTGCTTGTTTCTCCTCAAAAGGCAAATGCAATTTTTAAGTGGAAAAAGAGGTTAAACCAGATCTCCTACAATAGATTTGCTAAAGGGAGCTGGAATTTAACCAGCAGAGATCTAAATTACCCCCACCTGAGCCATTTTCACAGTCACCTGCTAATGAAGGTCTTAACAGGTACCTGAGAGTTCATCCCAGAGTGGGAGGTTGAAAGGAGCCTGTTGAGATGAATGGCAGCTTGTTCTGTTTTCCAGAGGTAGTTTTCCCTGCTGACTTCAGAAGCCCTGTGCTACTCACACAGGCACTGATTGAACAACCCTGACAAGGTGCTCCCAGGACAGGGAGATACCTGAGTGAGCTCCTGCCAGGTTTGCTGAGGACAGAGTTGACCCAGACCTGTGTGTGTGACATTATGGAGAATCATGGAATATCCTGAGCTGGAAAGAACCCACAAGGGTCATTGTGTCTGACTCTTCATCCTGCACAGACACCCCAACAATCCCACCCTGTGCACCCCGAGAGTATTGTCCAGAAGCTCCTGGAGCTCTGGCAGCCTTGGGGCTGTTCCCATTCCCTGGGGAGCCTGTTCAGTGCCCAAGCACCCTCTGGGGGAAGAACCTTTCCCTGATATCCAATCTAAACCTCCTTAGCACAACTTCAGGCCATTTCCTTGGGTCCTGTCCCCATCACAGAGAGCAGAGACGGGAGCTGCCCCTGGGGAGGAGCTGCAGTCCTGGTGAAGTCTGACCTCAGTCTCCTCTGCTCCGGCTGAACATTCCAAGTTCCCTCAGCTGCTTCTCATGTGGCCCCTTTCAGACTGTTCTTCATGTCCCTCCTATGGATGCTCTGTAATGACTTGGTGTCCTTCTTACATTGTTGTGCCCAAAACTGCCCTCAGGATGTGAGGTGAGGCTGCCTCCATGCAGAACAGAGTGGGACAGTCACCTCCTTAGTGAGGAGGGTGTCCCTGCTTCTCCTGCAATAACCAGCTCCCACATCTATATGGGGCCCATAAACAATCCCACAAGCCCACAGGCACCTCCTTTTACTGAGTTCCTAGGGAAGCTATTCCACAATGGCTGCAGCAGTTTGAGTTTTAGTGCTTTCACCTCACAGTGACTTACAGAGCCTGTGCAAGGACAGGAGTCTATCCAGATGACTCCCATGTCAGGCTTGTCCCCGACACCATTTGTCCTTGCCTTGCAGGTGCTGGTTTGGGAAGCGAGCAGGAGTTTATACTGACTACATTTACCAAGGCCCCATGATCCTGGTGCTTCTGGTAAGAGCAAAGTGACCTTGTATGCTAAATAGAGAGACCTTCTGTGTGTAGGTGGGACACAGCTGCTCCTGTACAGGGTATTGCCCCTTCCTTTAGCTTCACTCTGCTGGGGCTGGTTCTACTGCCCCTCACCCAAACTGCCCCTTGAGCAATTTTGGACTTGGGATGGGCTGCAGAAGGAGCCTGGAAACCTGACTCTGACAGCATCAGCAGACTCCAATATGCATCAGTAGGTCCCTCCATCCCTGCCCTGGCACTGTTTGGGTGTGGGTGGATGCTTTGCCAAGCATTTGCAGAAGCCTGGGATCCTTGACTCCATTCCCTGATCCTGATTCCACCTTTCTGTTCCTGGCTCCCACCTGAGTAGCAATGCTCGATCCAAGGGTCACATGGAGCATAGTTTGATGGGGCTTTGCTCTTTGGGGAGGGACAAGGAAGAGCAGAGGTGGCAGGTCACAAGCTGAGGGTCCAGCTGAGGAAAGCCATGCACAAAGTCCCAAAACTGTTCCTTCCTCCTTGCCCAACACTGAGAATAGTCAAGGGAGTAAAAATCACCAGCATGACTGAATAATTGGTCCTGCTTCCTATTTCCCAGCTTGTCAGGCAGCCAGACCACTACTAATTCCTGTCAGTTTTGCTCAGCTCCAGAGATGCCTTCCCATTCCCTCATAAGAGATTTGGCAGGCAGGAGAGCAGCCAGGCAGATCCTGGCTGTAATGACAGCCACTCTCCACCTTAGATGTTTCCTCTTCCTCTACTTTTTCCACCTTCAGCCCTTTCTCTAGTGCTTGTCCTTCCTTGGCAATCTCCTGGCGTGCCCTGCTGTCCTGATCCCTTGACCAAACTCCTAAATCGTATTGTTCAAGTGTTATATGAAAGGCAGACTCTCATGGTGTATGGAAGGCAGTAGATAAGGCTCAAGAGGAAACATTCTCATTTCCCCTGGCTCCCCCATTTCCCTCCCCCCCCGCCCAGTTGCTGAGGAAATGGGAGGAAATGCTGGGGGAGCAGACACTAACCAGTGACCCTGTTCCTCCCAGATCAACTTCATCTTTCTATTCAACATTGTCCGAATCCTCATGACGAAGCTCCGAGCTTCAACCACGTCAGAGACAATCCAGTACAGGTAAGAGCACAAGTGACCCTGCAGAAAGCCAGTGTAGGAACTGGGTTCCTCCATGGTTAGTGGGGATGGGAACAGCCCCATTAGCCAGGTAGCAAGGGCATGGGAGCATGGAGAGACACCTAAGAGAATCTCAAATGCTCTTTTGGAGGCACATGGTCATTAAATCTGGCCAGGGAGAGCCTTGTGATGTAGAGTGTGGATGTCTGTTTCTGCCGTTGAAATGAACCCTTGGGATTTGCATGTCTTTGCAAAAGCTTGTTCTGGTGAGACCTGATGAACTCTCCAGGCTGGCAGCTGCAAATCCTGGCATGGAGGTGAGAATTAAATCACTGCTTGACAGAAAAGCAAAAGCTGAGGAAGGAGTGATTGAATCGATGCCACCCCAACACCTCCTTGTAAAGAAGACAGTACTCCCAACAGCACAAGGCAGGAGGATTTAACCCTTCCTTGCCTGTTGGGGAATATTTTGCAGACAACATAAGAGGTGCACCGTTAGGGCAGCTCCCCAAAGTACCTGGAATAGTAGACACTTTGGGGTTCATCATTGTCTCTGCCTGGATCATTTTGTGGGCAGAAACTGGGGAATCTCACTGTGTGCCAGGTCAAGAGAAGCTGTTTTGAGGTGGAGGGTGGCTTTTTCAGCTGAGAATGAAAAAATTCTGGTTCTATTATTGGGAAATGCCAGCTTTCCTCATCACAGAGTATTGAACTAGAAAGAGCGGTTCAGCTTGGGGTAAACAAAGATAAAGTTTCTGGGGAAAGGCTGCTTGGCCCCAGTCAGCAATTTTGAGAGACTTTTGGTTTTCCAGTATTTGCCTCCTTTTGGCTTTGGTTTATCACCTTTGGGCAGGAGAAAATTTTCATTTCCCAAAAATATTCCTTGGGACAGGAAAACTTGGAGAACTTGGTAGGTTACAAACTGCACACTTCTCCTTAAACCAGGCAAGGGACAGCCCTGGAGGGCTCCTGCTCACGTTAGATGGTGAAAAGCTGATGTGTCCCCTGCTGCCATGGTTGCTCCCCTGGAAAACCTACACCAATAAATGTGTTGTACTGTACTTTTCCAGCTCCTGTCCTTGGCTCCCTCCAGCTCCTCCATGTCATCAGCCCATTTGTGTCAGGGACTGTTCTCTCTTCCAGGTCAGAGATGCAAAACAGACCCCCTCCCTCCTCAGTTCAGACCCTCCAGGGATGACCATCTACTGTTGGAATCTGTCCATTAACAGGATCTTTAAGCAAGAAGTGATGACTTGGCATTGTTCTTGTCCCCTGATCCAAAGGAATGAGGTGCCAAGCTCACACTTTCTGTATCGGCACTATGACTTTTTGCAAACTGCACTTGTAATCTCATCAAGATATCAAATTAATTACCTGAGATAAGGTTTTCATAAACCCATGTTGAAGGGTTATTATTATACCCTCCTTAATTCCTTTTTAATTGAGCTGTAGATCAGGCAAGCAATCATTCCATGCCAGCTCAAGGTCAGGCCTCTGCTCTCCACTGCCCTTTTCCAGGTGGAGAAGTGGAGAAGTGGAGCAGGGGCCCAGTGCTCAAACCAGCCCAGTCGCTTAGAAATTGCACTGGAAAATTTGGCTTTATCCTCCTCCAGTCACTGGTTTTCAAGTCCCAGCAGACCAGTCCAAGCCATGAAGCCGTGCTGGTGCTGGAAGTAGGACAGGCAGAGTCCTTGTGTCCAGGGCTGCACTGTAGCAGCTCAGGTCCCTGTTTTCTCCCTAGGAAAGCAGTCAAGGCCACACTGGTGCTGCTGCCCTTGCTGGGGATCACCTACATGCTGTTCTTTGTCAACCCAGGCGAGGATGAGATCTCCAGGATAGTCTTCATCTACTTCAACTCCTTTCTGGAGTCCTTCCAGGTAATGGTCCTCCACACTGGCTTCTATCTCAGTCCTCTCACCAAGGGATGTGGAGGAGCTGATGCCCCATCCTGCTTTTGCCCCCTCCCAAAACCAGACATCCGTAAACCCCAGGGCTGTTCTAAAGCTCCTGGCCTGGGGGTACCTGTTGGCCGTGACTCTGCTCCTTGTCTCCTTCCAGGGTTTCTTCGTCTCTGTCTTCTACTGCTTCCTGAACAGCGAGGTGAGCACAAGGGACTGGCAATTTTTGTGGGGGTCTACACTCATTCTTGCAAGCAAACAAGTTCAGCACAAGGCTCTACTGCTGCATAGGGCTTAGAGGGTGCTGGTCCCTAATTACCCATCTGAAGGTTTTTGGTGACCTCTAGCCCCAGGTACATCTGCAGCCCCAGATATTGCCCAGATGGGAATGGCTGCTGTCTCCTCCTCTAGAGGAGGAAAATCCACTCTGAAGAACAGAGGCTCTCAGGGTGCACCTGTGTGATTCGGTGCAGCAGAGCCAAGGGTCCACACTATCCTGGAGAAATCCTTCCCCAGGGTGAGCCCCATACACATGTGGATTGCACATGGATGAGGACATCTCCCAGGCTCTGACCCAAAACACAAACAGCAGAAAACAAAGGAGCTGAGAGTAGAAGTGAATCCTGGTGCCAAATATTTGGGCAGCTCTTTCCTCTGCCTCCTCCAAATGCTCCCACACCTTTGCTGGCTCAGGAAAGTTTACCCCGCATGAACCTGTTTTGTTACCAAATCACGTGTCATTAATCCATTTTTGGCTGGAGGACTGAGGAGAAGGATGGCTGGTGCCTCTGAACAGCCTCTGTGTCATGACTGAATGTCCCTCATTCGTCTCGCCCAGGTGCGATCGGCTGTACGGAAGCGGTGGCACCGGTGGCAGGACAAGCACTCCATCCGTGCCCGTGTGGCAAGGGCCATGTCCATCCCCACCTCCCCGACCCGTGTCAGCTTCCACAGCATCAAGCAATCCACAGCCGTCTGAGCCAGGAGCGAGTGGCCACACCGGGAACCAACATCCCCACTGTGGGGAACCCCTGGGAGGGGGGCATGGCACAGGACCAGGTCCTGCCTGAGGCCCCAGCCCTGCAAGGAGAGCATGAGCTCACTCGGTCAGGGACACCTGCACAGCTCCTGCCCCATGTGCTGGGCAAGCCTTGAGGACAGGGCAGCTGAGATGCTGCTTTGTCATTTCCCTGGCAGCTCTGTGACCTGCTGGCCTGGCAGAAAGAGCCAGAAGAGCCTAGAGACGTTGTAACAGCTTTCTGCTGGCTCCATCCTGGGCATGATGTCTCATGTCACTGCCTTTATCAGGTTTGTCTGCTTTGAGGTGGCAGGACACCAGGACATTGCTGGGACAGCTAATGGGGCTAATTCCCTGGGAAGCTGGGTCAGCCTTCCAGTGAGCACATGCTGGAATGCTGCTGGTAGGGGGGAACCCTCTAGAGAAGCCAAAGTCCTCTGAGTTGGAAGGGGATGGATGGAGAGCCCTGGAGTAGACATTGCTTCATGTGGCTGTGTTTTTGTACTACTGGGGTTGAGTCCTTCCTCTGTCTCTTGCTGGATCTCCAGATGTCCAGTAACTGCTGCTTTGTCTGCCAGGTCATTTTTCATCTTGACACCAAGGGTGGGGTAAAGCAATGGGGTGGGAGAGGGAGGAAACTTCCCTCCCATGGGGATGGGTCCTAGGGGCTCTGAGCAGCCACATAGAGTGGGCTTGATCTGGAGGGGGAAGCACAGGAAGTAGTTAAACCCTGTGGTCCAGCAGGCTGACTCCATGTCCCTGCTC
The DNA here is from genome assembly GCA_034509425.1 of Eopsaltria australis. NCBI lineage: Eukaryota > Metazoa > Chordata > Aves > Passeriformes > Petroicidae > Eopsaltria > Eopsaltria australis. The sequence continues at coordinate 212,197 of JAVTVJ010001011.1, read as the reverse complement.
AGAAGGTGGAAAGGTGAGGGAGCCCTGCAGTGGAGTGGTGGCTGAAGTCCCCAAAGACAGCTACTGCAGGGACAGGCCCTGGCTCTGCCCCCTCCTCCCTGCTCTGCTTTTACCTGGGCAGATGGGCCCAGTGCCAAAGCTGCTCCTTGCTCTTGTGCAGGGGATGGGACCAAACCACCTCCATGTTGGGATTAAGTGCCTTGGAGGAGCAGCAGCCTCCTTTCCTCCCTTCCTATCTCCCTTCCCATTTCGGGGGACTCCAGACTGTCCCCAGTTCCCACTTTCCCATTGCCCTCTTCCATGGGGTCACCAAAAGTGGCTGAGCAGAGAGATCCTTGCAAGTGGAGGGCTTTGCCCTGACCTCTTTTGAGCCACCTTTTCCTTGCCCCATACAAGATCTGGGAATGCCGAGGCAGGGGACAGATCACAGCAGGTTTATGGGCTGTCTGCCCTCTGCATCGCAGGGATTTTGCCACTGGGGCTGTACAGGATCTGGTGTGAGTCCCTTCACACTTCTGTGCCTCAGTTTCCCCACTATAAAGAACAGGCATAAGTGTTCCCTGCCCTGGGGATATTTAAGCATCTTTGAAATTGCAGGATTCTGTGACTTCCTCAGGATATATCATCAGAAAGGAATAAAATCTTGCATTTTTTTATTTAAAGGGAAGCATAGGGAAAAACTTCTGGGTTCTTTCTTCAAACATTTGTGAAATTCAATAGTTTGGAGCAAATTCCTTCCATTTTGATTTTCTACCTGCATGTCTACAGTGCAGCCAAACTGGAAATATCCCATTGACTTCAATAACCTGCTGGGAACAGCAACAGCTCCCAGTATGACACAGTGACCACAACAAGGACCATACCCTGCACATGGGGCACATTTCAGTCTTTGTTCAAGTTCAGACACTGCCAACAGTCCCAAAAACTGCCCCTTCTCCAAAATACGAGTGTGAAAAAGACTCCCAGAGTTATGCAATGGGAGAAGTGGCAGCTCCCAGCTCTACAGACACTTTCTGCTGGTGCCCTACAAGGAGTAGACTTGCGTCTTCTGTGTCTTGGTTTCTCTGTTGGGCACTTTGGCGGAAGCTAATAAAGATCTGCTGGCAATGGAGAAGGGGAAATGCCCCAGGGCTTTTTTCATCATCCCTGCAAGTGATGCTGCCAAAAAATGATGTGCTACATGTTCAATTTGGATTTTTCTAAAGCAGGGTCTTTTGGTGAAAAGAAGCTGGAAATTGAAAAACCAAAGAAAGAAACCCAAACAGAAGCATCTGTGTTCACATCACTGTTTTTCCCTTCTCCTCTTGGTGATCTGCTCCAACTGATGTGACTGCTTTCTATAGCTGGAGAAGTGTGTGTATTCTCAGTCTTGTTTGATTAAAAATACTTCAGTTCCTCTCACAAGGACTTTTGGGGCATGTTTATCTTTTGGAAAAGACAATGCTGGCATGGCCCCTCCCCAGTTTCCATGGAAGCATCTTCACACTGCAGTGGGCTCAGCATCCCACTGGTCCAGAGGCATTTTTGTCTCCTTCCTACCCCAAATCCACAAGCCCAGAGCATGGAGGTGGCTTTCCACAAAGGTATCCACACTATCTCATCCAAGAAAATCCCACATGGGTTTTCCAGACAAGTACCATCAGGGCTGGAAAAAGTCCTCCAAGTTTTCCCCCTTGCCAGGTGAGCTAATACGGAATATGTAATGTGTTTCACAGCAGGAGGGAGGGCCAATTAAACTCGATTTTCATTTCATACATCAATGTTTACAAGTGAAATTCAGACACAAACAGGTTTCTGGTCAAGCTCTTCTGATGCAGAATTAATTTGTTCATCACATAGAGCCTTGGAGAGCACTGTAATTTAGTAAGCACCATGCACATAAATAACAATTACGGGTTCCTGCTGATTACATGATTATATTTAAAGTTATCAGGTAACTCTGAGATTAATGACCTGCCAATCCAGTGCTCTAGACAAGGCTGAAGCCTCTTGAGATCATCCTGTGTTAACCCTTTCTGTTATCCTGGTACCTCTTGGGGCTGGGAAAAGCAAAATGGGACCCCAAGGATGGGATCTCATGTTGCTATGGGATATCCCGGTGGGACGAGGCACAAGAGGTTCTCCAGCACACCAAGATGGATTTTTATTTAGCTTGTTTATTTGGTAGACACATTAAACCCACCATGGAAGTTGTTGCCAGTCCTGGAGTCACTCCCCACCCTCAGTCCCGCCACCTGGGATCAAAGTTTGGGTGCCCTAGGATACATCCCCAGAAAACCAAGGGCTAGCAATGAAGAAAACCTGCCCTCCAGAGCCTGAATGGAGGCAGAGGGAAGTTCATGATCCCAATTCCCTGTGAAGGATCTGTGCCTTCATTCCATCTTCCAACCAGGCTGCCCTGTGCAAATATCCCCACTGCCAGAGCCAGGACCTCCCAGTTGCATGGCATGTCAATCAGAGGATTTATGGCTGGTATTTAAAGCAAAGCAGGGCTGTCATTCCCCTTCCTCAGACAACACATATCTGTCTGGTGGTCCACAGCTTTGGGCCATTCCTGGATGTTGAACCCTGCTGTACCTTCACAGGCAGGTAAGGACTCTGGAAAGGGTGGGAGGTCAGGAGGGAGAGGAAATCTCATGGCAGTTTTACAGCCCAGTGGGTTCAGTTGTGGCTTTCAGCACTGTCTGCCCCAAGATGCCTCTCATCTGTGATGTGCTGTCCTTCCAGCACTACCGAACTCCCAAATAAATATTTTGTCCTTTAATTCCAATGCCCTCTCCTTCACTACTCTCTCCAGCACAAGCCTTGCGCTGACATTTGTCATCACAGTCACAGTTAAATGGCTCTCAGACACACGTCCGGGTGGGAGACAGGCAGCTCTGCCACCCTCATGAAAATTTCAAAGGGACATATTTTTCCAATTTGGAGGAAAACTAAAGATCACAGACACACATGATTACATGGAAGAGCTCATCTGCTCGGCCATGGCGAAAAGGATCCTTGAGGAACCCCCAAGCTGAAGGCAGCAGCAGTGTGTGATCACACAGCCTGCTGGAATTGGCACCTGCACAGAGCAAGGATGGGTTAACCTCACAACCAGGAATTCGTGTGCTCACCCACAATTGAGTTCATCCTCCCAGCTGGCGCCCTCATCCTGGAGATGTGCACAAAGGACTGTCCAGATTTTCCAGATTTTCCAGGTTTGTTTGGAAATAGCTGCAGTCCCCAACCACCTGCTCCTAGGACAGTCCCTGTAAGCACCATGGCTCTCCTCCCTTTCTGGCAAAATTTTCCATGGGAAAGTTGCCTTTAGGCTGCTGAAATCTGTTGCTGAGCCTCCTGCTAGTGTGGAAACTGAGGCACAGATTTTCTATGGGTTTTGGGAAATATTTGGCTCTACCAGCTGAGTACTATCCTGACAGACACCTCTGCTGCAGAGCATCCTCCATCCCCAGAGCATCCTCCATGCAGGTTTGAGACCTGTTTCAGGAGACATTAGTGTGAAGGGGGCTTGGGACTCAGCAGTCCAGAGCCTCCTTCTGCCCCAAGGAAATGTCCCCAGCACTCCACCCTGACCCAGCCAACCCCACCAAAAACAATTGCTGTCTTTTCTGAAAAGCTCCCACTTCCAGCCAGCTGTCTGATATATCCAGCTGCCCTGCCAGACCCTAATTTTGGGTGCAGCAGGAGAAGGGTCACAACTTCCCTCACCCAGCACTGTGCCCACGGGACCAGTACCCAGTGGGCCCAATGTAGATGCTTGAGATCCAGATGTCTATGTCCTCTCCTGGTTCTTGGCTGCTTCAATTTCTGCCTCTGCATTTTTCATAGAGGCAAATCACCAAGGACCTGTCCCCGCTTGTCCTTCCCAGCACATGGTGTTGGTGACACAGCTGTCAAAGCCCAAACAGCACAAAGTCTTCGGGGTTTGTGTGCTGAGTGTGGCTGACCTCCAAATACAAGGTGTCAGAGCCCCTGGCTCAGTCCCAAAGGATCTTCTCTGACTGCCAGGGACTATTAACATCTCTCTGCCTCTGATGCCTTTTTCTGATCTTAGGAAATGAAAGCCAGATAAGGTTAGAGGGTTGGGGGTCCTTCACCTCAGTACTTTCATAGAATCCCATTCGATGCATCACTTGGCCCAGGTGGAATGCATGGCAATGCCCGCACCCCCATCAATCGTGTTCACAAGTTCCATACTAGCATGTCTAACAGGGGGACCCAACAAGGGGGCTGGGGTGGACTAACCTCTAGTTTACAGAATCTGTCCTACTATGGGACCTTGGCTTCTCAAGACAGTAGAAGGTTTGGTCTCCTGGCTATGCAGTTTCTGGGGTGTTTAGTCTCCTGGCCCTGCGGGACATTGGAATTATGCTAAGTTATCAGACTAAAAGAATTACAAGTATGCATGCTAATAGCTGTGGATACATAGAACTGTGTAAATGGTATATAAAAGAAAGAAACAAAAATCATGTTGGCATCACTTCCAGAAGGATGTCAGCTTTGTTTGGGATGAAATCAGCCTTTGGAAGGGCGGATGATCCAGTAATGCTGCAGCCAGTAGGGTCTCCTGACCTGTGCTGGCAGCACTGGAAGTGCCAGGTGAGGTCTTGGAGGCTGGATGAGGCTCTTCCTGCAGTGGGATGACTGGATAGTCCCAAGGAACTGGTGGCTCTGAAGAATCCTGTGGGGATGTGAAATATGGGGCAAAAAGGGAAACCCTGGGTTAAGCACTTCCAGCAATCCCAATAGCAGAAAAACAATTGTCAGCACAGCAGGAGCCAGAGACCTGGAGAAACACAAAGAGGGGAAACTGCAGCCTGAGAATGAAACACGCAAGCACAGAAGCAAGATCTTAGTACAAGTCAGGAAAAAGCAGTGCGACTGTGCCAGCTAGTTCAAAAGGAAAATAGGATGAGATATTCAGGAAAAGCCTTGGATTATAGGCAAGAATGATTGCATCCTGATTGGAGTTTGACTGACACTTCATCACTAACCCAAGCCAAGAGCAATAGAAATGCTCATGTTTCTGATGAAAATTATTTGGGTGGCTACAGGGAGCTATATTTTAATGCATTAATGTGCTTAAGGTGTGTTTAGAGACTGCACAGTGAATAATCCCATAAAGTAGACTTCTTTGTTCTCTCAGGAATGTCCTGTCCCATTTGCATGCAGGAAGTGCTTTCCATGCAGGGAGTGCTGTGTCCAGCTGTGGAGACTCCAAAAACGAAAGGACATGGACCTTCTACAGTGATTCCAGAGGAGACCACGGAGATGCTCCTCTGCTGTGGAGACATGCAAGGAGACCTGGGGTTGTTCAGCTGCAGAAGGCTCCAGGAAGACCTTAGAGCCCCTTAAGGTGCTTCTCCAAAAGAGCTGGAGAGGGACTTTGAACAAGGGCCTGGAGTACCAGGAAAAGAGGGAATGGCTTCCCACTGCCAGAATTGAGGTTTCACACATAAATCACAAACTGGATCTAAGTGCATCTCACCCACTTCTGGAGCAGCCCAACGGCTTCCACCCAGGATCAGGTGGTCCTAACACAACTGAGTCTATCTGGATGCTGGTTCCCAGCTCCTTATCACAACTTTCATCAGCTTCCCTGTTTCTTTGGTCAGGAGGGTTTTAACTCCTTTTCTTCTTGTTGTTAGCCCTTGCACACAAACCCAATCTTAAAATGGACAAAGCCTACATATTTTAATTCAGATCAGCTTACAAAGGCTTCATTCATCTTTTGATCCCCAAGGTAAAAGTTTAGTCTTAAACAATTAATTCTGGTTGGTTTGGTTTATTATTTTCCAAAGAAGATACATTTCCTGCCACTAACTTTCCCACTTGTGTGTAATTCCCATACTTTTCCATTTGTTTTCCCAAAAGCAGTGCCCCCACACATAATGTGATAGCAAGGAACAAAGCCTAGCCCAGTCCCCGGAGATTTTCTCCTGTAGAAGGTGCAACTCAGGCATGGTACACCTAAATTGTGTGGGGAGCTTTGAAGGCCCTGACATAGCCCAAACCATCACAAATCCCAACCTGGCAAAACAAAGCACAAGTCAAGCACTACTGGAGAGGAGGAAGTGTGGAGCCAGTGCCATGGCAAACAAGGGAAATCTATGCAAAATGGGAAGCAATTAGAAGAGAATTAACCAGGCTGCAGGAGGAGAAAATTGCTTCTTTCAAACCATCTTGATTACAGGGCTGCAACAGCCCAGAGCTCCCATGGCTTATCACCAGTGTGAATAGATGAAGAGGCTGTTAATCAGGATTGTCAGAAGCTCTCCCAAAGCCAAACATCCTCACTGGAGTGAGGGCTGGCAGGGAACTTTGCTGTTCCACAGCTTCCTCTGCTTCCTCACCCACGAATGCCCTGGTCAGAGGACACCAGCAGCTTTCCAGTAAAGGGCTAGGGATTTCACACTGGTGGCTCGGAAGGTGACATCTCTGGTGGAGCTGGATGGAAATGGACCCTCCACAGCCTGTCCCCATCCCACACAGCCCTTCTCCTCCCCTGACATTCTGAAAGGCCAACAGTGTTGGTGCTGTGGGGAGGAGTTTGTCAGACTCTGAAAGCCAAGCTGTGACATAGGCTGATATCTTGCCAAGGTGGGATAGGTCCAAGATATGGCTGGGGGTTGGCAGACGTGTGATTCCTTCCTTGTCCTCTCTCATCCCCCTGGCAGTGATCACATGGACAGTCACAAGGAGAATAAAAGGCTTAGAAAAGGACCTGTGTCCAGCCAATGTCAGATTTGGTCCTTTGACCTCCTGAAAGGATAAACCTCAGCTCCCCATCCCTGGGAAGCAGCTGGGACACCCCTCATCAGCTCCCTGAAACAGCTCTAGGAGTTTGACGCAAGAACGAAGGGTGGGAAATTGCTTTTTATTGCAGCTGAAGTAAGCAAGGAGCAGGTGGGGGTGCACAGCCAGGGCTGCACACAAAAACCAGCCTGTCCAGTGCTTGGGGCGGGGACTACCAGCTGTCCCCTTTCCCCGAGCTCAGATAAACCCCAAATATGAGCCGTGTGGTGCTCATCAGCTGAGCTGCAGCTGCCTCAGTGCCAACTACATACTTTCGCTAATGTTACCGTGCTAATTGCATTAATTGGACACTAATAACACACCTAACAGATATAAGCGGGAGCTAATTGTTCTACATTGACACCATGCTCCATGCAGAGCTGTCCATCCCTGCGAAGAGCAGCTGTTGCTGTGAGCATCCTGCTGCTCCCAGGAGCATCCCGTTGGCAGCCCCGGGGCTCTCCGGGTGCCTGAGCTGCAGCCCCGGGTGACTGGTGGTGGACACAGAGTGGCACTCGGCCATGTCTGCTCCTAACCCTGAGCAAGAATAGCCCCTTCAAGATTCATATGATTCTTTCCAAGGCAAATTAAGCCTCTTGTATGGCGGGGAGGTGTGTTCAGGCGACAGAGGCATCTGACTGTATATTCAGATCACCCATGGTGAAGAGGTCTGCCAGTATCCATGAGGGGGGTCTTGCCCTCCTCCTAGGCCACCCTGGGTATGACCAGAGGCTGTGGGTCCACCCTAGGGACACCCAGTATGCCTGGCAAGAGGGTAGGAAATGGGTTATTCCTGCCCGGAAGGAGCAAACAGGAGCTGGGGAAGGCACTGACCCTGCTCAGGGGCTGCTCAGGAGCCGCAAGGACTGTTTCTGCACCGTGTTCCTATTTCTCACGGCCAGCCCCACGCTCCCTTGCGCTTCACAGCCACTTGCTAACACATGTCCCTCAGGCTCCCCCAGCTCCCTGCCTCTGGCACATGGAAACAGAGCGGGAATTTCTCACGCCCTCAACCACAAGTCCTCTTCCCAAGGGGTATCACAGCCCGGTGCTAAGCAGGAAGGACATGCAGGCGCCTTCCCCGCAGGTTCTGTGGCCTCCTGCCCCTTGCTGGAGGGTAATTAATGCCTCTTGACTTGCTCGTGTGACAAAACTACAGTGGCAGTGGCACAGCGAGGGCAGTAGAGCAGGAGCAGGATGCAGCTGTGTGTCCTAGCTTCAAAATCCAGCCTCAAGCGGCTGAGACACCCTCACAGGGTTTGGGAAGTTTTAACCCGTTTCCCTAACCATGACACTGCACTAACAAGGGGAGGTCACTCGGGGGCAGTTTGTCTCTTGTTACAGCCCATCAAAGTAGAGCGGTCCTCAAAATACCCTTAACTCTGACCCTGACACTGTTAAGGACCAAAGTGTTTGAGAAAGTAAAATGTGTCTGGGAAAGAGGGAAAAACTGGATTTAGAGGTAACATTTTTCAGATAATTGGAGAGCCTGTTTAGCAGGTAGGCTAAAATCTTCTGGAGGCAAAGGTATATTGAGGAAGGGGCTGGACAAAATTCTTCCCAGGGCATGTGGCACAATAAAGGTTGGGATGTATCATAACAAACCATGAGCAAGAGGCGGATAATCACCCGTGCCACTGGAAATGAAACACACATTGATCTTCGCAACCTTCCCCCGGCAGAGCCTGAGCCAGCAGCTCTGCACCACTGCGGAGAAAAGCCCGGCTGGGCTCTCTCCGCGCTCGGAGAGGGCGATTTGCTCGGCGTGAGAGGAATCTTAATGGCACAGGAGGCAGCTGCGGCAGCGTTTGTCACCTCAGCAGTCCCTCACAGGCAGCACTGGGCTGGCACTGCAGGAAGGGGCACAGGCAGCGTTCTCGGGGCACGGAGAGGTGCAGTGTCAGCGGCTATCCTCATTGCAATGCTCAGGGCATGAACAGAGTCATGAGCTCCTGAAAACGAGAGAGACGACACCATTTTCCCAGTTTTTGCTGCAAGTAGATGGTGCAGTGTCACATTGATCTGGCAAATTTGGCCACAGAAGCCACATTCTAGAATTGCCCAGCTGCGCAAGTCAAAAACATACCTGGGGTCCAAATGGTGGAGGAGGAAGTCGTAGAATCCTAGAATACCAGAATGACAGCGGGTTGGAAGGGACCACCGGGTTCCAAACCCCTGCCATGGGAAGGGACATCTTGTGTTGGGGTTTAGGATTTCTTCCTTTTGTTCTCTTTCTCTTAGGGAATTTTCTCCCATTTTTGTTGCTAAGAAACAATAACGATCGGTACTTAAGAGAAATAAAAGAAGTAACTACGGAGAAGAGGGAGGAGTGCAGCTGGCTTTACTGGGGGCTGAGGGGTTTTTCTCGGAGGGGCAGAGCCATTTCGAGAATTGGCTGGGGGAAAAGGGGCTAGGCACAGCTCCTGGGCATCCTGTTCTCTCGGCATTCAGAGGGGACAGAGGCTGCAGTCGCTGTGGGGAGAATTCGTCACACCTGCGGGGTTCCGTCTCCTGCTGCCTTTCTTCTACCGTGAGTGGAGCTCGTAAGAGCGGCCGTTGCACCTCACCAAACAGGGGACCCTTCGCCATCTGCTCACGTGCCTCAGGGGAAACCCTGGGATCCCCGAGCCCCTTCCTCCTCCAAGGAGCCTCTCTGCCGTGTTCGGGAGCCGGGCTGCCACTGCTCAGCCCCTCTATTTCTTTGCCACTGTTCCAGGATTTTCGCTGCACTGTGGCCCCGCACCCCTGCCTGCTGAGACGTCCCGCGGTTCCGGCTACAGCTGCGGAGCACCTGATACATCTCGTCCACCACCCCGGGATTTTGCTCGTTCGTGCTGTTCCAACTTGCTGCTCCCGAGAGTTCTGCTGTGGCACCGGGATTGGCTGCCCCTGGGAGGTTTGTTGTCTTGGAGTGATTCTATGATAATACCGTATTTCCTTTTCATCTGCTGTATGACCAGAAACGGGTCCTGTAGCTTTAAGCTAGGTCCGGGAGAGATGGGGAGCTGGGGGAATTCTTCGGCGCAGTTTGTGTTCAAACTCTCATACTCTCCTGTGCTCGGCCTCGCTGCGGAGAGAGAATTACATTCTTTGCTTTCAGCTAGCTTCTTTTTGTTAACTGAGGCAAGACGTTTTGCCAAGATTGCATACTTGTGAGAAACGAAGCCCAGTTCTTAAAGTTTTGAAGATTTATTAAAAAGGACAATAGGGGACAAGTAAGAAATCCGACAAAGCAGAGGGGTGCAGCGATGACCGCTCAGCCACCAAAAAGGGTACAGCTAAGAGCTCACCTCCGGGCTGTGGGTTACAGTGTTTAACCCCTTCTTGGTCCCGCCTCTGTGTTAGTGTTGGTTGGCTCGTGGTCACCAGCGCTCCTCTTACTGGTCTATTGCCTTCCAATGGTGGTGGTCTGCTTATCCCTTTATGTTGATAAGGCCTCAAATATTGACACCCACTCTCCCCCCTCTCCTAACAAGAACCTTCGAGAGCATCACCAACAATTAACAGGGTACATAACAATTAAAATTAAGCAAGCATAACAATTACAATGGCTAACCATGATATAAACATTACAAGCATCACAACAATCAACCTCTTAATCATCTACAAAAGCCATCTTTATTAACTGCATTTATAACAATACTGCAATCCTCCGGTGACTTCCGTGGCTTCTTCTGGAACTGTTTGGCTTAGCTCCAGTCTGAAAACCTGACCATGGGTGGGAGCCTGACTCCGCAGACCGGCAGGGCACTGTGAGACACTACATCCTGGCTCCAGACCTCGGGGGAAGCCAGCTAAAGAAAGAACTCTGAATCTTCCAGCTTTCTCCGCAGCAAGGAGGTTTAACAGTATTCATTTTCTTCTCCGTGCCTTGCAGGCACTCTGTTAAATAAACAGGTTTTTTCACTTTCCTCCAATAAATTCTTTCATGTCGGTGGGGGAGGGAGTGCCGAAACCTGCCTTCTTTAGAGGAGATGTTCATTCCACAACTTCCTCCTGAAGTTGTGTCAAAACCAAGACGTTTGTAAAGCAAGCCCTTTTTCCATCCCTTCCCATCTCGGCCAAGCCACCATTCCCGCGTGCTCCCCGAGCTCGCACTGGAGCGCCCCTGCCGACTGTGACCGGAACTGCACCAAAGGGGAAAGTGCTTAAAGACCAGGGAAGAGACTTTATTGGGTTTCCTGAGTATTTGTTTTCTTTCGATTGTTGTTGCTGCCATTGTTGTTTTCTTGCCTTGTTATACACATACATGCTACTAAAGAACTGTTATTCCTTTTCCCATATCTTTGCCTGAAAGGCTCTTAATTTCAGAGTTATAATAATTCAGAGAGAAGGGGGTCATATTCTCCATTCCAAGGGAGGTTCCTGCCTTCCTTGACAGACACCTGTTTTTCAAACCAAGACACCTTGCATTAGACTAAATTTCTCAGTCAAGTGAAAGTGTTCCTTTACCCCCTTCCCTACCACTGACTATTCTTGGATTAGGAATTCCTCAGTGGATGAGAGCAGATGAGAGTCCAAGAAAATGCAAAACAAACCCAACCTAAAAAAAGGCCTTGAAAGCATCAAGAAAATTAATCCATAAACACCAGAGGTTTATGTTCAAAAAGGAGACAGAGGAGTTCTGTAACTTTATTCAAATAAAGGCATGGGCATTTCCCATGGGTTCTCTCAAATTGCTAAAGGACGCAGCCTCCTTTATATCCTAACTTCCCAGCCACATTTCCCTCTCTTGCCCCATTGTCTGAGGTGCTTAAGAGGTACAGACTGGCTGAATCACCTGATACAGACCCCCTTCTAATGTGTACCCCCTCACCCCCTTCTTTTTCTTTGTATCTCTGTTCTTTTTCTCTAAGTCCAGGAATTTAGCACGGCCTTGGGTTAGCAACAGTCTGTATCAATTAGTGGAATTCCTATGGAATTTATGGTTCCACCCATTGCTTCTTTCATCTATCAGTATCTGGGTTTATCTACCAGCAGGCTCACATTTTGTTTGTAAAGACACCTCTGTCATTCCTTCCAAAAGTAAATTTCCACCCAAATCAGTCTTGTGGAAGGGATCCACATCATGCAATTTTGAAATATCACAGCAAAATATTTCAAGCTTAAAGGACAAAAAAAAGTTATTCTGGATTTTAGGAAAGACTGACAAATTCCACAAGAAGCCCTACACACTTCAATGTGTACCAGCACTGCTCATAACACAAAATGCTTTTGTCTGAATTCTTATTTCCAGGTTAGGACAGACATTTTCCAGTGGGTACAACCTGAGCAGATCAGCTGCAATTTCCCTCAGAGGAGCATTATTTATTTTCCCACCGTGTTAAACCTTCGTGGCTACACCACGCTGTGACCTCTCTCTAAGGAAGGGCCTGCATTACATTAGCCAGGGGAAAGCACTCAGCTTGCAAAGGAAAATCAATACCTGTCACCTGTATTTATGTATGAGCTTTTATTAATGTGGACTTTGGAGCTGAGCTGATGTTCTCTGTGTCTGTCCCTAATACCCTCTCTGGGGGCTCTCCCTGCTCCACTCAATAGCCAGTCCTGTTTCCAAAGAGATGCACTTTTAAAAGCACCACTGCACCAATCTGCATCCTTTACCCAAGGGAGTGGGGTTTTTTCAGCAGTTCAATAATATTCATGTACAATATAACATTATACAATCATATCCTTTGATGCCATGGTCAGCTTGATGGTGTTTCTCTTTTCTCCATCATCTTTTTCCTACAATAAAAGGAAAAAATTAGTCAGGGCTCATCAAAAACTCTCAATCAAATATATATTTTTTACATTTTGGGATTGATTACTGTTTTCTTCCTTAATAAAGTATTTCTTTCTTGTTTTTCTTTCCCACTGGAAGATCAAAAGCCCAAGCAATATATTATTGGCAAAGTGTTCAGCTTTCAGTTGTTGAAAACCTGAGATGTTTTGGCCTGGAACCAAAATCATGAATGTATTTCCAAGGAGGACTTTAAAACCTCAAAACTCTTCTTAGTATTTTATGTTTTCAGTTAAGATTTCTTTTTAAGAAGTCCTGGAGCAGATGCAGTCTGGAAGGGGGCTATACATTCATCGCCTCTGTCTACAGGTCGTGTGTTCTCATGGCTGTGGCAAGTGAGACCTGAGGATTCCCAGCACGTTCCTCCACACCCCGGTGTCTCCTGCACAGTGACTTATGGGCTAACTTGAAGCTCTGAGCTGGTTTCACATTTCCTAAGCCCAAGCAGGGATCCCAAGATGGGACATATTGGCAAAGAATCTGTTTTGGGCAGCAGCAATGCACAAGTGCAGGCAGCTCCCTGACCTGGCAGTCAGGTCAGTGAAAAACAAAACAAAACAAAACAAAAATTAAAATTTAATAGAAAGAGAGACATCCAGAGTGTCTTCTGCCTGCAGCTGAGCTGGACTTGCCTTTCCCCCATGGCTCCTGAGGATGTTTTGAAGTCCTGGGTGCTCCTGGCCACATCTGGATCCTTTTTCTTTCTTTTCCTTTTTTTCTTTTTTCTCTTTTCTTTTTTCTTTTCTTTTCTTTTCTTTTCTTTTCTTTTCTTTTCTTTTCTTTTCTTTTCTTTTCTTTTCTTTTCTTTTCTTTTCTTTTCTTTTCTTTTTTCTTTTCTTTTCCTTTCCTTTCCTTATTTCCTTTCCTTTCCTTTCCTTTCCTTTCCTTTCCTTTCCTTTCCTTTCCTTTCCTTTCCTTTCCTTTCCTTTCCTTTCCTTTCCTTTCCTTTCCTTTCCTTTCCTTTCCTTTCCTTTCCTTTCCTTCCTTCTTTCTTTCTTTCCTTCTTTCTTTCCTTCTTTCTTCACTCATTCACTGCCCAAGAGTGGAATTAACCTGTGGAGTAGCTAATTTCCCTGTGAAGAATTACTTGATTTAAGCACCCTCATCCCTTGATCCTCTCCATCCCTCCAATCCTTCCCCTGCCAAAAGAAAGCAAAGCATGGAAACACCACTGTTGGCACCAAGCTTGGCATGCATAACACAGACAGCATGGCATGGATAAATGGGCCACGACAGCTCTGGGAACCTTGATTGCCTTCCAATGGAAAATTAATGACTTAACCTCAGTGTCTCGGAGCTGGAGAGATTTTCCCCTCATTTACTCAAGATTAAAAGGAGAGGCAAGGTGAGTTTTGCCCACATGGATCCTTGAGGAAATTAATGTGCAAGGGGCTTCTCACTGTGTTGCTTTCCATGAAGGGAATTTCTCAGCAAATGTTGAATGCTGGGAAAATCATGGAGGTGTGATCCCATTTCCTTTTTCTCTATTAAATTGCTCTCACCTCCCACTAAAATTCTTACAAAATTAGGGGGTTTCATCCATCTGGAAAACTCCCTTCTGCTCCTTTCATTTGAAGGAAAATTGCTGGTGAAGCCTCTTATCGATTAGAGGAAAAGCTAGAGGGAGACCCGGCATGCCATGCTCTTCTCTGGGGCATTTTCATGCCACACCAATGCACCTCTTGTTGAAAAGAGGGTTTCCCAAGAGAGCGGCAGCTCTGCTGTGTCCTGTGTCACTCTGCAGCAGCTCCTGCTGCAGTGTTAGGGGGAACCTGAAGCTTCTGGATGATCCTGAAGCATCACTAGTCAAAGAATCATGAAATATCCTAAGCTGGAAGGAACCCACAAGGATCCTCCAGTCCCACCCCTGTCCCTGCACAGACACCCCAACAATCCCAGCCTGGGCATCCCTGGCAGCGCTGTCCAAACACTCCTGGAGCTCTGGCAGCCTCGGGGCTGAGACCATTCCCTGGGGAGCCTGGGCAGTGCCCAGCACCCTCTGGGGAAGAGCCTTTCCTGATATCCAGCCTAAACTTCTCCTGACAGCTCCAGGACCAAGCTCCCACTGAGAGCAGCAGCCAGGATAACACAGGGATGATGTGCACCAATAAAGGCAACTGCTTGAGGATAAAGGAATAAATAGGGGAAAACACCTTCCCACTGCAAAGCTGCTCATCCTGGGTGGAAGTGCCTGTGTTGCCAGGTGCTCCTGGATGTGACAGCTCCAGGGAGATGGATACACAGCAAAATCACAGCACTGTGACACTTTTATCCCCAGGACTGCCTCTGAGAGACACAAAAATGGTGTCTGGCTCAAAATGAGAAACAAGAGGTCAGGCTGACTACTGACTTGCAGCAGCCAAACATCAACAGCTGGGCTTCTGCCAGAGGAGCCAGGCACCCACTCATTTTTCAAAGCACTGGATACATTGACACCTCTCAGTGAGTTTAGGCAGCTCAGACAGCTCCTCTCAGTGTTTTGGAGAGAGAAGGGCACAGATAAAGGAGAATTCTAGTCCTGGAGGCTTTCACTGCACTGTAATTCCACCACACAGGCAGGATGAGCACTCATTGATGGAAGTGAATGTCTGGAGTATTTATTGCTGTCTGAGCCAGCTATGCTCTGTGTGGAGCATCCTTCCTCACAATGCTGTGTTTGGGAATGCCTGGGTGACTCATGGAGCAAAGGAGACAGGCCTGGGATATGACGAGAACTTAGGAGGGGCAGCAGCAAAGCCAGGGGGAATTTAGACATGACAGAAATTTCAGAGGGGCTGAAACGGAGTCAGAAAGGAGACTTGTGGAGAGCTGGAGTGGGATCAGATGGGATTTCCCTCTAGGATTTCCACCAGCTGCAGTTTCACGCAGCTCCTGCTGCATCCCAGGCAACTCATTAACTCTGTGTGGAATAATCAGGTTTTCTATCTTCATTAAGATGCAAAGATGATCTCCATGAAGTCACTCCCGCTTGGCAGGAAGCTCCTGGGAGAACCCTGCCTGCACACCTGTAAAATTAAAGGCATCACATTAATTCAGCATCCTGACTGCTGGTGAGGGCATTGGATGCTCACACCCACATCCAGCCCTGTGCAATGCAAAAGCCTTCACATCAGCAGCATCACTTCAGGCTTTGGTTTGCTCTAACTGGTGGCTCACTGAGGATGGTGCCTCCTTGGAAGCCCAGACTGGTCCCTTGAGTTGGGCTGGGCAGTGCATCTGGAGCATTACCACCCCAGCCACATGGCATGGTGTCACCTGGAAATGTCAAGGTTACTTGAGAGCATCTCCACTGGCAAAAATAGCAGAGCTTGAATAGGTGGTTTGGTACTTACAGGTTTGGTACTTCCAGGCTGAAGCCACCTCAACAACCCTGCAAGCTGTGGGAAGAGCCCTGTGATGCCCCTGTCTCAGAGCAGCTACAGGTGCTGTGTTCAACCCTCTGTTCAAAGCAGGCAGCTGGTGAACATGGCTGTGCCAAACACTGAGCCTTCCTTATCCCCCTGCACACCCAAAATGCTGGGCATGCCTTGGCATGCTCAGGCTGTGAGCATGGAGAGGGAGAGACACATTACCTTGTTGCTCTGCCAGTAAGAGCTTCAACAGGGCAACCATAGAATAGAATCACAGAATAGCCTGCGCTGGGTCCCCCAAGAATCATCAGCTCCCATCCCTGTCCCTGCACAGACACCCCAACAATCCCAGCCTGGGCATCCCTGGCAGCGCTGTCCAAACACTCCTGGAGCTCTGGCAGCCTTGAGGCTGGGACCATTCCCTGCTGGGACCTTCCCCAGCACCCTCTGGGGAAGAACCTTTCCCTGATCTCCAACTTGACCCTACCCTGGCTTCTGTCCCTGTCACAGAGAGCAGAGATCGAAGCTGCCCCTGGGGAGGAGCTGCAGCCCCTGGTGAGCTCTGCCCTCGGCCTCCTCTGCTCCAGCTGAACAGACAAAGTAACCTTGGCCACTTCTGGTGTGGCCCCTCCAGACCCTTCATCATCTTCATGTCCCTCTTGGATACTCCCTAATGACATTTTATCTTTTTTATACTGTGGTGCCCAAAACTGTGTCAAGACTTGAGGCGAGGCTGCCTCAGCCCAGGGCAGAGCAGGACAATCCCCTCTCTCAAGCAAGACAACTTTGTTGACTGCTGAGAGAAATTGCTGCTGCATCCAGAGACTATCTGCACAGGACAGCACAATGTTTATTGTCAGGCTGGTTTGTGTTGGCTTTTCCCTTCCTTGAGGCAGGAGAAGTCCAGGGATGCTGCAGGGTCTTTAACAGCTGGTTAAATACAACAAATTGCAGGAATCTGCACATCAAACCATGCCATTGGGAATTTATGTTTTATAAAAACATAAATTTAAAGCCATTTGGGAATTTATGTTTTATGGGTAGATGATTTCTTGGCCTGCAGAGAGATAGGGGTGAGTATAACAGAGCATTTAAACACCTCTTAGTTGGTTGATAAATAGGAGCTGAAGCAGAAAGCCAGATTCAGCACACATAGCATGATCCTAAGGACATTTTACTGCTACCTTTAGCTTCCTCTAGTAATTACTGAATTTATTATCTTACTACCCCTGCTCATTTCCAAGTCCCCATTCTTCATTCCTTACAGATGAAGTTTATCTCTAAAACATGGTGAAACAACCTGTTCAGGCAGATGTTAATGCAGGAAGGAGAAGAAGCAGGAATACTGGGCCATCCCAGCATGACCAGAGGAATGCTCTTGCCAAGGCTGCTACCCCTGTCCTGCCTGGGATGGAAATGATTTAGAATTATCAATTCACAGAATGCTTTAGGTTGGAAGGGACCTTACAGTCCACCTAGTCCCACCCCTGCCATGGGCAGGGACACCTTTTACTATCCCAGGTTGCTCCAAGCCCCATCCAACCTGGCCTTGGGCACTTTCAGGGATGGAATTTAGACCCAAGCATGAACGTTTTTTGACTCACATGCTCCCATGAGAATTTTTTTAGCCTTTGATTCTTTGTTCATAGTTATAAACCCAGAAAAAGAATCTTGATCTGCTACAAACGCCAAATGTGTTTAGTGCAGTGCCTTTTTCAACAGGTAAGCAGTAGCGGCAGGTTGCAGAGATTTAATTTACCTTTATCATCTTCTCTATTAGGAGAGTGGTTCCCTGACTATACTATATGTGTTTAATTACAATAACTTCTCCTATCTAATTTTTGTCCTAGTACCTATTTTTCACTAAGAGTCCAGCAGCTGCTCACAAATTGGATTAAACTGAAATTGATTCCACAAGTGTAATCACAGAATCATAGAATTATTTAGATTGGGAAAGAACCATAAGATAATCAAATCCAACAGTTTCTCCCTGTCTTCCATCTCTTTTCTTCCTGTTCCTTTTTTACTCCCCTTTTCCCTTTTCCTCGAGGAATTCCTCTATCACACAATCCTGCAGCAGTAAATGCCCAGTAGTTCACAGCATATGGGTACACATCCATGCTGATGCTCTGTAAGAGGTGTGATGTTTCCAAGATTAAGTTGTTCAGGACTGTCCCATTTTAATCACCATTTTTCCATGGTGATTTTCCAGAGGAAGCTGTTGCTTGAAGATAGAGCTCCAGTCATGCTACCTGTGCCCTTAAGTGGGACCAGTGTAACTTCAGAAAAAATTGATTTAAAATTCATACAGAGGCTGTGGTGGGAAGGATACAGGGATGCCTTTGCCACAGGGCAGTGTTTGGCATGTTGTATCCAGGGCCTTCCCCTGGTCAGTGCGATGAGGCATCAGCCCTCAACGCCCAGACAGAGGGTTGTGCTTGAAGGGGCTGTTTTTAAATAATAGTACCAAAATATCTTACTACAGACAAGAACCACATGTGCAAGTGTTTGACTCCAAACAGCTGTCTTGGCTCATTTCCCAACATTCAGTGAATTTCAGTGGAAATTGGTTTCAAAGCTCTGGGACTTGCCTCTGAGAAGGGCTCCAGTTCCCGGAGCTCAGCTCCGAAATCAACCAAATGCTTCCGAAAACCTGCCTTTCCCTCTGCATTAAGAACATGCTGTTTGGAGGTGGGATCACCTCCCAGCCCTGGCAGTCACCCTCTTATCTGTGCTCCCAGGGCTTTCCAGTCCCCTGTTCCCCTGCATGGGAACACTTAGTCCACCCCGCTTAAGGCTTAATCCGTGGTTTGGCTCTCCTCTTCCCAAAACAACATTAGCAGCAGGAAGCAGCACTGAAAGGAGAGGTGCCTTTGCTCAAAAACCTCTCAAAGTGCCAGGCAGGCCCAAAAAACAGCATGAGGCTCAGCCAGCCGCTCTCCTACTCCATGCTGGGCTGGCTGCCTTTGGCCATCGCAGCCAGAGTGAATCTGCTGCAGGGCTGAATTAAAGATTTTGTTAACACAGCTAATCTTGGCTAAATCCTTGCCTTACCTAGATCCTGCCTGCTGTTATTTCCCTACAGGCTAATTGACCCAAGCCTGGGGCTGTCTGTTCAGCAAAGGGATGCAGCTTGGCTGCTGCCAAGGGGTGGGAGCAGAGAACCCAGGAGGGACCATGGATTGCTCTTGGATTCTGATGGAAAATCCGAGTATTCCCAAATAGGAAACTGGTGCCCCTGGGGCAAAAGCCAAGGCTCACAGAGAGGCTGAGCTCAGCCTTATCTAATATAACCTGTGTCATGCAGTCTGTTGGTGTGGGGGAGGTCAGGAAGGTGCTTGGTGTCCCCAGGATGTTGTTCAAGGAGATCCAGCTGCATCTGTGGGAGTTTGAGGGAGACCAGATAACAACATGGGAGGGAAATTCAGAGAGTCAAGGCACAGAGAAACCACCTCAGACTCACCAATTCCCCAAGTCACAAATAGCTGGAGGCAAGGAACACATTTCAGGATGCTTCTGCTCTTACCCTAGTGCTTGGTTTTGGCCACTGATGTGCAGTGTGAGAAGAAGCTCCACAGTTACCCATGAGGATGTTCCTATGCTAGGCAGGACTACGACTGCAATATGGGGACCTGAGTTTGTGGCTCAGCTCCATCCCAGAGCCAGGCTGGAGCTGTGTTGCTGCAAGAGTCCACAGCCTGTGTTTGCTGGAGGGAGGTGATGCAGGAGCATCTCTGACAGTGATGTAGGCACTCAGGGATGAGGGCAGCATCCTTCTCCCGGTGTAAACAGGCCTTCAGGCATCAGGGTAATAACTCAGACAGACAGGATTAATCTTTCTTCTCTTGCTGGAAATGGTGAAAACCGGGAACAGAAAGATCCTGAGTTTGCCTTTGACATCAATCAAATGTGCATGGAAATAGTTTGATGATGGTGGCAAAGCAGCAGGGAGGAGGAGAGCAGGAGGGGCTCATGAATCACACACCAAGAGGGAGGGGGGGCAGCTGACTGGGAGGCTGAGAGCAGCAGCCTGAGACCTGGTCCCTGCTCAGCTCTAGAGCCAGGACTGGGACTGGGACTGGGATATTGCCTATGGATTTCCAGCTGTTGTGGACCAAGTCAGAGCACAGAGCACCCAACACATGGGGCATACCCTGGTACCCTCAGATCACCCACACTAGCTGTCACCCCATGCTGTCCAAGGCCAAATGCTACAATGGCTCTAGCCAGGAACTCATTTAAAAGGGCACTAAGCTCCAACAAACCCATTTTGTGCAGGTTAGAAGGTATTGGCAGGTGCCAATAACTTCCTGTTGCTGTTGGCCTAGATGGGGCTAAATCTGGACTTATGCCCTGTTCTTCATGACTCAGCTTGGACTTAAGGACAGAAATTGCCCCCAGTAAGGCAGTCAAAGACCGCATGTCCCTATTGGAGGTGGCTCAGAAGCTGTAAATGAGCTGGTGCAGATTCCAGCCATCCATCCTTTGTCATTGCCTGTGTCCTCCTCTTTCACCCACCCCCAAAAGGGATTTTAAGGCAGACTCTGCTCCTGTTGTGGTGTTACAAAATTTGTTTTCTGGATTTAGGGCTTTTTGCAACAGGGTGGTGTGAATGCACCTCTCCCCACCACTGCTGATATCACTTGGATGTGTCCAGATGTTCAGCAGCACAAGCAGGTTACCTGAAGATAACCTTTCCCTACCTCCCAAACTGAAGAGGATTCAATTCTTTTCTGGAAAAAGTTACAAAAATGTACTGAAAATGACCTGAGATTAGGTGAGGCTTTCTTCAATAACAGAGCTCTCTTTTTCTGCCTTTATTGGTTCTGCAGGAAAAAAATAAGCACAGACTTCACTGAAAGTTTTTGGCTGCTTTTTTGCCCACGCTTCTAAAAACTTCAGCTCATGATTGGATGTGAGCCACAGCTTGAGAAGCAAAGGGAGCTGATGGGTGTGAAGGTGGGGCTGGCAAACCTGAGACACACAGCACCTCTTCATCCTTCCAGCTTCTCAACCACAGCCAGGGATGCAGGAAGTGTTACATTGAGGATTCTTGGCAAGCAACAACTGCTCTGCTGGGCTAAACCAGGACGGTGACTTGGACCAGTGTCCTGGTTTGAAGGACAGGTGTCTGTTAAGGAAGGCAGGAGCCTCCCTTGGAATGGGAAACTGTAACCCCTCTCCCTCCGAATTATTATAAATTTGAAATCAAGAGGCTCTCAGGCATAGGAATAACATACTCCTAAAACAAGGATAACAAATAACAACAACTATAACGTTAACCAACAAACAGAACCAGAAACCCAGTGGCAGCCTTGTGGTGCAGCTTGCAGGGGGCGCACCTTTGGCTTTCTTCCCGGGTGCTCAGTTCCAGTGCACAGCCTGCAGGGGCGCTCTGGTGGGCTGGGTGTGATGATTCCCCGGTGGCTGCAGGGGGCGCTCTGGGTGTGATGATTCCCCGGTGGCTGCAGGGGGCGCTCTGGTGTGATGATTCCCCGGTGGCTGCAGGGGGCGCTCTGGGTGTGATGATTCCCCAATCCCTGCAGGGGGTGCTCTGGGTGTGGTGATTCCCGGTGGCTGCAGGGGGTGCTCTGGGTGTGATGATTCCCCAATCCCTGCAGGGGGCGCTCTGGGTGTGATGATGCCCCAGTGGCTGCAGGGGGCGCTCTGGGTGTGATGATTCCCCGGTGCCTGCAGGGGGCGCTCTGGGTGTGATGATTCCCCAGTGGCTGCAGGGGGCGCTCTGGGTGTGATGATTCCCCGGTGCCTGCAGGGGGCGCTCTGGGTGCGGTGATTCCCCGGTGCCTGCAGGGGGCGCTCTGGCGTGAGCTCAGGTCGCACACGGCAATGGCGGCTGCCCGAGGCAGGGAGGGATGGAGCAGAGCCTTTGTTCCACAGACCCTCGGGAGGGGCAGCTGGTGTCGGTGCCACAGCAGGATCCCCGGACACAGGGAGCTGGGACAGCAAGAGGTCTGGACCTGCAGGGGGGGAAACCCCGCCACAATGTAGCGAGGAAACTCGGAGCAGCGAGGAGGAGCAGGGGGAGAGACAGGCTGGTGGCAGGCAGGTCGGCTCCCGATGGGGCAGAGGGCAGAGACTCACAGCAGACAGACCGACAGCTCCGCGCTGGCTTCTCAGGGGCCGTGGGTTCAGCAGACAGCAGCTCCGACCGTCCCGCTCCGAGGGTCCCGAGCAAGAGAGCGTGACCTCCCCCCTGCCCTTGCTTTTCAGTCTCTCCAAATCTCGCGTTGTCAAGCCCTGCTTCCACGAGGGGCAATTCTGCCACATTCTGCCAAGGAGAAAGGCTCTAGCCTTGTGCTTTGTTTCTCTTAAGTACTCGGCAATTAGCTCAGTCATTAGAGGTGATTTCTCCTCACTGACACCTGACATTGGAGACCAGCTGGTTATTGGAGCCCAGCAGAGAACTCAGCTGTTCTGCTGCTCCACCACCAGCAACTGCAGCTTGCAGATATGATTTTCAGTGCAAACTCTGAGCTGAATGCTATTTAAACTTCCTTTTTGCAAACAAATCCTCCCAGGTGGGATTTTTTTTTCTGCCACTGTTCTCCAGGGAGAAAATACCCCTGAGGGAGTTTGCCTCTCCTTCCCACTGGAAGCATCTCAGCTGCCAGTTTTGCTATTCTTTGGGTGTCTACAAGCTAAAAATACCCTGTGTACAATTAACCTGTTCCCTGTCACCCCTGGCGATGAGGCTGACAGGTGCTCACACTGCACTGGTTGAAATAAAAGCTCCTCGAAAAAAAACTGAGGGAGATTTCCAGTGTCTCGCTGTACTGCACTGTGGAACGGCTGCCCAGTGGCAGGAAAGTGCTTTAAAGGACCTGTGAAGGTGATGCCAAGTGAAAAATTGTCACCCAGAGTGGGGTGCTGGGCTCTTAAGCACATCATGTGGTGGGTGAGCAATGGGTTCACAGGTCAGGCCCAAAGGGTGACAGTGGCTGGGGTCACATCAGACTGGCACCAGTCACTACTGGGGTCCAGCAGGGCTCCATCCTCAGTCCTGTGGTCTTCAAAATCTTCATAAATGACTGGAAAGCAGGACTGTAAGGGATACTAAAAAAGTTCACAGGTGAAACTACATTGGAAGAAGCTGTTGACTCCATCGAGGGCAGAGAGACCTGCAGAGAGACCTCAACAAATCAGAGAAATGGGCAATCACCAACCATGTGAAGTTCAACAAGAGAAAGTGCTGGATTCTGTACCTGAGATGAGGCAACCCTGGATGTGTGCCTGGACATCCAGTAAGCTCATCTAGTTCCAATCCCTTGCCATGGGCAGGGACACTTGCATTGTCTGGGAAGGTATACTTGGGTTTGTTTTTCCTCTCTTTTCTGCTTTGACTCACTAAACAATACCATCTGACTTTTCCAAACAGCAGCTTTGTTCACCGTGTCTTCCTGGAGATCCAAAATAAACATCCCTTTGGTCAATAATGAAAGAGCAAAGAAAATTAGCAGCACTTCTGCCAGGAGCTCAGAGCCAGTAAATCCCAGAGAAATGCCATGGCACACACATAGGGTTCTGAACTTGCGGGGATGGATCCCCACGTCTCCCTTCTCCATCTTTTTCTCTTTATCTGGAGTATTCTTCTTCCTGTGATGCTGAAGGATGTCTCTGGTGTAATCTCAGAGCTGCAGCAAAATCCTCCCCAAGTGGCCCAGAGCAGCAGTTTGTGGCCACAGCCCTTCCTGCCAGGATGGATGTCAACCACGTCAGACCACTGGCTCCAGTGTCTGTTCTTTTTTGTTCATCCCAAGAGTGATGTTTCTCCCTATAAACTGAAGCTTTCTTCAGCAGTTGATGGCTCCTCCATGTATTCCTCACCTCAAGGAAAGATTTGGCAAAACTTTAAAATCATCCCAGATTTTTAGTTTGGCTGCTTTGAGGTGAATATCTAGTTTTCTGGTTCAAAACGTATTTTGGCTCTAATTACTAATGTTGATAAAACAAAATAAATATTTAGATGCAAATGGTCCAAGGTAAATACAACATCATGAATCACTGAAATTTGGCCTGATAATTTTTCCCCCATTTGAGATAAATGTTTCCTTCCCATTTGACTAAAACATGTTAGATGTCCAAACTGGCTGACTGTTTTTCATCCAGCCTTGGAATAGTCCCACTGCTGTAATGCACAATGGTTTCCACTACACCTCCAGTGTCTTACGTGTAGGAGGAACGACTGTAGGTGATGTAACTCCTTCATCCTAGGGGCAATGGATGGACAACCAGCAGTGCTGCTGCAGGACTGCGAGCATTTAAGTGTCAGTTACTGACACAGTGGATAGAGCTTAAAAATGAGAGGAGGAAAAATCCCTGTGCTGGAGCCACATCGAGGCCCCAGGGAGGCAGATCCAGCTGGAGTTGTGATGACTCAGCTTCAGGGAGATAATTGCAATCTCCAAGTATCAAGGGATGTTGCCGCCAAGGAAGGAAAGGAAATATTTTATGGTGGAAGAGAGTTCAAAGGGAGCATGACTGAGCTGACTGTGCGAAAGCAGAGGTAGGATGATCCAGGCTGAGCAGTTAGAAAAGGTGTCAGCCTGTAAAAGTGGAAGAGTTAGAAACTCCATCATTTGGGATGCTCAGAATTACACCAAACAACATATGAGTGAGTTCCCCTCAGGAAGCAATCATGGACCATCTGATCCAGAGCTCTCCAGCCTCCCCCACTCTGATTTTCATGACATTTTCTCATATAAATGCAGGTGTCAGTAAGGAAATTATTAGATTCCTGTCCCCAGCCATCCCACAATATCTCCCCTTAATCAGAACTGCAAGTTCTACAACCCCCTGCCAAGAGACCCTGCCAGGCAGGTGGGGGCTGTTTCCCAGGGGATGTGTGAGCTCTTTACAGAGAGAAATTGGATGCACAGCCTCTGATCTCTCATCTCGTGTCCCTGGGGGACAGCCCTCACATCACTGCCACTGCCACAGCCAGCTTCAACACTGACTGCCTGAGGACAAGAGAAGCTGTTTGTCACCACCCTTGCCCTGGCATTTCTGTGTTATTGAGGAATGGATAAAAAAAAGCAGGAAAGGGAGAGCCAGAGGTTCCCAAGAGAAGCTGTCATGAGCCAGAAAATAATCCCAAAGGTTTGCCCTGAGCAGCTCAAGGACTGAAACATATTCTGGGGTAGGCAGCAGGGAGGCTGGCACAGGTTGGACAGTGCCAGATGTGAAAAATCTTTGTAGAGGAAATGCTTCCAAAGGGAGGGAAAGTAGAGCCTTAGCTCTTGACTGATGGATCTGCAGTGAGCAGCAGAGGAGAAGGTGCTCTTTGCTGGGCTTCCAGATTCTTTCCTGAAAAAGCAACAGAGAGAAGAAAGCCTCACTGCCACTGCTGAGATGGGCAGAGGTCAGACTGCTCCCAGATCCACTCTCCTGTGAAATGCAGAGGCTGTTGGCCCTTTCTGTGCGGTATCATCCTGCTGCCTCTTTGGTGTGACTTCTGCCCACCTCTAACTTGATGGCCCTGGGCTGCACCATGTTCTCTGCATGTTCCAGCTGTTCTGTTCTTTTGTATCTGGGACAGCTGTGTCACCTCACTGCTGTGGCTGGAGACAGGATTTTGCGTGCTGCTTTGTGGGTGTAGTGTGGGAGGGAAGATCATGGGATCATAGAATATCCTGAGTTGGAAGGACCCAAAGACTCAACCAGTCAAACCCCTGTCCCTGCACAGACACCCCAACAATCCCAGCCTGGGCATCCCTGGCAGCGCTGTCCAAACACTCCTGGAGCTCTGGCAGCCTCGGGGCCGGGACCATTCCCTGGGGAGCCTGGGCAATGCCTGATACCCTCTGGGCGAAGAATCTTTTTGTGATCTACATCCCAAATTCCCCTGGCCCAGCTCCAGCCAACTCCTGGATCCTGTCCCTGGTCACAGGGAGCAGAGATCGGAGCTGCCCCTGGGGAGGAGCTGCAGCCCCTGGTGAGCTCTGCCCTCAGCCTCCTCTGCTCCAGCTGAACAGGCCGAGTGCCATCAACTGTTCCTTGTATGGCCCCTCCAGACTGTTCCACATCTTCATGTCCCTCTTTTGGATGGAGGATGATCTAAGAACTTATGGCATCGATGCCACAGACATCTGCACCTCTCTGGTCTGCTGATGCCAAAGTCTTCCTCTCTCCACACTCCCTAGAGACTACTGCATGGAGTGCCAGCACCAAGGCTAAGATTTTGTACCTGGCTTTGTGTGTTGGTTTAACACAGCCTCGTTTTTGGTGGGGGGGGGGGGGGGAGAAGCCACAGAGGTGGCTTCTGTGAAAAGTTGCTAGAAATTTCCACTGTGTCTGATAGAGCCAATCTGCGATGGCTCTGAAGATGGACATGCTGCTGGCCCAATTAGAGAAGCTGGTAACGCTTCTGTGATGACATATTTAAGAAGGAAATCAAAACCATGCACAGTTCTTCCGAGAAGTGGCGAGGCACCGCAGTCAGGGTCATCCCACCATGCAGGTGGCCATGCAGGTGGCCATGCAGGTGGCCATGCAGCCACTACGGCCATGCGACTGCCACCATCTCAGCACGGCCAGAAGCGAGCTTTGCCTGTCTGGCCACCTTTAGCCAGCCGCACTGCAGGCAGAAAGGCAGGGGCAGCAGCAGTGGTTTCTCCTTCCCAGCACCACCGTGCGGCCATGCAGCCACCACAGCTGCAGCCATCTCGGCACGGCTTGCAGCCAACTTTGCCTGCTTGGCTGCTTTTAACCAGCTGTGGTCCGGGCAGAAGGGCAGGGGCAGTGGCCGTGGCTTCTTCTTTTCAGCGCCCCACATGAAAAGAGGCACTGAGTGGCACCAGTGCCGTGGCAGCTGGCACTGCCCGCGCGGCTGCAGCCACATGGCTGGCAGTGAAAACATGTCAAGCGATTCCCTGACACGGAACCTAGACAAGATCAGCTTCTCAGCACTGCAAAATCCTATACAAATCTTTGAACTGGTAGAGTTTGTTGGCAATGGTGCCTACAAGCAACAGGGTTTTTTTTTCCTTCTTAGTTAGAGAAAGAGGAGGAAGTGAGGACGTGGCAGAAGACAACATAGCGACACCACAGTCAGTGAAAGGAAGAGGGGGAGAAGGTGCTCCAAGCGTCAAAGTCAAGATCTCTCTGCAAGCCATGGTGAGGACTATAATACAACAGTCTCCCTGTAATTCATGAAGGTCCATGGGGGGATGCAGAGATCCACTCACAGCCCATGAGAAAAGCTGCTCACACCAGAGCGATTGGATACTAAAAAGCTGTAATCTAGTGGGAGATTCAAGCAAAGAAAGAGGGCCTTAGCTTCCAGAGATAGAGAGAGAGTGCTTTTACTTCCAGAGATAAAGGAAGAGGGCCCTTGCTTCCAAACTTGAGCTGCTTATCCTTAAAAGACTACACCCCATGAACTAAAATGACCCATGCCATGCAGTTTTGGGAAGACTCTTTTGCCCGTGAGAGGGATTCACATTACAGCTGGTTGGGCAGGACTGCTCCTCGTGAAAATTAGAGCCACACTGGAGAAGTTCACAGAGAACTGTCTTCCATGAGAGGGACCCCACGGCATAGCAGAAGAGACTCCTCTCCCTAAGCAAACTGAAAAAAAATTTCGAGTACAGAACTGACCAAAATTCCCACACCCTATCTCCCTGTGCTGTGGGTGGGAAGAAGAGAGGGGCTGGGGGGGGAAAGGTATTTTAAAGGCTTATTTTATTTTTCATTATCCTACTCTAACCCTGTTAATAATAAATTTACTTTATACCTTTAAGTTTAAGCCTATTTTGCCCTTAGAGTGTTTTCTCCTAATCATTATCTCAATTCATGAGCCCTTCGTTTTTTTCCCCCTCCTCTGCTCAGCTATAGCAGAGGAAAATGAATGAATAGTTTTTCGTGGATGCCTGGCATTTGGCCAGTGTCAAACCATGACACTTTGGTAGAAGACAGAATCTTTTTCTCCCATAGAAGGAGGCACTGAGATGCAGTGTCTTGGATGTGTTCATCCAGATCATCTCTGTTGCGTTCCCTGCTTCTTAATCCCGCTCTGGTCCCGGCGGCAGACCGCTAGCGCGACCCTGAAAAGCCGTTCACTGTGGAGTTTTAGGGTCGGTTTCAGACGGCCGGGACAGATGAGACATCTCTGAAGTTGAGTTGTAGAGCATGAGGTTTATTGAAAAGAACGTTGATATAAGAGACCTGCTGAGAGCTGCCAGACGCATCTCGGAGCAGGTCAGAGAGACGAGAAGAGCTAAGAGCGAGGATCTAAGAGAGTTGAGAGCGAAGGTCTAAGAGAGCGAGCTTGTCGCTTACAATACAATAAATCATCTTCTGTGTTGAATATTCTAATTTTCATTAACCAATCTAGAACAAACTACAAATCTTATAACATTTGCATACAGCCTATGAGAACTGTTGCATTACCATACAGTGTTATATTTTAAACCCTAAAAGCTGCTTTTTGGACCCTCTGCTAGGTTGGTAGGGTCTGCTCTGACCCTTGGACCTGTCTGCAAGCAGAGGGTATTGTTTAATCAAAGGGGGGATTACTGCAGGCAGCCATGCCATTGTTTTCTAGTTGTTCAGTAACTGCAGTTTGGCATCTCAAAGCTTGTCTTCATTTCAATCTTACTTATAGTTTCTACATTCTCAGCATCTTTTACTAGGTAATCATATTTATAAGGTTTTCCTATTTCATCTTCCCCAACAGTTCGCATTCCAATCGGGAAGGCTTCCCCGGGGAGCCGGCGGTGGGCTCCGCTAGTCTGCGTCGGGCTGAGGTGTTGATGCCCTCAGAGCACTGCAGGATAGCAAAGAACTACCCGAAGAAGGAGGACTCTTAGTATGAGGGTTCGGCAGGTTTATTGCCCCCAAGGGAGCTCAGGGACTAAGAGCCCCGAATAGCTCATCCCATGGGTATTTAAGGGAGGGATAACATCCAATGATCTGAGGGTGCAGGGGCAATACAAGGGAGGGCCCAGGGTGCGCAGTCGAATGAGGTTTAGGGAGAGGAGGGGGAAAGAGAGAACAATGAATGAACAACCGGGTAACAGGGAATGTTCCAGAACTGGGATACATAACAGACAAATCAAGGAACCAATAGCAGGAACTTGGGGTTCATGGCTTTGTGGTCTAAACCATTGTCTCTGGCAGCTCCGGGGGGAAATTCTCTGTCTGTGGAACATGCCACCAGAAGTCTTCATCCTCTGCAAGCCCATGGAGGGACTCTGATCCTTCCTGGTTCAGAACCACCACTACAATCTCAAGCAGAGCGGACATGGAAAATCCCATTTTCCAGTCCTGAGCAAATAACCCATCCCACAGACCCAACATCCCACCCTGTTTGCCAAGCACTGCATTTTTCTTTGCTCTCACTTTCAGAGAGAGGCTAAATTACCCCTAATTACAACTGAAATTAGAGGAACCATGGCTTCTTCAGCCATCAGCACAGGGGAAATCAGCTGGAAAGGAAGAGGTGCTCTCAGCCATGTCAGGGATTCAGGCTGATGTTTTAAGCTGCCACTTTTCCACAATCCCATGGCCAGGGGATTGTGTTTGGCTGTGGATTTCCATGCCAGGAGGACAGGATGGTAAGACTCAAGCCTAAATGGGGAATATTGACCCTACAAGTCCAAAAATGCATCTCCCATTTGCTCTCTGGTTTGTGATTTCTCTCCTGCTCTATGTGCCTGACATGCCAGGCCCTGTGAATTTAAGCAGAGTCTTGCATACATGTAAGAGGCTTCCTCCAAAATGCTCCTGTCCCATGTGTAACCCACTTGCTGTACTCAAGACTCATCACAGAAATGAGCAGTGGGGATTAATTGAAGTGCCACCTATGAACACAGAAGATGCTGCTCTTGTGTCTCTGCAAGAGCCTCTTTGGCAGATGACATGATCCTGAGAACTGATTTTACCAAACTTACTATGCCTCAATGAGAAAGCTCCATTCCTTCATGCTTGGCAGAGGCACCTACAGTCATAAAAATAACTCAGTGAGGACTGAAAAGATTTTCAGTGAAGAGCAGGGACCTGCCTTAACCCTGCCCTGGGATACCTTAGGTGTCACCAGCCCAGGACTGACCACTGACCACCGCCAGGGCTCTGTGCCCTTCTCCACCACCTAAAAATCCTAATCCCCCCCAGCCAGAGGCAGGGAATGGTCTGGCACACATAGCCCTGCTCAGCCAGCTCCCTTATAAAGATGAGTGATCCTATTTGATGTGATGACATAAGCCAGCAGCTGAGGCCATCTCCCAGATGCTTTAGGGGCAAAGGCAAGCACTGAGCCTGACATGGATAATCTACATCTGCAGGGCAAGAGAAGAGGCTGCCTAATGATCAACCCTGGGCTGCTAATGACACTTAGAGCATTTATAATCATCCCCATGCCCCATCCCCTGCATTAAACAGGGAACATGCAGCATGCAAAGAGCAGTAGGAAACTTGGACATGCCAGGGGTGAAACCTCAGCAGGACCAGTTGGGCTGGAGTGCAGGGGCAGGGTTGTGAGAGGGATTTAGGCCCAGGGATGGCTTCAGGTCCTAAAATATGAGTGCAAAGCTCTGCTACGCTTTTGGTTTGTACCTGGATATGTTTGTAAGGAGACCTGCTTCCCCCCTGAACAAGTGAGAGCAGTGTGGCATGTGGAGGATACCCAGGGGTGAGAATCTCCATCTTTGCAATCCACAGGCACAACACCCCAGCAGAGCTGGGCAAAGCTCAGACCTTAAAAGTAAGGAAGAAGCTGCCCAAATAGCAACCAATGTTGCTGCTGTTCCTGGGAAATGAAATCCCCACATAGAGAAGTTTCTTTTCATTTGGTCAAAACCTTCTCTGAATCTAATAAAAGCCTCACATTCTGCCTCACCTACTCCTTGGTGGTTGTGGGGTCACTGGGGATGGCTTGGCAGGAAATTTCTAAAGGAAATGTCTTTCTGAACAAGCCTTTGTGGTGAGAACATATCTATCTCATCAAAACGCCTTGTTCCCCCTTTTATCTTTAAACAAAACCTGCCCAGATGTGCGCTGTGCATCTGCACCAGGCCGCACACGCCGCCGAGCCTGCGGCTCGCAAGAGCCCAGGAGAGGAACCCAGGCATTTGCTACCCTCTGCTGTCCTTTTCCCGCTATCTCACCTCCCTCTGGCAGAGGCCACCGCTATTTTCCTCCCACCTTTATGTCCCTGTGTCACTTGCCTTATGGGCATTGTCATCCTGCAAATCCTGTGCTGAGCCTCTCCACGTGCCTTCAGGCTGAGCCTGCTGCCTCCTCAACCCTCTGCTCCCCCAGAGCACCCAGACCCAGCTCCCAGATATTATAATATCCAAAATACAGAGTAACTGTGCTTCTTTTCACTCCAGCCTGCTCTTTCACACTGTTCTTTCTGCTTCCCAGCTGGTTCCCCTGTTCCTGCCCCTACTTTTATGCTGCTTCTCCCTCTGCATTGCTCACAAATATGGAACAGCCCACGGGAGAGCTGGACTCTGCTGAGCAATGAAAGCCCTTCTCAGGTCTTAGAGAATGGCCTGGCACCACCAGGGTGCTTAATCCTGAGTGGTATCAGGGCAGCTCCTGCCTTTATTAACAACCCTTAGCCCTTCACAGGGTAAAACAAGCCAAGGAATTATGCAAAATGCCCACCAATCCCAGATCCCTCATTTCCAACCATGGAGGGATGCAGAAACTACTCCTCTATCAATTCTTATTTATAAATGAAATTAGCATGTGGGGCTAACTCACTTTGCTCCTTTAGAGGGAGGGAGGTTAATTCCTATTCAGGACAACACAGTCCACAGTTTTTCCATGTACTTACTGAGGCACTGGTTGTGCTCTTTGCAAGACAAGCACAGGAATAAGAAACACTATAAGGTGGTAAGAAAGTGAATCTGTATTCTTGGCATTTTCCTATGGATAAGCCAAGTTCAGCTTCACATGTGAGCCTGAATTCTGTATTTCAAGCAGGAATCTCTTTGCTATGTGGGGAGGATATCCCTCCTGCCACCACAGCACATGTTCAGTGTCTGCTAAACTCATCTGAGAACTCACAAATCCCTTAATGAGCTGTTGAGTTAAAATGAATGCAAAACCAGGGAATTTCAGAAATTTTGCACCTGCCTCAGATCATTGATATTTTTAGCCAGGTTCCCTCAGGAAATGAGATCCATGGAGTCATTCAGAGTCTGGCCTGGCTGCCTGCCTTCTTTGTAATAACTTCTGAACATGAGTTTCACTGTGATTTGATGAAGTGGAGATCTCAAAGGTACTAACTATCAAGTTCCAGCATGTTCAGTAAAAGAGGTGATCAGGGAGATCCCTATGGTTCAGCCCACACCAGGCAGGAGAGATGCACACACAAACCACACCACAAACCACAAGGAAATCTTCATTCCTTCTGCTGCTTGGTTTTATCCCATTTGATTTCAGACCAGACTTGGTTTATTTATGCTAAAATTGTCAGGGAAAAAAACCTTAGATCTAGGGTGTAGTGTGATTTTTTTCTTCTTTTCAAAGAAATATTAAGGATTTGCTCATCCCATTGTTCACCAGGGTAAAGTTTTCTCCATAGGTACGGCTTGGAAACAAACACATTTCCCCAGCCTTGCCCTTTCCTTTGGCTCCAACCAGGGCGAGGGGTGAGGCTGTCCTTGCTGTGTCTGCTCCCCACCCCTCCCAGCCATGAGGCTGGGAAGTGTAAGTTTTTCATGGATTTTCTCATTATTTCATCATTCTAGGAGGACAGGGAGAGAGAGGGAGGGAGGGAGGGAGGGAGGGAGGGAGGGAAGGAGGGAGGGAGGAAAGGACGTCTTAGCCTGGCAAGATTTTCCCCAAGAATAATTGCTGGTGCCTTCTGCTGTCTCTGAGCTGTTGTGCGCACTTTATTTCTGTTGGATCTTATATGAAGTAGTGGGTGTTTTCATATTTCTCTTCTTTTTTTCTTTACCTTGTGCTGTTTTCTCATAGACACATTTTTTTCACAAGCCAGCAGGATGATCTGAACATATTTACCCCAAAAGCACTTCTCCCTCCCCCTACATCCCACCTCCAGAAATCCTGGTACAAGTGAGAAGGAGTTTTTAGCTTTACTCTTCCCAAGTTTCTGGCTGCCCATATATTTAACTTGCTCACTTGTAGATCTCAATAGACAATCGTAGGAATCTAAACTTCATTTCCAGGACAAACTGCAACATTAAGAAAACACACCCTTCTTAGAAGAGATTCCAGTCCAAACCAAGAAATTGCCTAAAGTATCCCAGGCTTGAATCAAAACTTCCTGTTGGAAGCTGGTGATGTGTTTTCTAGGATGACCCAAGCTGGCAAGAATTCCTCGCTAGTGTGTGGCCACACCTTGATCTTTGCTCAGCAACTTCTTTTCTTCCCCTGAGACTTTTCTAAATATAATTTCCCCTCAAAACAACAATTCGTTATTTTCTTCAATACAGTCATATTTTTTCAGCACCCCCCCCCCCCAAGCCCTCCACAGATGGAGACTCTAGGGTTTCCCTCTTGAAGTGCAAGGCAAATTCACCTTCAGTCTGGGTTTCTGGGTTTTCCCTGACTCTTGTTCTGCTATGATTGCCACCAAAAAAACCCTTGAATTCTGCCTGGTTTTAAACCTCAACCAGCAACAAACTCTCATACTCCTCCATCCCTCTGATCATCTCTCCTAACATCCTCTCCTTCTAGGATGTCCCAGCTGTATTTCCTCTTCCCAGATTCCTCCCAGAGTCATATTTCCCACAAAGGCCAGACCTGGTGAGTGTCAGCAAGGTGGGCAGGATGATGAGGCTGCCCAGCCTGTGAGGCATCACTAAGATGACAGAGAGAAGCAGTAGGTTCCTTGTTGCCATGGGAACAGGATGCTCCACACTGCCCAGCAGGCAGAATGCCCTGTGCTCCACATGTCTACCCAGCCCCCAGGGGACCCAAGGTGTTGGGGACCCTGGGGATGCTGACTCTGGTGCTTCAGAGTTGCTCAGGTAAAAGATCAGTGTGGAGGTGGATATAACCTACTCTGACTCCATGGAAGACTGACTGGAGCCTTGGAGAGGAACTGAAGTGAGGAGAGCACCCCCCCAGGCTGGGCCTGAGCACTGGCCCTCTGCTTTCCCCCTTGGAGATACACTGTCCTTGCCTTGGGACCTCCCAGCCACTGTGTCTGCCTGCCAGCACTTTCCCATCTCCAGCTGGGAACATCAAGAGGTGAAACCTGCAGAGCTCTCCTTCCGAACCTCCCTTATGCACAGCTCCTCTCTCCTGGAGCTCTCCACATCCAGCCTGTATCCAGGTGCTGGTGACAGGACTCTCCCCTCTCTGTCCACTCTGCCCAATGACTTGGGCAGAGGATGGGGCTTCCCAGTCACAGCCAACATGAGCAGAGGTGTCCCAGTCTGATCTCACTTCCTGCCACTTATTTCAACAGCTCCTGGCATTTTCTCTCCTCTAAGCGAATAAACAACCTCAAGTCTCCCTGTAGGATGGTCCCAGGTGGGGCTGCATCCATCTGCATGCCACACAGGTTCCCAGCGTGCCCCAGTGAATTCCCAGCCCTCCTCACCCCTCAGCTCCAGGCCTTCTATCTGCAATACCTTGAAATACCTCAAATGTATCCCGAGCATTTGTCTCTCTCTCTGTCCTGGGTCATGTTTTCAACCACAGGGAGAGCAGCCTGGACTCACTGCCAAAAACCCTGTTGGGATGGAGGTGGGTGATCCCACCTCCTGCTGGGCTGGGCAAGGCAAGACAGGGGGGTCCTGGCTCCTCTGAGCTGTGATGAGCTCTGCTCCCATGGGGAAGAGAGGGGCAGGAGGGGAAACAGCCCCCAAGGAAGGAGCAGGTCTGTGGAGATGAGGGGCACATAAACACTCAGATCTCATGAGACCCGGCATCCCTCCAGCCACCACTGTCCATTTTGTTTGTCCCCCCAACCACTTCACACTGGCTGAAATACCCAGCAAGAGAGAAGAGGGACACCGTTCTTTCTAAATTATTTCTCCCAAATAGCTCAGACTACAACCACTTTTTTTGCTAATAAAGATTGACTTCTTATGGATCTCTGCAATACTGGCTGCTTCAGACAAAGTGGGATTTGGGAGTTCGCAGGAGACCCATCATATGGGTTAAATCAGATGAGAGAAAGCAACATTCCTAGTCAGTCTTGCACTCAGTTTCCTTCCCATACCACTTTTTACACACCACTGAAAAAGCAGCCCCAGGGAAGAGCTAAAGCCAGAGCATTTACTAGGGTCAAGGTTCATAGGACAGGGCAAAAGAAAGCACAACCTCAAATATCTTTCTTTTCAGAGCCAGGCCTTGCCATGTGGGGGACACAGGGCTTTGGGAAGGATTCCCACCTTCTTGACCTCAAGGATTGGCGTATGGAGCTGGAATTTTGCTGAGCCCAGTGGCTGCCAGAGAGCCCAGAAGAGGGCAGCAATACTGTGCAGAAAGCTGTTACTTTTAACAGAAGTTGGGTCTTTTTAGAGGAAAAAAGTTCTGGATCTAAAATGCAGGAGGAGGAGGGGCTTGTTCTGCTTTTTAGCACAGGACGAAACTCAGAGCAGGGGCATTGGCCCGGAGCTTCCAGGCTTGTGCTCAGTAGTTTCAGGGCACGAAGCCGTCCCATGAAATTTCATCCACAGCATCCTGGGCAGGAATGCCTGGAGCTGAAAGGAGGGAGAGGAGCAAAGTGTTTCAAGGCTTGACCAGCCTTCCTTCACTGAGAGGATGGTCAGACACTGTCCCAGGCTGCCCAGGGAAGTGGTGGAATCAACATCCCTGGAACTGTTCAGAAAACATGTGGCACTTATGGACATGGGTTTGGTGGTCTTAGCAGTGCGGGGGGAATGGTTGGATTGGACGATCTTGGAGGGCTTTTGCAATCTGAACGATTCTGTGGAGTGGAGGTGGAGTAGGGGATGTGTGTGTGGTGTGTGAGGACAGGGACTGTGAACCTTCAGGTGGGAGCTGCAGGAAGGAGGTTGCAGGAGGGCCTGTGGTTCCCCATAAAGCTCCCCAGTTCTGCTGCTCCTCACAGCTGTTCAGTCTGTGGGGCTGCAGCAGGCGATTAAACACAACTTTGACATCAGTAGACTGAAGGTGTAGAAAAAGGGAGTGCCAGCTTCCAGGATCTCTGAATCAGGGAGAGTGGAGACCTTGAGGAAAGGAGATGGGGGAAGACATGAGTCAGTTCTGGGTCTGTTTCTTAAAGTTTCTCTGCTGGGCTGGAGGTAAAGACCCTAGAGGAAATTTGTGCATTTCCTGGGACACAGAGACAGAGAAGCACTGGGGCTCCCTCTCTGCTGTGGAGTCTGGATATGCTCAACCTCCTCACTCACTCTCAGCTTCTCCCCTCTCCAAAATCCTGAGGAGGGCTGCAAATACAGGGGGTGGTAGGGCACTGAACAGGCCTCCCAGGGAATGGTTCTGGCCCAAAGGCTACCAGAACTTGGATACAGCTCCCAGGGATGCACAGGGTGGGATTGTTGGTGTGCCTCTGCAGGGCCAGGAGGTGGACTTGATAATCCTGTAGGTCCCTTCATACTCAGGGTATTCTGGGATTCTATGAAACCCCCTTGGGAATGACCCTGCAGGGCTGCAGCCCAAACCACCACCACGCTAATGAGGCACAGCTGATGCCCCTCTGCTGCCTTGAGGAGGCTGAGTCGGTGCCTGGGACCCAGCAGAGTGTGACGAGGCCAGCTTGGCACAGCCTGGCATGAGGAGGTA
Source organism: Eopsaltria australis (assembly GCA_034509425.1). Taxonomy (NCBI): domain Eukaryota; kingdom Metazoa; phylum Chordata; class Aves; order Passeriformes; family Petroicidae; genus Eopsaltria; species Eopsaltria australis. The sequence continues at coordinate 175,555 of JAVTVJ010001011.1, read as the reverse complement.
GTGGCAGCTGCTGCCAAACTCAGCTCAGCTTCCAGGGAACAGATTCCTTCTGACTAATCTTGAGGCAAGTGTAATTAGCAGGTCTGTGGTGGGGCCTGGGGGCTGGCAGTGGGGGCTGTGGTTCTTGCCTGTCCCCAGCTGGATGGGCTGGACTGGGAGTTCACAGATCACATAATATTTCGAATTGGAAGGGACCCGCGAGGATCATTGAGTCAGAGTTGATGGGGAATGAATGGGTGGCTCTCAATACAAGCTGGTTCAGCCCTGCAATCCAGGGCTGAGCAAAAAGCCTAGCAGTGAAATTACCAATACCCAAGTCAGTCTCCTCCTGGAGGGTTTAAAGAACTGGGCCATGGAAGAGGTTTGAGCAGAGCAGAACTGGTGGCCTGGACATGGGCAGATGTCCAGCATGGCTGAAACAAGCCCAGGTCTGGCACACAAATCTGTGAATGCTCTGTCCCAGAATTCATTAAAAACCTCTTTCGATTCATCTTGTTTTGGGAGTTCCTGGTGCTTCCCTACACCATGTGATAGTTTAAACTCCCCTGCCTTCCTGGGGTTGCTGTTCCTAATGAATGTGATAAACAAAGGCTGCTCCTGTTTGGGTTTAATTGAAAAGCTTGTTAAGCACCCACGTTACTTTCAGCATCTGGGGTTGTTTGTGTCAGTGTAGGTTTAGATGCTTCCCTGGACTGGGATCTAAGAAAAAGAGCAAGATCATTAGGAAAACCAAAGGGATTTTTGGTGTGGGGTACTAAGGCAGTAACTGGCAGCAACACAACTATTTGTAATCATCTGCCCACACTGCTGCTTAACCAGACTGAGATAACTAATTGATGCTTATGTTTGCAAGCAATAATCTTGAAAATATTCTAATTTATGTTAGATTTCAGTCCTACTGGATCCCAAAAGGTCTTCTGTTAGAGCAATTCTGTGCATGTGTGTGCATATAATAGAACCTTTTCAGAATTAATTCAGGAACCAAAGTTTCATCTTTCTTAGGTTCCACAATAAATGCCATTAAAAAAAAAAAAAAGTAGTTTGGTCCAGAATATATTTTATGCCTAAAATCTAACCAGAACACTGTGATGCACTCTATGGGGAAAAGGCAATGGGAAAATTTGATTGGCCAGAATGAAAACCAAACAAAAATATACAGGATAAATAGAAATACTGTTTTCAAATGGGAAACACAAAATATTTCAGCACAAAATAATCAGACCTTTCAGCTTTATAGCTGAGGAGAGAGGAAAATTTTCAAATTTTCCTTTGAAAATGAAAACATGGTAAAATTTATCAAACTTCTGGAAGTCACAGAGTCAGTCTTACACAGACAGGGGGAAAGTGCCAAGTGCAGCTCATGCCCAGCACTCTGCAGGGGCCTAAATCCAGCCCAGAAAAGGTTTATCTCCTCGGTAAGTTCAGGTTTGAGATCTCCCCAAGCTGCTAAACACCTCTCCTTGCATGTACCTCTTACCTTATCTTCCTTTCCACCATCAGCAACTGTATACCCCAAAGTATGTCCTGACTTTGTGTATTTGGGAATAGCTGTCCTGATTAGAAAGGCTGCCCTTAAATATTGCAGTTTTGTTCCCATGCAGATTTTAATTTTCAGTTTTCTTTACCTCCGTGCTGTGGAATGGGTACTCCACAGATCCACATGACAGGCCAGGGGAGGACAGGCAGATCACAGCTGAATTGGACCCTCTGTCGCATGTTGGTATCCATGACAACCGCTCCTTTCTGTGCTCTCAGGAATTGCTCAAACTATCCTCCTGCACCACAGCCCCCCTTGCTGGGGGTCTGGGGGAGCCCAAGGGCTGTAGTGCATGTCCTGAAGACACATGGGATGAGCTGGGGGTGGCACACAGGTGGGATGCTCCAGAGGAAAATCTGCATAGTGCTTTCAGCACTCTGGCAGCAGTGGTGATGGATAGACATTTCAGAGGTGGAGGCATTGAAGCAATTTGGTCTAGTGGAAGGTGGCAGGGGGTGAAATGAGATGATCTTCAAGGTCCTTTCCAACCCAAACCATTTTATGATTCAAAGGACAGGTTCTCTGTCACAGACAGCTCCTGCCAAAAGGTGCCAACAAAGTGGAAAACTCAGTCCTGACCCTTCCCAGAGGAGAATGTCTCCTTGGCCATTCTTTGATCCCTGAGCTGGAGACAGCACTCTTTGAAGAAACGAGATGTGGACATTTTTCTGTGCAGACAATAAATCACAGAAGCAATTCACTTTGAACTCACCCAAAATATGAATAAACACAGAGCTGCTCCACCATCTCGAGTGGAGGACAGACCTAATTGTCTGAATGCTGATGGGCAAAGGGTTGCTTTGCCAGCTGCTGTCAGTAGGCAGCAATTAATTAAAAGTGTTCCTGGGTAATTTTGCATATCTTTTCTTTCAAGCTCAAAAGGACCATGAACCACTTGGTCTGCTCTTCCTCCTCCAAAGATACAGCATTTACTGTCATATGCAAGATGAAGGAGATTAACTAATGCACTTTGCTCACTGCTGAGGAGTTCTCAGCTGGACACTATCTTTTTTTGAGTTTTATACCTTAAAAGATGACAAATTAGAGAGGTCCCTGCCTGAACCCCTCCCTCCACAGAACTGTGGGGTGAAGTGTGTGCAGGTCAGATCAGAAAAGGTTAAGGGGGCAGGGGTTAGCAGACCCAGAGATGGTGTTTGATAACTGACTGTTCACATAACACTGAAAGATAAGTGAGCACATCAGCATAATTTATAGATTCATAGATTAGTGGGTTGGGTTGGGACTTAAAAACCATCTAGTTCCAACCCCCTGCATGGGCAAGGACACCTTCCACTAGACCAGGCTGTTCCAAGGGTTTGGCTGGTTATTAGACTATCATGCAATGAGAATTAAATTATTGAACTCAGATGACAATGGGTGCTACCTGAAAGGGGTTTCTCTGAGGGCTTGCTGAGGTTTGAAGCTCTCTGAGAACCAGTGATTTGTCAGAGGAGCTGATTTTAAGTAAAACTACCTGAAGCTCAAGTTGCTGACCTCGCCACCAAGTGCCATGGTGGTTCTGTGCTTGGCATCATGCTCTGAGGCAGCTTTGCTGGAGCTTTATTGTCCTGGGCAGGAAGGTACTGTGTTTGTTTGCACAGTTCCTCTGGGGCTGTAATTAGGGGCTGTGATTATTTCAGCACTGCAGGGTTTGTTTTGCATTGCACAGGCTTTGGTGGGTCAGAGCAAGGATCTGATGGGTCACTGAGGTGGCTGGAGAAAGCATTCACAGCCCTCCTGCTGCAATTCTGTGATTCCTGCAATTAGTGCAGAGCAGGCAAAGCAGTCACAATTAAAATAATACCTATTCAAGATGAAATTATAATTACTGAGGTGTTTTTATGCAAATTTGGCAAAGCACTGAGGAGCTGAACAGCCACCCTGAATCTCCTGGAGCAAAGACTGTTCTCAACTATAGTTACGGCTCAATGCAATACAATTTTCACATTTCTATTTTAGTTATTTTTCATTTATTGCCTCTTTTCTGCTTTTTGTTGTTTTTGGGATGAGTTACATCCTGCTAAGCATGCTGTGAACTTTCCTATAGTGATTTCTCTGTAGATGTTGAGTTAAAATGCTTCCAGTCAGCTGAGAGAGGCAGAGACGCAGCTGGACTCTCCTGGATGTTGTCCCTGGGCTGGGCTGTGTTTTGTGGTGCTCAGCTGGCCTTGAGTGACCACAATGGGTAGGTGGTGCCAGCAGCAGGTGCTTTCTGCAGCACTCTTCATCCAGCCCTTAAGTTTCCTCTGGCACATCTGACCCATCACATCAGATTCTCCTGGAAAAAATCCCCACAAATCAATGTCTCACTTAACACAGTCAAGGGAGATGGATGCTCTTCTGTCAAGATCGTCAAGTCTTTCCCTATAATACAATCTACTCCTTTTTTCCCCCCATTGCTCTTACCCTGAGCAGGTTGATGGTGTGATCACTGCACTTGTTCACTTGTTTCTGCATTTGAAGCAGATGTTTCTGTGGTCACACATGGCAAAGAGACAATTTGGCTGGGTAATGTTGCTATAAGCTAGAGAATATCAGCATCATATCTATTTCTTAGCTGTTTGCTCTCACTTGACCTGACCACTTGCTTGGCAGTTTCATGGGGATACCCTCTTCACCAAGAGGAATATGTGGGTCCCCCAGGCTTGGTAGTCATGGTTGTGTGATTCAGAGAATCCCAGAATATCCTGAGTTGGAAGCAACCCACAGAATCATTGGGTCCAGCTCCTGTCCCTGCACAGACACCCCAACAATCCCAGCCTGGGCATCCCTGGCAGCGCTGTCCAAACACTCCTGGAGCTCTGGCAGCCTCGGGGCTGGGACCATTCCCTGGAGAGCCTGGGCAATGCCCAGCACCCTCTGGGGAAGAACTTTTCCCTGATATCCAATGTAATCCTCTCTGACACAGCTCCAGCCATTCCCTGGGTCCTGCCCCTGGTAACAGGGAGCAGAGATCAGAGCTGCAGACCCTAGTGAGTCTCCCTTCAGTCTCCTCCTGCTGAACAGGCCAAATGACCTCAGCTGCTCCTTCTGTGGCCTCTCCAGACCCTTCCTCATCTTCTTAGTCCTCATTTGGACACTTTCTAATAGCTTTATATCCTTAAAAGCAATATATCCTTATATTCATATCCTTAATAAAGCCATGACTCCCATCTAGAGAATGGGAATGGTGGCTCTGAAGGGTAACAAGTGCAGGTCTTACAGCAGCAAGTGCACTTCCAGTCTGAGAACAGTCAGGAATGTCTCACCCTGGCTGATAAGAGGCACAGGCTTACTCCTAGCAGAATCCCCAAAAATATTCCACTGGGATTTTGGTCTGATAGTGTGGTTTGGCCCCCTGGGAAGCATCAAGTTGAAATGCAGCACCATAATTAACAACTGACAGCTTAAATAATGAGAGGGAGCTGGGAGGCTGGGAACGCATCCTCTCTCCCAGCAGAGCTGTGGGGGTGGGCAGGCAAGGCAAACACTGCCAGGCGGAATTAGTGCCTGGGAGGGGGGCTGTCAAACAGCTGTCGGCACAGGTTCTGATCCAGGCAGGGAACTGTAGGGAGCAACACAGTCACTTTGGCGCACAGGGCGGTTGGAGTAACAGGGTCACTTCAGCACAGAGGGGACTGTCAGGAGGAACACAATCAGTTCAGCACAGAGATCTTATTACTGGTGTTTTTCCATTCCACAGAACAGTATGTACTGAGATGGAGTGATACTTTTGTCCGTATCTTTTGGGAAGGTAAGAAGGACTCTCAATGGAAGAAGCTGAGTTGTAATGAGTTTCCTGTTGCTGACCAGTGACAGGTTTGACTCCACTTCCCCAGTGACCCTGTGGCAGGAAACAAACCTGCTGTGTTTGAGCTGCAGCCAGGACACTGCTGCTCCACCAGCAGCAGATGGGGAATATGTTGGCCAGGGTCCTCTTGAGCTTCTCAACCCCTTTCGACCTGGGAGGTTACTGGGAATGGGCAGCAATTCAGACTGCAAGGTGTTGTCATCAGTTAAAGGCTTTTCTATGTGTGTCATGGTCAGGTTGGTGTCCACATCAATGTCTTCCATTCCTCTTCCTCCCCTCCAGCACTTCCATGACCACCAGTAGATGCATCTCTGTTTCCTTCAGCCAGTCCCATGAAGAAAGGGAGAAAGCTGTGGCTGAGCCAAATGGTTGTATTTCACTGGGAAATAAATAGATGGAACAGACAGATGGGAGAACAAAGCTATATATATTTTTTTTTAATTTTTTTTTTTTATTGCACAGATATTTAATAACCAATAAAATGGGTCCTGGACTACAGAAATCTCTGGTATGGTTGCCATGGCAATGTGCACACAATTCCAATGAGATGCAGGAAAGAAATTTTTTGTGTTGTTAGGAAGCCTTCTAAAATAAAAATAAATGAGATTTAAATGAGTGATTAGAGCTACCTCAAGGTGCACCTGCCAAAAGCTCTTGGCCAGACCATCTACCATCTATGGTGGCTGTTTTTTGTTTTTTGGAGGATTTTTAATGCAATAGTGGCAAAGTGTCCTTTGAGGCCCAAGCTGAGGGGCAAGAGGGGAAAAGAGTTGCCCTTGATTATTCTGATATCAGTCTGCTCAGGCCAAAGCAGGTTAAAAATTCAGGGCTTAAATGACATAAAAATATCAGATTTATAGAGATATGAGCCACTGCCTGCCCTGTGTTGGCCTGACATTTAGCTCATCACTGCAAGTGGTAAAATGGTGAATTTAGTTCTCTCTGAATTTTTCGTAACTGGAGCCCTGGGAGAACACAGTGTGTTGGATGATTACTTTTGTGAGGCTGCAACATGGGGCTTGTTAGAGCTTTCATGTATTTCCAGCTATCCCTGTGAGAGATTGGAATAGGATAGAAATATTCAGTCTCACTATTTAATGGTTCTGGTTGTGGTGATATCACAGAATCATCCAGGTTGGAAAAGACATCCAAGAGCATTGAGTCTAACCTGTGCCCAACCCCCACCTTGTCACCCAGACCAGAGCACTGAGTGCCATGTCCAGTCCTTCCCTGGACACCTCCAGGGATGAGGACTTCACCACCTCCCTGGGCAGCCCCTGCCAAACCTGACCACCCTTTCCATGAAGAAATCCCTCCTGATGTCCAACCTAAACCTTCCCTGGCGTAGCTTAAGACTACGTCCTCTCATCCATCTCAATCTGTCATCTCCTGCATCTGGGCTTGCTGGGCTCTCCACAAGTACATTCCCCAAGTGGCCAAATCTCTCTTTGTTTTTCTCTAGATTTTCACATACCATCAGTCCTCACAGAAACTGTTCTTGATCATTTTTCTGAAAAACTTTTTCTGCATATGTCACAATGAACCACTGTCACAAAGTCTTTGCTTACTCAAGTGTCTTTCCAGAGTTGGATGGTGTTCCTTGTTTGGGATCAGTTCAGTTTCTTCATTACTGAGCATTACTCTGAGTCTTAAAAGCAGGATTCTGAACCTGCCTTTAGCTTCTGGCTGTGGTAACCTCTGAGATGTCTCAGGAAGTTCTCTGAGTCTCTTACACTGGAGCTAACAGGAAGCTTTCGCACAAATTAATTGTTTCTGTTGTAGGAAGGACTGGGACAAAATGCACATCAACTGGGACAAAACCCACACCACAGAATCACAGAATCATTACGGCTGGAAGGGACCTCTGAAGATCACCCAGTCCAACCCCATGCCCAGGCAGGGTCACCTGGAGCAGGCAACACAGGAACTTGTCCAGGTGGGTTTGGAACATCTCCAGAGAGGGAGACTCCACGCCCTCCCTGGGCAGCTGTTCCAGGGCTCTGCCATCCCCCCTCCATGGAAAGAAGTTCTTCCTCATGTTGAAGTGAAACTTGTTATGTTTTAGTTTATGGCCATTGCTTCTTTTCCTAGGGCTGGGCACCACCAAAAGGAGTCTGGCATCATCCTCTGGACATCACTCAGGAGCTTTTGAGCACTGCCAGCCCTTGTGTCAAGAGAGGGGACTCTTCAGGAACCACAAACCATCTGCTGTCCTTAAAACTGACATTTGTGCACTGGGAAGTGGATTGGAACTTGCCTGGGATCAGATCCCTGAGCACTGAACCCTTTGCTGTTGCCATCTGGGAGTACCTGCCTCTGCCTGCCCTGGCTGGAATTGGAAACAAAGAAGGGAAGACTGGTGTAGTTTTTATCCCTATCCCTTTTTCCTGCCCTTGGTGGGAAGCAGGACACAGCTCCCAAGGTATGGATAAGACATGTCACGCCTCACAGGGGGAAGTAGGCAGCAGCCTGGCTGTGGAGAGGAAGGCAGGGAAGTGATGTTTATTCAGAGCAAGGAACCAAGCTCTGCGTGGGAAGGGAGCTGTGAAGTGTGATGCTTTGGGTAGGTGAATCCTAGGCAGACTTTCTTAGAATAGACCAGTTGGAGGTGATGGGAAATGAAAGCCATGGATGTGGGTCTGCCCACTGCTCCCGGTGGGGCTGCCAGGGCTGAGTGTGCATGATGTACACAAGTGGTGGGGCTGGGCCATTTAGCAGGGTCTCTTCCCCTGCTTGGTGCCTCAGTGGAGCCCTTCCCATCACTACTGTGCTCTGCAGACACTCATCCACACACAGCTACTCACAGAGCCTCTGGAAGCCAAAGGGTTGTCTGAGCTTCAGCAAACCCAGCTGCTGGGAAGTTTCACACTCTGCTGATCTGCTCTGTGGCTGCTTCCATGAGGGAAAGAAGGAATTGCTGGCTTTGTGAGTATATGCTGGATGAAAGCCCACACTAACTCCCCAGTGGAAGCCACCCATTGAGCCATTCCTTTCACTTTTCCAGGACTGTAGAACACTTTTGTTGCAGAAGAAATAGGTTTGCGTCACTGCACCCAGAACTCCTGTAGATTTCCAAGCAACAAAAAAAATCTGTCAGATAAAACACCAGACCTTTTTCTGCGGGAATTTCATGCTTGGGAAACCCAGCACACTAAAGGAAGTGACAGGTATAGGAACAGAAAAGTAGGACCTTTTACCCTGGAAAGCAGACTAGCATCATCTTAAAGATGGTCAAAAATTGGTGATCCCACTGCAGGAACCTAACAGCATCATGCAGAGCTGGAGGTCTCTCACTCACATAGCCTTTTCCGGTCCAGAACCAGCTGCTCCCCTCCACACAAAAAAGGCATCAACAGCAGGCCCTGCAGAACTTCTCTGGGCCTGGGGCTCATAACTTGCAGGCTGATAGAATTGGGGTAATTCAGCCTGCTCTAGAGATGCCTTAGAGCCCCTTCCAGTACCCACAGGTGCTCCAGGAGAGCTGGAGAGGGACTTTGGACAAAGGTCTGGAGGCACAGGACAAAAGGAAATGGCCTTAAGCTGAAGGGAGGGTAGGTTTAGATTGGATATTTGGAAGAAATTCTTTAGTATAAGAGTGGTGAGGCCCTGGCACAGGGTACCCAGAGCAGCTGTGGCTGCCCCTGGATCCCTGGCAGTGCCCAAGGCCAGGCTGGACGGGGCTGGGGGCAGCCTGGGACAGTGGGAGGTGTCCCTGCCATGGCAGGGGTGGCACTGGATGGACTTTAAGGGCCCTTCCAACCCAAACCATTGTATGATAGTGTGATTCTGTGATAGTGCTTTCTCACAAAATTTCATGTCATATGCTCCTTAGGAAATCTGAAAGAATTGTCAGAGAAAATTCTTTAAAAGCTGACCTTCCCAAATGTGAATGAATCTGCAACAGCTGGAATCTCAATGTTCCCTCATGCTCCTTGTTTCACAGACTGCAAGGACCAGTGTTTAATGCACAATATGATATTATCACTCATTTATCTTAATACAGAAAATTATCAAAAAAACAGAGGAGAGGGAGGAAGGAGGGGGAGAGGACTCATGACTGTTGGCAGCAAATTTTAATTTGAGTTTGGCGGATGAGGAGAGTTATTCAAGGAAATCTTGTCCTGAAATGCCTACCCTGCGCCAACCAAGGTAGGCAGACAGGTGGGGAATTTGCCTCTTCTTCCTCACCACAGGGCTGAGCAGCGCATAGGGGTGAGAATGGGCAGACTGGGTCCAACTCAAGGGTTTGGGGCTCAGCACTGCCTGTGGCACTGCTGCTTCTTGAAGCACATGAGTAACAGGGCAGAGACGGATGGCCCAGCTCTGCTTGTACAAGTTCCTCCAGCAGGAAAGCAGATCAGGGATTGTTTTACAGCTGAAAAGTGCTGGGGAGGAGACCTTAGTGAGGGCCTCTCACCCCACATGGAGTCTGTTGATGGCTTTGTTTCCACAAATAAACACAGATACTGAAGGGTGTAAAAACACTGACATGTATCCCTGTCACACCTGATTCATCGTCTCTTTTCAGTTCCACCTTTCTAACTCTTGAAGAGTGAAGCACAAGTGGTATTTACCTCTTCCAGGCCTGGGGCTGTTGTCCTTTGTGTGTGGCAGTGTGGAGAAAGATGAAGATCTGGGTGCTGTCCCCAAGTTCTGTATCCTCACACCCCTGCTCTCAAAGGACCCATCACCTGGGGGCACATCACAGTGATCCTTGATATTGCTCCATGCTCTGTGTCCAGGAGGCTGAGCTCCAGGGCCCACTGAAGGGTGGGAGGCCTCCACAGGCCACTGAGCAGTTCAAGGGAGGGTTTTGGCTCCAGGCATGGCTCAGCCTCAGCTCGTGCTCCCTGGCACCTGCTACAAATGCTGGGGCCTGGCTCTTACAGCACTGAGTCATTTCCCTGGGGCCAGGTGGGTACAGCACAAGAACAAGTTTCTTTTCTTCTGCCAGTGCTGCCTCTGTGGGTAAAAGAAGCACAGACGTGGGCTGACATTGCTTTTATGCACTCCCAAATATGTCTCCCTGCACAGCAGAATAGTGCTGCAGAATAATGATCAGACTCTTCTAGGATGGTAGGAAATAACACCTGGCCTCTTCTTCCACTTGGAGGAAGCTGTGGATCTGCCCGGCCCCTGTGTGTCCCACCTTCCCCTGTTCCTGAGCCCCTGCATGACTGTGGAGCGACCCAGGGAGGTGGCAAGGGCAGAGTGTGTGTTTAACCGTGAGCACACTGCTCACTGTTACAGGTCTGTGCTGTCTAGAGAGGATGAGGGAGCTGAACCTGCTCCCCAAAGCCTCAGAGCGTCCCCCTTCCCCCCACACACCTGTCTGTGGCACAGAGTGCCAGCATCCTTCTGCTCCCTCCACAGAGTCACCCAAGACAGGTAGGGAAGGCCCTAGTCTGGCTCCTGGGGGGAGCAGGGAGGATGTTGGAGCTGTAAATAGAAAGTAATTTCCATTTCAATGCTCCTGCTCGAGGCTGGGCCTGGCTGTGTGGGTGCAGTTCAGCTCCTCTGCCTCTCCCTACTTTGTGCTGCTTCTCCACAGAATTTTTCTGTCATTACATCTGTCCTGTGTCACCTCCCTATCTGCCCACCACTGCCTCTGTTGATTTATTCTCCTGAACTATCTCTAAATGGGGCTTGAGTTACTCCTGGAGAGCTTTAAGGAGGCAGTGAGCAGAGCCCAGCACACCAGTCCAAAGCAGAGCTGCTCACCCTTCACTTGTGGCCTCCTGCTCCTCAGGGCTGGGAACCTGGAAGCTGCTGTGCTGAGCCCTTTGGGGCTCCCTAAGCCCATGAGGGCTCCCAACTCACAATGGAAATGAGACTGGTTCATAACTGTCACACCGTGTGACACTGATTTTTCACCAACCTCTCAGAATTCAGTTTCTCTTATCTTAGGAAAAGTGCCTCACACACCAGTGATCCCCGCTGCTCAATGTCATGTCCTTGAATTCAGGGGTCTGAATTCAGGGATCCTTGAACTCAGGGAGGCTCTGTTCATCACAGGCAGGGAGAGACAGGAGAGACTCTGACACCATGTATGTGTCCAGCCCTTCTTGTCTATCTACCCACTGCCAAGGCAGAGGACTGGAAGCTCTTCTAGTGGAAAAACAGAAGGAGAAAGAGGAGAAATGCCAAGTACAACATGGCAGAACAGGAGGCAGATACAGGCCGTGCCAACAGCGATGTCAGACTCTTTCTGCACCAGGCAGGCTGAGAAAGGAGCTGGATCCTGGCAGCTGAGATGGCAGCAGAAGTGTCTCCTCCTGCCAGGGAACAGAGCCCAAGGGTGGGGCAGTAGCCACCCACACAGGCTGGTGGGTTCATGCCTGTGTCCCTGTGCAGGCTATTCCTGCTTCCTCCAAGGCACAACCCAAGGGACAGCAGTTCACAGCACCAGCTTCCCTGTGCTCCCCTTCTCTTGCTGAGTGTGCTCTTCCTGCTAAATTCTCACTGCATTTCAGGGATCCAGGGCTCCATCTGTCACTAGTCCAGCCCCCCACAACACTGGTCCAGGAGGGGGATGTTTGTGCCCCAGGAGGGGAGGAGAGAGGTCTCTTGCCCAAAGATCCTGAGTGGCATGTGCAAAGGGGGAGGAGATGGTGCAGCACATCAAGGATTTTCATGGAATCATGGGATGGTTTGGGTGGGAAGGGACCTGAAAGACCATCCAGTTCCAGCCCCTGCTATGGGTCACCTTCCACTAGACCAGGTTGCTCTAGGCCCTGTCCAGCCCAGCCTTGTTTCAGAAAGACTTTTATCAAAGCTCTGGCTTGCTCAGGGTCCTCTACATGCAGCTGGCATTGAGCCCACAGGAGAAGATCCACGACTGGTCACTAGCTGCAGGAGGATCCCCAGGCCAAGTTTTCCTGGCTTGTGTGGCTCTTTGGGGCAAAAAAAAAAAAAAAAAACAACAAAAAAAACCAGCCTGGGCCAGCATCACTGCAGGAGGTTTTGAACAGGGCTCACAACCAGGGAGCTCTGCAAGAGCAAACATTTCACTCAAGCATCAGCCCACTTCCGAGCCCTCTTTGGCACGAATTTCTGTAGGAGAAGGCTTTGATGAAGGTCACAAAGCATCAGAAAGCTGGGGGAGAAATGTGTGTGAGGCGGCCAGCATCTTGCTCCACCTTCTGCTGTCTCCTCAGCTCTGGCATGTGCTGGCAGCCCATCCCATCTCCAAACACCGCCTCCAGTGCAGGAGACAGCAGAGGAGGAAACATGGAGGTGACATAAAAAACAGCATTTGCTTTCTTGGCCATCTGTCACAGTGTCACAGCCACCTTCCCAAATGTATCCCAGCTCAGCACTGGCTGGGAAAAACAGGGAGTTATTTTGGTTCAGTGGTATCCAGCAGGAGCAGATCCCACAGAGGACGGCGCTGTTCAGTGCACTGAGACCAGTGGCTTCATCAATGGGAGAGGACACAGGATGCAGGTGCCCCATGCATCCCAAGCCACCCTGGAGTTCACTCACTGCTGCAGCACCCACTAGCAGGAGTTGGACTCCATGATCCTTGTTGGTCCCTTCCAACTCAGCTAATTCTGTGATTCTAAGATCTTTGTTGTTCCATATCCAGCACCGACAGCTGCTGGGCTCCTCCTCTGCCTCACCAACCCTCATGGTGGAAAGTTGGTTTGTTTGAAGGTTTGACCATGATCTGGGTGCTGTGGGCAGGGAGGTGCTGGGCACTGCCAGAGGAGGATCCCATGTTCCCACTTTTCTCCCCTGTGCAGCAAGTGAATCCTCTCTGTAAGTCAGGGCAGGGAGCAGATCCAGAGAGCTGAGGACAAAAAACCCCTCAGTATTCAGCCAGATCAGCTCCCTGACCTGCCTCGCTGATGGACACAGGAGAGGGGACGGAAGAAGGAAACCCACTGCCTGCACCAGTGTGGGATCATGAATCACACAATCGTTCAGGCTGGAAATACCCTCTAAGACCAGTGAGTCCCACCATTAACCCAGCACTGCCAGATCCACATCTAAACCATATTCCCAAGTGCTACATCCACATATTTAGGGAACACTTCAGGAACAGTGATTCCACCACTGCCCTGGGCAGCCTGTGCCAGGGCTGGACAACCCTTTTGATGAAGAAATCTTCCCTAATATCCAACCTAAACCTCCCTGGTGTAATTTGAAGCTGTTTCTATTTGTCCTGTCCTTTGTTCCCTGGGAGCAGAGCCTGATCCCCACCTGGCTGCCCCCTCCTGTCAGGGAGTTGTGCAGAGCCAGAAGGTCCCCTCTGAGCCTCCTTTGCTCCAGGCTGACCCCCACCAGCTCCCTCAGCCACTCATGGGGCTCCAGACCCTTCCCCAGACGCACTCCAGCCCCTCAATGTCACAAGGCACCCAGAACTAACTGCAGGATTCAGGTTGCCTCAGCAGTGCCCAGCTCAGAGGGATCACTCCAGGGGATGACTCTGGGATTCCAGCTGGTTGAGCCCACAGTCAGTGCAGGAGCTGATGCAGCTGAGTGGGTCTTTGCCCCAGGGACTGTGGCACACACACAGTCTGGCAGGTTCTGCAGACACAGCCTGAGATTCTCAGGGCCACTTTCACCCCAGCACAGTGCAAAGAGCTCCCTGTGTGAGCCCAGGAGCTCTGCCCGAGCTCCCTGGCCTTTGGGAGATGTTTCCTTCCAGTCCTGCTCTGGGCACTCTTTCTGCACCACCTTCACGTTTTCCTGGTCATGAGGCAGCATCCCTGGAGCAGACACAGCAAGAGCTGGCAGGGTTTTGTCACATTTCAGGAGGAGCATTAACAGCATAGAACTGGAGGCTGTTCTGTTGGAGGCCTTCAGCACCTTCCATAGTCATTTCTCAGGCAATTCATTAACTGGCTGAAATTATTCCTCAGGGAACAAGACAGGTTTTCTGTTGAGTTTGGAATAACTTGCAGGAGACCCACACAAAACAATCTATGACAAAAAAAAGGCTTAGAATTAGTTCCTCTGGGATATTTTTAAGTGGAATCTTTCCCTTGAAGTTGTCTGGATTCACAGGAAGATTGTTCCAGGGACAAAGGGAGCAAATTTGAAGGAAAATGGGAAAAAACATGAGGTTGGGTGCCGCAGCTCACCGGTGTTCCAGGCGTTGATAGGGGGCCCCAGGGTACTGGCCAACGACCCGTCAGTGGCTGCAGCTCACATCCCTGACTGCCTAGGCACCAAGTTCACGGCTGCGGGGAACTGGATGTCCCCAGCTGCAGGTCGCTCGCATGGAGCAGACTATCTGGTTGATGGCTGGAGGAAAACAGGGAGGGATCTTCTGACACACGGATTAATTCAAGACACAGAGGCTTGAGGGCCAAATGCGCTCAAGGGCGTCCGGGGTCAGAAGACCCAGAACAGCTCTGAGCTCAGACTTTTATTGTGAGGGTCTTGTCCAATCAGATTGCGGCGCAGGGGAGGAACCAGGGAGGGATCAAGGGGAGGGGACCAACCAGGAGGGGGAGGGGGAGGAGAGGGAATGATAGACAACAAGGAGAACAAATCAACAACCGAATGTAACAGAACTTTCTAGAAACTGAACATGACTGACAGGAGAGTGGCAGGCGCTCTAACAAATGAGACAAAAGGGAACCACCCCTGAGAAACTCCGCCCACTTCTGGGGCGAACTATTACTGTCTCCACCCCAGGGGGAAACCTTCTAGACTTGGGCACCTTTAATCCAAATCTTCTCAGGGGGGTTTGAGGCCTTTGGGGCCTCAAGCACTGCCACAGTTGGGGGAAGTAGAACAGTTTGACATAAACAAAGTGACAAGGCCCAATTCTTTAATAGAAAATTATTTCCTTGTCACAGTGCAATGAATGGGGATTAAAAGGGAGAAAAAGCCTGAGAAATGGCAACACAGTGTGGCAGCTGGACTAAGGCAAAGCAAGGCAAGTTTTATCACGAGAATTTAATGTTTTGTCTCTTTCTGTTTATTTCCAAAGCTCCAAAATAACCCACCAGCAGGAACCCAATGCCACATCCTCCCACCATCTCTGTATTGTCATCCAAATTCAAAGCGGGAGTGAGGTTTCCCAGATCCAGTGCAGTGAGCTGAGCTACACCGAAGACTTGACTTTGAGTAAGGGAGCAACAGGTCTCATAGAAGGTGCTTTGGGCAAGGCATTTTTGATTTGAAGGTGGCAGATTTGTGCCATGCTGCCTGTGTTTCCTAAAGTACCTCATCACACCCAGAAAGGAAAGTGAGGGAGAAGCTGCCAGAATTCAAGGGACTTCTGCACAAGGACTGTCTGATGGTTTGGACAAAGGAGATCAAAATGACAAAATCATAAAATCACAGACTGTGTAAGGTTGGAAGGGACCACAGGGAGTTCATCTGCCCCAGGAAGTGTAATATGTTTGCACACCCCCCTCAGTGGGAGGAGAGGTGTGAGAAATGCAAGACAAGATGACAGACAGGATTGAGACTTTGAAAGGAGCCCATGAAAACAGAGAAATAGCACAGAAATGGCCCTGAATTAGCCCTGGAATGGGGTTCTCTAGGAGCAAAGGCAGAGCTCTGCAAACCTGCCATGGTCATCAGCTCCATGAACTGTGGGTGGGGAACAGCGAGCTAGGCACAGGAATGGTCCTGGGGTTTTAGTGGATCCAACCTCAATGAGAACTTCCAAAGCTGTTTCTTGGGGAGCTTGAGAAATACCTTTCACAAAGTTGTAGTTTTTCCCTCCTCTTCCCTACGGCAGGCAGGAGGCCTGAGACATTTAAATTAACTGCACACATGGAAGATTCCTAGCAGCCAGAGGTTCCTGTTTCTTATGCCAGTAGTGATGCCTGGGGGCTGCTTGGTGAACCAGGGAATACCCTGACCAACATAGAAATGGTGTTTGGCGTTAGTTTACTATGTTGGGTTTTTTTCAGGTTCCCTAATCTGGGTCAGGTTCCCTAATCTGGGTCACAGCATTGCTCCCCTTTGCATGGGATTGCCAGGATGGCAGCAAGGATGCAGAGAGCTGGGGATGCTCTAAGCTGCTTATGCCACGAGCTTTAGCAGATGAAAGACCATTCCTAAACCATCCCCTCCTCCAGAAATGTCCATAACTGTGGGGCTCAGCCAGGCATTCCCATCACAACAAAGAGGGCAGTGCTGAGGCTGAGCTTTGGCACCACTGCTCTTCTATTTCTTCATCTCACAACCCCCTCATGAGGAGGGAGCTAGAAAAAGGGCCTTTGGCCCACTGCATCCACTGGCCAGCTGGGTTTCTTTGTGTCTTGGAGTCAGGTGTTTTTCCCCTTCTGTCTCTTAAAGGGTAACCCAGTAAATATCTGGGAGAAAATAATTGGAGTCATTAGTCATCCCAAAGCCCTGAAGTAAGGCACCTGCAGGCAGAGCCTGAACCTTTTAAAGTAACTGTGTGTCATAAGGTAATTGCTATTAAAAATTCCTGGTGTAGAAAGAGGAGGTGGAGTTGGAAATGAGGTAGCCAGCATAAACTCCGCCTACCTAAAAAAACTCATAAAACCAAGCGAGCACCTGAAGAACTTATCTTTGAGGCTTCCAGTTTGCAGAAGAAAGATGCTGCTCTCCTCCCCTCCGCACCAGCTGGGTAAGGTCTCTCCCAGACCACATGGTCTGGGAACTACTAGCCCACATGGTGCGGGGGGGAGGGGGAGGAGAGAGAGAAAGAGAAAACTCAAGCTGCTTCATCTTGCTATCTTTGGCTAAAGAACTTCGCTAGCTCTGTCTGCCTAGCCTGGGTCAGGCTGGTTTCTCCCCCCTCTCTGCGGCACAGCCCAGCGAGAAGAGGGTTTGGGATCGGGCCCCGTAGATCTCGGGAGCGCCCCGTGCGATTCGCCTCGCAGCAAACTCAGCACGGGAGAGAGACAGAGGGAGCTCAGACTGAGCCCCTCCCGCAGCTCGGGTGCGGTTTTGTTTACTCCTTGCAACTCTGTGCGGGAGGGAGAAAGGA
Organism: Eopsaltria australis; assembly: GCA_034509425.1. Classification (NCBI taxonomy): domain Eukaryota; kingdom Metazoa; phylum Chordata; class Aves; order Passeriformes; family Petroicidae; genus Eopsaltria; species Eopsaltria australis. The sequence continues at coordinate 158,299 of JAVTVJ010001011.1, read as the reverse complement.
CTTGAATTAAGCCCTCCCGCAGCTCAGGTACAGCTTCTGCCGGGTGGCCCCCACGCACACTCCGGCACGGAAGGGGGCTTAAACCAGCCCCTGCAGCACGGACGCGGCCCCGCCGGGCTCCTGCGATTCAAACGCGGCTTAGATGAGAGCCGGCATGGACGGGCTCTTTTCCTTCAGTTCAGGCACGGACTTAACAACATTCAAACCACGCGGGCGAAAGCCACGTGACCAGCACCCAGCCGAAAAACAAATTAACTGTTTCTTTCTAATATCAGAATAAGACTTTAAAAACATTCATTTCTCCTTCTCACACAGAAAGAGCATAAAATAAAGGCACCTGCAAAAAGTACAACATAGAGACTTTAAGTTAATGACTATAACTAAGCTTATTTTTCAAAGAAAGAAGAGATGAGGAGTGTTTCACTGCTGAAAGTTCTTTTGTAAAAAACATGTTGATAAAGTTAGCTATAATACACCCTATAATATATGAATAATGGTCTAAAAGAGGTGAGAAAAAGGGAATATAATGTTCTAAGTTATAAGCAGCAGACTAAGACTTTTGTGTATTAAGATTTTTCTTTCCTCGCCCCAGGAAAACAGTAGAAGAAGACTTGTGTTGCTGATGATAAAGTAAGGGGATGTCGTTGTCACTGCAATAGAAACATTTGCTCTCAAAAGAACACCTCAATGACCATCATATGCCCATTGGTGTGGCCCTGGGAAAGCTACTGAAATGGGAAGGGGTCTAGAAAAGCAAATACCTCTCTTCAAAGAGAAGATTGCTTACTAGAAAGCTAATAACTATAGAAGCTGTTTCCTATGGGAGTCAACATGATAAAACAAAAGAAAACTTCTCTCTCTACATAAATCAAGAAAACTGTGAAGTTCCAGAGGTGGTAGATTAACTATAAGTTGAAGTGTTACCTTTTGTATGGTCAACAAGAAAGAAAATAAGAAAGGTGGGGAGGAGAAAAGAGTGTTCTGAAAAGTTTAGTGTTGATGCCTAATTATTATTCCTGTTTTAAGTCTGTTAATAAAATTCCTTTTTGTATTCCTTAAAGTATAAGCCTGCTTTTGCCTACTATTAATCCTTATCTCACAACAAAATCAAATAATCTAAACTACAAAATTAATCTTCATACCTAATTTTGATCCCCAAATCTCTGAAACCACAACACTGTGCCTGTGGAAATTCTGACACAGATGAGATTCTTACTAACTTCTCCCTTCCATCAGTCTTTGCTAAGCCAAGGAGAAGGAGCTGGGTTTCAGGGAATCACAGAATCATACCAGTTGGAAGAGACCTCCAAAGTCATTGAGTCCAACCTGTAACTGATTCCCACCTTGTTACCTGGAGCAGAGCCCTGAGTGCCATGTCCAGGCCTTCCTAAGACACTTCCAGGGATGGGAACTCTACCACCTCCCTGGGCAGCCCCTGCCAAAGCCTGACCACCCTTTCCATGAAGAAATTCTTCCTAATGTTCAACCTAAACCATACCTCAGAGGCCTTTTCCTCTTGTTCTGTTGTCCCCTGACCCCCACCTGGCTGTACCCTCCTGTCAGGGACTTGTGCAGAGCCACAAGGTCCCCCCTGAGCCTCCTTTGCTCCAGGCTGAGCCCCTTTCCCAGCTCCCTCAGCCTCTCCTGGGGCTCCAGCCCCTTCCCAGCTCCATTCCCTGCCCTGGACATGCTCCAGCCCCTCAATATCTCTCTCGCCATGAGGGGCCCAGAACTGGACACAGAACTTGAGGTGTGACCTCAGCAGTGCCAGCACAGGGGAACAATCACTGCCCTGGTCCTGCTGCCACACTATTTTTGATATAAACAATTTTTGTTGTGCGTCATCCAGCTGTGCTGGAGACTTCAGCTCCAGAGCAATGTGCTTTGAAATCAGCACCTCAAACACACAAGAATGGAGTGGGCAGAGCCACCTCTACCTCTGTGAATTGTGGCCAGTGCAGGGGAGTGCTTTGAAATTGCTTTGCAACCAAAAAAAAAATCAGATGTCAGGTTTTGACATGAAAATAGAAGCATCCAGAGCTCCCTGCTACGGCAGAGCTGCCTTCTTTCTTTTTCCTTCCCAGTCATGTGGGAAGAACATATACCTAGAAACTGTTTTAACCCCAAATCAAAAGAAATATCCCTAGTATGCGGCCCAGGCAGAAGGAAGTGTGAAAAAAAAGCCATGAGCTACAGGGATGCAAATGTGATCAGTGCCTCCCTTCTGCACGTTTGCCCAGCCCAGGGATCATCACATTTCTGTACAGATTTTTTCATCTCCTCATGCCTTGTTTCCCCAGGAACTTTATAAACTCAGTAATGAAATGCAGCCACCTGGCACACAGCATGCTGCTGAGAGGGAAGGGAGAAGGGAAACTTGAGCCAAGGATGCAGAGCAAGTCCAGCATTTTTCTAGGCATGATCTTGCAAGTACTGCAATGAAAAGAATGATGTTTTTCCTACCTGTGCAGCCTCCCTGAACCATTCCTGGCCACTGGGAATTGCCATCTGTACCAGAGACCAAGTCTTTGCTCCACAAAACAGGGACATGGAGTCTCAAAAGGACTTGCTAGAAAAATTGTATGCACCTGGGCAAAGCAACCTACTTCCCAAAGCTCCTCAGCCAGAAAGTGCTTCACTTTGTTTAAACAACATTTATGGTGGAGACCTTTAGTTTTTATTCATGTAAAAGGGAGCTCCAGCAGAGCCAGAAGGCTTGAGTTGTGGCAGGGAGATCAGGGAAAATTAGGGAAAATATCGGAGACTAGGGAAAATTTCTCCATGGAAAGGGTTGCCAAGCACTGGAACAGGTTACCCAAGGCAGTGGTGGAGCCAATATGCCTGGAAGTGTTCAAAAATCATGGACGAGGTACTTGAGGACGTGGTTTAATGGTGAACAAGATGGTGGTGCTGGTAGATGGTTGGACTTGGTGATCTTGGAGCTCTTTCCTGGACAATTCAGCCTGAACAATTCTGTGATTCTATACTAAATCTGTGAGTTGCTCCCAGAAATCATTGCCAAGACTGATCTGGAAGTGTCACTGCCACCTCCAACTTGCAGCCTAGAGGTTTCCATCAGTCCAGGACAGCTCTGACCTTGAACCAGAGCTTCTTGAACACCCCCCAGCTGAGCAGAGTGAGCAGCACAGGGAGGAGAAGATATGAGCATCTGGCTTAGCACTGACTCTGCACAGCCAGACTTGAAGCTCCGTCAGCTGCCTGCACACTGTGATCATGATGGGGGAAAGTGGAGATTAAATCCCTTGTCCTTTCCAGCTGCGACCCTCTGGCTTGCTGCAGATGTACCAGGGTATATCCTGTCACACAGGACTGTTGGCATGTCCTGCCAGGGGATGTGAGATTTAGTGGCCCGTTGGCTCCCTGGTTGGTGAAATGTGGGATGAGACAGGATGAGCATTGCTGTGTCCATGCATCAATGACCTCCCTGGCTTCAGCCTGAGGGGTTTGGGGGCTTTAACACCTCTCTGGAGCTGAGGAGCTGGGCCCTGCAGAGCATGGCAGAGCCGTGGGGAGCAGCACTCCGCTTCCAGGTTGATCCTTGTGGCAGCCGGCAGGGCACACACCAAGCTGGATGGATAGCTGCTCTGGGAATTCATTGCAACCAATTAGTCCGATTTTCAATTATCTGAGAGAAAGAACTTATCTAATTAAAGTCTAATTACATTTTGGCTGCCTCTTCATCTGTCTTGTCCTATTAAACCTGCTCTTGGGGATGCAAGCAGGAGGGGAGCACTCACAGCTGCCTGGAAATCTGTAAGATGGGAACACTTGTGAAGCTTGCCAAAAAGGATGACTCTGGATTTAACCCTGCATGTGTGACAGCTCAAGCCATGCCAGGGCAGAGAGCCAGCATCCAGCACCAGCCAGGCAGCTGCCATGGAAAAGGAACAGTGCCCTGGGCTTGCTTCATGCACACCTTGTTTCCCTGAAAGATGCACAAGCACCTGCATCCACCCTCACACCCACGTGTGGTAGCCTCCAAAACCAACACACACCAAGGCAACAAAACTGGCTCTTTCATGGAGAACCAGAGTTGTTTGACTCTGCAATTCCAGCCCCTTTTCCAGAAAGGCCACTCTAGTTGCCTGATGCCACGGGGGTAGATGTTTCCCCTTTTTTATTTTTCTTCTCCTTTTCTTGCTTATTGTCTTGGCCATCATTTCCACTGTCCCACCCATAGTTAGATGGAGGTGGTAACTCATGTCCTTGCAGTATTGGATCCTTTCAGAAGAAGTGGAGCATCACTGGAAGGCTGATCTCGTCTCCTTTCCCTTGCGAGTCATGCCAAAAACCAGTAGTAGTGGTGTTCACTGAAAGCACATGTCAGCTGGCACAGCTGGTACTGCTGGAATTCATAAACAGCTAGTGAGCCCACAGGAAGGAAAAGGCAGATCCAACTGGGGATTCTGCTTCTGAGTCCTCTGGTCTCACAGCTAGAAGAGTAAATCCAGCTGCAGAGGTGGTGTCTTCAAAGGCTGTCGCTGAGGCAGGAAAGTCCCATTCCTCTGAGAAGACATGTTCAGGAAGGTCTTATTAATTCAAAAATAGGATACTAATTTGATTTAATAGCTGGTCCCTGAATGCACCCCAGCAGAGAGCGTTTTGCCGTGCTCATTCCCAGCTGAATGCCATGGGCTGACAAAGAGTGACAAAACTGCTGCCTTCACCTTGAAGGCATCTGTGACCTACAGCCAAGATTGCCATGCAGACTCATCTCTCAGAAACAAATTTTTGCTTCGTTGTTGATTAACCTCCCTTAAATTATTGCTATGAAAATGTCATCCCCACCGATGGGCTTCTGGCAAGGAAGAGAGCTGCAAAGGCCTCTCTGAAACAAGACTTGTGTTTCACTTACAACCTGAAATACATGTAGATGAGCAGCATCTTTCAGATCGGAGACAGTTACTTTAGATACAGGTTTATGTCTCTGAGTGTTGCCAGTGCCTCCACCACTTCCCAGCATGTTGAGAGTGACAGTTTCAGGGATGTGCCAAACCATACTCATTGCTGGCAATGTTCTGATTTTCTCTTAAGTTTCCATTACCATGTGCTCATGAAACAAACAAGTCCAAGAAACTCTCTGTCTCTGAAACCAGAGGAGCACAAATTTGGCCAGACTAATGGGGAAATGCTTGGCTAAGTCATCTTAATGAGAGAACTAGTGTGAAATCAAAGGTGTATCCTACAGGCAATTGGATCAGGCAGTTTTTAAGGCTGTTGAGGTTTTGTTCTTCCCTGTGTTCACTGTTTTACAAAGACATATTCTCCAGACTAAAACTAAATGAGGTTTCCAATCCCTCATTCATACTTAAGAACACTAAGTTGGATTCAGGAAGCCAAACAACTGCTTTGAAGGCATCTACACTTGCAGAATCTAATGAGACACTCCCTGTGCACAGACAGCAAAGCCCAGAGCAATGTCCCTGAGTCTTCTGTGGTCTTTTACCTCTGTCATTTTGCCACTGTCCAGGGACTGTTCAGGTGAGGTTGTTGGCACAGGTCTGAACCACACCAGAACCATTCTTACACATTAACAGTATCATCAGTCAAGTTCCCATGCCCAGCAATGTTCTAATGTTCTCCATCTCCCTGGCACAGATGGGGCTGGAAGATCCATTTTATTCCAAGGGTGGCTTTAAATGCTCACACAATCCCAAAACAGCTCTGGTTTGGCAAAATCAAATTTATTCAGAAGTGAGCAGCTTTCTTTGCTCCAGGTTTTTGGTGGGTACCAGGTGCTCTGCACACCTGAGTAGAGAGCAAGCCCAGTGCCAGGCTGGCAGCTCCAGTCAGGCTCAAGGATGGGGCCAGGGCAGGGCAAGGAGTCTGAGGAACTCCACGCCAAAATGCCATCAGCAGCCTCAGGAGCAAAGCAACTGGAAGACACAGAAACAGGGAAACATTTCCCTTTCAAACAGAGAAACTGGCAGGCAAAGTCTCCAACAAGGCAAAGCTGGGTCTGAACTCTGTCATTGTTTGGCCTCAGTGTCCCCTGACTCTGATGGCATCAACTTGTCCCTCTCTGGCTGAGCTAATGGACTACAGAGGCTTTGTCTGGAGGCTAATGGCTCTTGCACAGCCAATACAAGAGACTCACGCTGAGGGTAGTGGATTTATGGAGCGATGTTCCTGAGTAATGGCACTGCAGATTTCAAGCCATGTCTCTGCTAAGTGAACCCATCATGCGCTGCCTTAGCTTCCTCCAGAGAAAACAGGGTCACAAAGCTGCTGCTTTAACCAGCACTGAATTAAAATTCCATATGAGCATCAGCTGGACAGACCTCATCTATTTGCTGGAAGGGTTGGCTTGGGAGGGGAAGTGGAAGTACCTTTTTACCCAAGGCTGGGAGGGCAGGAGGGAGACACTGGAAACTTCCATCTTGCTTGGTGGATGCCCCTTTGGGGAGCACAGCAGCCTGGAGACCTTGCCAGAGCCCAGGAAACATGTGTTCTCTTCTTAGGTCTGTCATGGGGATTTAGAAAAGTGGTCTGTTATCCCTTTCCAGCCCCCAAATGCCTGTCTTGTGTTGGAGACCAGATTTGGGACATCCATCACTTGGGATGTGGGCAGGCTGTGAGCTGGGACCACAGCACCCTGCTGTGGGCCCAGTTAGGATCAGGGATTGTCCATCACTGCTCCCTTGTGTGTGCACACCTGCAGAGACAAGAGTGTCCTTCCCTTTAGCCAGCTGGGGACACATCTGGACCTAGGCTGGAGATGTGGCAAGAAACCAAGGTGGTGGCAGAGCATCATCCCAGACCCACCCAAGAGAGGGGTTCAGCCCCTCACCCCCTCTAGCACCCAGTTTAAACCTGCAGAGATGCACTCCAGCTATTCCTCAGGCTTTCCAGGGCAACATGTGTCTGCAACAACCTGGTTCCCTCCACCTATCTACAGAACAAACCCAGGATTTCCAGAAAAGAGACAGGAAACTGCTACTTATCTAATTTGATTTCATTTTACTTCTTTATTTTCTGGGCTTTCAGAAATGTATTTCGTCTGGATTGAGGTTACAACCCAAGTAATGCCTCCCTGCCTAAAAAAAAAAACCCTGTTACCATAACAACCTGACTCTCTGCTTTATTACCATGGTGATTCTCAGGAATTATTAAATACTGTGTATGTTTGGTGCAGGTGCTGCAGTACATCTGGTGCCAAGCTCAGGTTGGGATCCTTCTTCCCCTCACAATCTGTCTGTCTGTCTCATCATGTTTAACTCTTCCATTCCCTCAGTCTAGACTGCCAAGGCAGGGGAAGGAGGTGGGTATCATCTGGGACTTTGATGTTTTCCCCATCACAGGGACATCTGTATGACCAGCATTTTCCAGGTGGGTCAAGCCACTTCGTTTCTGCAATTGTGCAGCCAGTGATTCCATAAGCAGAGGGTTTCCCTTTGCAGGCTGTTCAGCAGGAGGAACGGCTCTCACTTGCCTTTCCCTGCTGTTTCCCTGCTGCCTGTCTAGAAAGAAGAAATTACAGCTGGAGCAGAATCACAGCAAGTGGGGACCAGCCCAGAGACAGGGAGCTATGCCTGGAGGGGGATGGTGAAGGTCCAGGGCAGGTTGCTTTTTGTGGTCAGGACACCTTGACTGACCACAGAGTCATAGAGTCAAAGAATCATTAAGGTTAGGAAGGACCTCCAAGACCATGTACTGCCTAAAATCATGGCTGTTTTCAGAGAAGAGGTGCAGACTAGATGGACCAGTGACTCGGACCGGTGTCACCAGTCCCAAAGGTTTGTGTTCCACTGCTAGGAGGAGATTTTAGATGAGACTTGATGGCTGGTCCTTAGTCTTCCACTGATTTGATGATCCATCTAAGCACATCCCTTCCCTCCCTGTCCCTCCAGCAGCATCTCTCAGTCATGCTTGAACAACTCCTGGCACCCCAGGGGCACTCTGGAAGTTATTGTGCTACAAGCAACAATTTAAAAAAATTAAAATATAGTAATAAATAAAAGTTTTTAAAAACCCTGAATTTTCTTGGGAGTTGGCACCCACTTATGAGCTCATTGTAAATGAGTAGGCGTGAGATGAAAAACCACAGCTTGTGGGGAAAGGCAGCAGAAAGAGCCATTATAGTCTGCTCTCCTCAACAAGCCCTTCAGTAACAACCTCATCCTCTAGCTGCAGAACTCATGTCTCTGGGACAGGGCAGCTGGGTTTTCAGAATCTGAGATCACAGCTCTTCCCCTGAGATCTGGGGAGCGCTGTGCTACCTACAGTACCTTCCCTTAAACAACCATGACTTCACCTCAAGATGGTCTTTAGACCCATAATCTCTGATCCAAGGGGTTCCTTCATGGTGCCAGCCTTCTTTTCCACAAATAATTCCTCCTCAGTGGGGTAATCAACCTTTTATTTGGAATCTAACGGGATAAGGATGTGTGCAAGTGTTTTAAGTGTCTTAACCCTAGCATAAGAAAGGCAGAAGCATATGGGTACACGTGCTGTGATATTGCAAATGTGGATGGTGCCACCAGCTGCTTCCTCTGAGGATCCTCCTCTTGGTCCATGCAATCTGGTAATGCAGACACATCCCTGATTGCCAGGAAAGAGCCACAGCATGACCAGAGGAGAGACAAACCAATGTAAAGTTGGGCTCTTGCCCCAAGGACCCATGTGGAAAATGTTCCCTCTCCCAGCTGAGTCCTGAGCAAGCTCCACCTGCCTCAGCAGGTTCCCAGCTCTACTTTCTGAGGTGTTTCATTGCTCCTCCAGCTCATATGTACATGAGCCTTCTGTGGATGATGTTTCTCCTTACTTCTGGAATGCTCCACAGCACAAAAGGGATGAAGACCCTCATGCCCCATTCCTGGATGTGGCGGGACCCTCACCCCACGCACACCAGCTGTCACAGCCCTGGCAGAGGTGGGGACAGCTGAGATGTGTGACCAGCTGCTTCACTCATGGTATTGCTGCAGGGCAAAAGTGAATTTGATCCTTTGATTGCATTAGCAGCTTTCCCTGTACTGTTTCCCCTTGTTCTCCTTGCTAATATTGGAAGGTTTCTTCCATCATCTCTGAGTTGTCCTTTGCATTGGGGACACACCTGGTGGATGGACTGGCAAGAGGGACCAAATGGTAGCTGAAAGCAAGGTGGGATGGGAGTTCAGTGAGTGCATCTGGGTTATCCTGTGACAGTACCGCAGCCTGGAGATGCAGATACATCTTTAAGTTACAAACACAAGTACAGCCCAAGTGTTAGCAGAGCTGGGTCATTTCCTACTTTGGGATTTTTCACGTCTTACCCTCACGTCTGACCAGGCCGTGCTCCTGCAATGGGGGTGGTTTTCACTCATATGCAAAGAGACCATGGCATCATGGAATCCCAGACTGGTTTGGGTTGGGAGGGACCTTAAAGCTCATCCAGTTCCAGCCTCTGCTGTGGGCAGGGACACCTTCCACTCTCCCAGGTTGCTCCAAGCCCCATCCAGCCTGGTCTTGGGCACTGCCAGAGATGGGGCAGCCACAGCTTCTCTGGGCACCCTGTGCCAGTTCTCTGAGCAGTCTGTTCCAGGAGATCAATGGTCACAATACCCCTCGCAGCAGCAGGGACCAAAATCCCCTTCCAGGCTGCTGTGTGAGCCACTTTACATGTGGCAGCAGAGCAGCAAACCCTCTGCACTGAGAAGGTGGCTCAGGTCTGCAGACCTGCAACTGCTCATAAAAACCAGAGCTGCCTGTTCAGCCATTCCACTGGTACCAACAGGACATTTCAGAGTTTTGAATCCCAAATTCTGCCCCTGCTGCCACGTTGTCAGTGTGCTCCTAAGGCTGACACAAGCAACAGGTCAGTGGGAGCAACCAGAGACAGCACTACACTGGTTCTGTTCTGTGTCATGTGGGAACCTCAAGAAGGTGCTCAGCAAATAGATTAATTACAAAACATTCTCTAATCATGTTTTTCCCTCTAAGAAAGGCAGTGATCTGTTCCTCTAGATTTACATCCAAGTAGCTCAGTTCATCAGCTCCTCCAGTATCCCAGGTTGCTTTCCCACTACAGAAGTGAACCCAGCAGGAATATTGTTGATGCAACAAAACACAAATTATTTCTACCTCACAGCCAGAGCTGTAATCCCATCACAGAACAAAGGTCAGGAGTCTTCCTCCTCTCACATAATTCAGCTTTGACAGCTCATCAGGATCAGAGGAGCTGGAGGTTTTAACTCAGAGGCTGAAATCTTGCTTTGCAAGAGGAACTCAGAGCATCTTTGAGTCTCTGTTTCAGCACTGTGCAGGTATTCAACACAAGCCTGGAATACACAGTTCTTGATTAATTTATTTGCTAGTGGAAAGTCATACTTGCCTGTGAAAAATGATGGTGGTTTCTGCTTTAAAGAAATACCTCTAATTACAGTTCACTTCAAGGTGAGATGATTATACCTGGAACTAGGATTGAAATTCCCAGACTACACACACACACACACAGAGAAAGAATAAAGACAACACAAAATTCTGTTGAAACAGGTTGGTTTTTTCCTAAATGTTCACCAGTTTTCAAAAATTACAAAACCTCAAGGACTGTAACAATGTAGCACTTGGAAAAAGAGGCTGGTGTGTACAAAAACAAGCATGCTTTTGTTTTAGGGGTGGGGGGGCTTATATTTATCTGGGTCCTTTTCTTCCCTCACCATAGTGTGAAAGAAAAATGTGTCAGTTTATTTAACAGAATAGCTCAGGAAAATAAGGAAGAACATGCTTTCCCTGTTACAAAACTAGCAGAAGATGAATGATTGAGGTCCAAAACACAACAGACTGACATTTTTTAGCATGCAGCACCACATGGTGCTTCTCTTCCCCTACCCCTCTCAAAGACAAGGTCTGTGCCCTGTATTTGCTCTCCCTTTAGTTTGTTCTTTTGTTTTCCTTTTGTAATGACTTATTTGCCTTTTTTTTAGCTCTAAATCCCAGGTAACGGTCTCCAAGGTAACAGTAGTAAAGAGTCCAGATCTCCACATTATCACTGTTTCTGCAAGTTTCATGCAAAACTTAAGCCATTTCTGCATGCAACATGATGCTGGTCATTTATTGTGCTTCACACAGTTCTGGGGTAGTTTCCCCATTCACCACCACAGTTTGTTGACTGGGAAGAGCAGGTTTGCTTTCCTGTGGATACAGACACACTAAAAGACCCCTCCCCCCCCTTCCCACTCCCCCCAGTTGCCCCAAACACATGGGAATGTGCATTTCAACACCAGGTCCAGACAGTTCACTTGCCTATAAGAGCCCAGTGGCTTTAGTAAAGTCCCATGATTGCACCGCCCACGTCCTTGGAAGGTCTTCGGTCCTTCACCAGAAAGTTAATCATGCTCTCTGACTTGATGAGCAAGTTGCAGCCTAGAAAGAAGATACCAAACATCACAGTCAAGGAGAGGACACAGAGGACAGCAATCTGCACCACCCTCGTGATGAAAAGGCTCCTCTCGTCAGGTGCCAGGACCAAGGAGCCACTATCAGTCGCCAGCACTGCACTGGTCCCATTGCAGCAGGCCATGAGCATCCCCAAGCCCTGAGTCCTGTTGGGGTCAGCTGCCTGCTCTAGGAGAGTCTGGTTGAAAAAGGATCCATTCATGGTCTATGTGTGATCCCAAATCTTCAGGAAAAGTAAAAGGAAAGCTTGTTGTCCCCCTGTCCGCCCTTCACAGGCCAGGGCTCGGCAGCTCCAAGCCACCTCCTGTCTTTCCTCTCTCAGCGCCTGGGATGGACAGGGAACTTCCTCAAGGCTGTGAGCAGGCGGGAAGCCAGTCCATGCAGCTGACAGATGGCTGAATCCCAGATCCCTCCTGGCAGAGCGTTAGCACGATCCCCCAAAGAAGCAAAAGATGAAAGAGAAAGAGAAAAAAGGAAGGGACTTTGGGGAGAGGACAGCAGCCGGGGATCACCCCATGCCCCTGCCCTCCCAAACTGCCCCTGGAACAGCGGAGCGTTGCTGCCGGATCCTGGGCTTTCTCGCGCAGGAGGGAGAGCTGCTGTCTGCCGGCTGGGAGCTCCACAAATGCAAGTTACAAGCAAAAAGTCTTCACCGTGTTCAAAGAAAAAACAGCAACTCCACCCCCTTCCAGCCTCCCTCCAGGCCCGCCTTCCTCCCCCCCCCCACGTTCACCCTGCTGCCCACCCCATGCTGCGCACCCCATCTCTGCCCTGCCACAGGTGCCGGCACCCACCCCTGTGCCACCCCCTGCTGGGGGCTGACCCCTAAGGCCCTGCAGAGTGGCACCTAACTCATACCTTCCTTCAGCCCTTCCATCTGCTCCCAAAAGCATCCTGCACAGTCAGTGTTCATCCTGGACTGCTGGCAGGTCCCTGTTCCCCCAAAGGCTCCTGTAAGCCTCAGATCAGTGCTGCTGTCACTGATCTCCACTTGCTGCTCCGTGCCACCCACTCCTTCTCTAAGCAGCGTGGCCCAATCCAACCTGTCCACCCCCAGCTCTGCTTGGTGATGACTGTCCTGTGCCTCCAGAGAAGAGCTGGATCCAGCCCCTCTCTGCATCCTATTCCTCTGGCTGGGAGCTTCTTCCTCAGGGCACATGGTCCCCCTCACCTTTCCTTCCCACTTCCTTAGCTCCCTCTCCTTCCTTAGCTCCAGAGGGGAGCTGCAGCACTGCGCCCTGATGTCTGCCCTGTAGCTCTGGATCCAGCAGAGCTCTGATGCAGCATCACCACAGCATCCAGGGCTGGAGCATCATAGGCCCTTCAGCCCCACCAAGGCAATCCCAGGGGGAGTTTCACCATCACTCCCCTCTCTTTGTCTACATAAGCTCCTAAAGTATCACCACGAGTCAGGGTCTACAGCTTGCTGGGCTTAATCCTGCTCCTGTTCATCCCAGGGCTGTGCACATGGACTGCTGTGTCCCAACTTCCTTGCTTTGCCCATTGGCATTTGCTTGGAAATGTGTCTGGATGGCCCAGAGCAGCAGATCACCCCTAAAGCACAGTGTGAGGACCTTGCCCTGGTTTATCCATGTACATATTGGCTTCTTTCCTTTGCCCAGCCCTCAAGGAGATTTTAATAAAACGTAAATGAGGATTGATGAGTTGTAGCCAAAGGCAGGAGCGTGTGGCTGACTGAGGGTGAAGGGCAGCTTGGTAGAGACAGTGTCAAGTGACCTTCCTTTTGGGCAGCTGGAATCTGTGCTCTGCAGTCACAGCAGCTCTGCTGCTGTGACTTTAGGGGCTCAGAAGTGTTCAGTTCAGGGTTTACTTGTTGCATTTTCCTCCTTGTTCTGCATTTGGCATTTCTCTCTGGGTTGCTGCCCACTCTGCTACAGCAGTTGCAGCAGAAGTTATGCAGGAAGGAGGGGAAAACCCTGATCCAATGAGCATCTGCTTGTGTTTAACCTGAGGGCCAGGAACAATCCCACGGGAAATCAGAGCATCTCCAGTGCTCCAGCCTGGGTGGGAGATCTTCTCCCTGCATGCTCCCAGACCGAAGGAGTTTCTGCTCCCTCTGGTGGCTCCAGCATCTCCTCTCCCAGCACACCCCAGCATGGATTTGGGCTGCACCCATCACTCCTGGGTCAGAGCCTGTGGTGATGGGTCAGCCAGGGCTCCCAAACACTCCCCTGCTGGCTCCTGCCTTCATCCCACCAGGGACACCAAAATCTGGAGCATGCCACTGCCTATTACGCAGTGCCTGGAGGTGACATTGTGGAATCTTGGAATGGTTTCAGTTGGAAGGGACCTCATATCATTCTAATCCCCTGTCATAGGCAAGGACACCTTCTGCTAGACCTGTCCAAACTGGCCTTGAACACTTGCAGGGATGGGACATTCACATCCCGGCAATGTTTTCAGGACAAGCAGCACCTTCTTGCAGTTTGCAGGGAAATTCTACCTAGACGTGTTTGATTGAGTTCATGCCATCCTTACCCTCAGGAAAAGCCAGTCCAGCAAGGTGAAGGCAGGTCAAATACTTAATTTTGTGACTTTTTACTTTTTCTTTACCGTTTTTGCACCATGTGAGAGTATCACAGCCCACGCTGGGCAGGGTGTTCCAGGACACACAGAGATGCATATCCTTTGGGAGCAGAAGCACTTGCCAGTTTGGACAGCGAGGAGCTGGGTGGGATGAGTCCCTGGTGAAGAGGGCCTGGGAGATGGATGGCAAGTTGACTCTGGGGGTGTGCAGAGCCAAACAGGATCTCACAGTCCTCTCTAGACAGTTAAGACTAATCTTCCTTTCTATGAAACACTCAGACACAGTCACAGGATGACACAGCGCAGCACATGGGAACAGGCAACCATGTGGGAAGAAAGCCCATGATGGGAAAAGCCATGTGGGAAGCATGTCCAGGCAGGAAAATAAGGAATCTGGATGCCCTAAAACTGGCTAATTGGGGTCTGCAGTGAGACATGGCTCCAGAATCTGAAGCAGGGCAAGACTGGAGTTGCCCAAAAACAGGTTTGGGGTTTGTGTTGATGTCTCAGCCAAGGTACAGCCCTTTTTGATACTGCATGAGGTTGATGGGCTTCTCCTAGTCCCCTTTGCCAAATCCTCATTAAAAGCCCTGGGGAGGAAATTGGATCCCGGGCGGACAGTGATCCCCACTTAGGAGGACAGCAGCATCCTCAAAGTTGGTGGGGCTGTGTGGAGAAGTAAAGAGCCACCAAAACTTCTTCTATAGCCAATGAAAGTCCCCAGATCCTGAGGCAGAGTCTGTATCTCTACCTCATCCTCACAAAAACTGTCACCTCTCGTGGACAGCTGCTAGCTCTGAAACAAGTGCTGTCATCCCCATCTCCCAACATGGGCCTGTGGCTCTTTTACAGCTCTGTACACATTGTCTGTAGCCTCCAGCACCTCCAGGATATGGCTGCAGCCCTTGGCATCCTCAAAAACTTGTATTCCACAGCTTGGTATTTCTGAGTGATGGGTTATCTTGACCCAGGGTTGTGTCATTACTGTCCTCAACCTCTGTCACCTGGTGGCAGAGAGCATCCCAGGGAAATGGCTCCAGCCTTTCTCTCCCTTTTGCTCCTAATATGTATTCCAAGTGTCTCAGTTTCCCCAGCTCTGACTAGGACCCTGGTATTGCAGGGGAACAAGAAGTTTATAAAACCTCTTTGAGAGACACCCATAGGCAGTTCTGATGTTTCAGTGGACACAATCCCTATGCAGATCCAAATCCCTGGATTTGCTCGGCACAGGATAAATTCCTGAGGACAGAGAAGGGGAAAAACAATACAAGTGAGAAGAAAATCAGGTTCAAATTATGTGATCCCCAAGCTGAGCTTCCCTTCCTTTGATATGTCCAGGTTTATACCCAAACTGCTGGTTCCACCAGGTCCGGTTCCTGGCAGGGTCTCCCTCAGCTCCCTGCTCTGCATTAACAGGGATATTCCCTCTCTGGTGAGGGAGCTGAGAACCCACACTTTCATATTAGTGTGTATTTGCCCTATTTCTCCTTAAATCCTTGAACTCCAGCAGCTCAGACAGGGTTTAAAAACAGCCGCCTTTCAAGAGTTAATAAAAGGAAGGAGTGAGCAAGATTTTGTAAGGAATTAAAGCCAGGCGGAAGAGCCTATGGGAAAGAGCCTGTTACGAGCCCCGAGGCTGCAGGCCACCAGTGCCGGGGGAGGACTCGCTTCCAGGGTTTATTAGGTCCTTATTTAAGCCGAGAGAGTAAAAACCTCATAAGGAGCTGGCGGCAGAGCGGGCGGGGACACCCTGGACTCCGGAGTGACGAGGCAGCAGCTTCCTCCGGCCGCCCCACTCGCCATGTGTGTCATTCACTCAGCCCCATGATTCATCTCCTCGGCCGCTAAAAACCTCCAGCTACTCTAGAGCCGCTGCCCATCACTCGTGGTGGGGCTGGTCAAAGCAGTCCCCCCCAGCCCGGCGCTCAGGGAAGATGGGACAACTCTCCGTGACATTCGGGATCCTCCTGCTCTGCGCTACTGGCAGCTGGGGTAGGTTTACTCCGTCGCTTCTGTCACTGCTTAAAGCCATTTAGTGAAGATGTTGCCTGTTATTTCTATACATCCCAGGACCTTCTGCAGTCCCAGGGTCTGTGATTTCATGGGAAAATCACTCGAAAGGGGAGCTGGCAGCCTGAGCTGCAGCACGTTCCGAAATACAAAGCGCCGCTCTACCAGTTTGGCTTCGGCTGGGTCGGGGTCAGGAAGTTCGCAAGGACGTTATAGGGTCAAGACATATTTTGGTAGATTATTCTTACTGGGTGTGGTGAGTTTATATACTCTACGTACTCTGTGTTGGGCTCTGGTTACTGGTTTGTAATGGAAGGACTGGGGTGTGACTTGGGCTTCATCCTTTATAAACAGAAAATTCACTGGGAGAAATCACGTCAGGTAATCCCTCCCTGTGTCTGTACATTTAAAACCGGGGGGGGGGGGAGGGGGGGAAAGGCCATTATGTCCTGTGTTCTTTTTATGTTATTTTGATGCTTTTCTTTAAGAAATCTGATTTCTGGGATGAGATGATCTCGGGACAAATGTAGTTTGTGTTTTTAAAAAGTTTTCCAATGTCACAAGTACAGAAAAGCCTGGAAAAGCATTATCTCCTCCCCAGGTGTGTTCCTAAGGCTCAAAGGAAATCTTGAAACTGCAAAATGGTGATTTATAAATCGGTCACATTGTTTTCAAGGCCAGACGGGGTTTGGGGCAACATTGTTCTGTCTAAAGAATTCTACATTTTGGTGAATTCCAAAGAATAGCCTGAGGCTCCGATCTGCCGCCGGATGGAGCTGTCATCAGTATAGGACATGGGATAATCCCTGCAAGAGTTTGAGTTCATAGAGCTGCCATTTGGGGCTGTGATATCTCTGATGCCTGTGCTCAGTTTGGAGTATCCCATTCCCAGGAAGATGCTGGCAGGAAGGGAGAGGCTGGAGAGAAGAAACACCCCCAGAATGGTAGGGTGGGGATCAGCCAAGAAAGCCCAGATCGTTATCACTTAGTCAAACGGAAAGGCTGGAGAGGGTGTGGTTTTTACCTTTATCAAGTTTCCTCAAATGTCTTTATCAGGTTTTCTCTGTGCTCATTCTTGCTCAAATTGGCAGAGGGGGAGAACAAAGTGTGTGGCTGCTCCTGCACCACACAGAGGTTATTCCGAGTGCAGACTGGGACTGAGTAATTTTTTCCAATCAGGACAGGATGACGCTGAGCCACAGACGTCTGGGGTGCTTCAAATGCATCACCTCCCCAAATTCAATCCCAGGTTGGTCGGGGCTCGGAGCAACCTGGTCTAGTGGAAGGTGTTACTGCCCACAGCAGGGGGTGGAACTGGGTGGACTTTAAGGTCACTTCCAACCCAAACCAGTCTGGGATTCCCTGCTTTCACCTCTCTCAGGGCCACAGCTCTGCCCAGCCCCAGGTAGGTGGTACCCATAATTCTGTGCAGTTTATCTCCCATTTCCCTGTATTTCAGGATTGCTTTTTTTCAAAAGCTGGAGTCTTTAGGGTCAGCTCATTGTGTGAGAGCAGCTGCTATCGTAGTTTAAAAATGCAGGTTTTGTACTTGGGTTTATTAGTTTTTTATGGCTGGGAAGAAAAGCTCCAAATATGGGGGAAAAAAGTCACTAAAAAATACAGAATTTGTTAGTATAGGCGGTACTGAGACCGTGTTGAGCTGCTCACAGCCAGGCAGTGTCTGAGTCTGAGAAGGACTGCCAGGCACTCACAGGGCCAAAACCTGAGGGGACTCCAGCTGCAGCATCCTCCCCATCTTTCACATCCTCCACCTCCTCTACATCCTCCACATCCTCCACTTTCACCCATCTGTGCTTTTGTTCCAACATCCTCGCAAGGTCCCTGCTCCAACAAAACCCTCCCAACACTGCATCCCTGCATCCAGCCATGCAACCAGTGCTGGGAATGCCAAAAAAGGAACATTTCCCCATGGTGCAGGTGTGCAGTTGCCTGCTCACAGCAGGACCAGCCTCATATTTCGATGGTCATAACTGCCCATCCAGCCCCATGTAAGTGCAGCCAAGAATGGCCCTCTACGGTGCTGGAGATTGATTCCAGGAAAGGGAAGGGTCCTCCATCCCCAGAAAAGTGTCTTGATCATGGAGTGATGGACACCACAGGCAGATACAGACCTGCAGGGACCCCCGCAGGCAGAGCCACCAGCAATGGCACAGTGGCACCATGTGATGTCAGACCCCAGGGCAGCCTTGGGAATGGCAGTATCCCTCCCTCAAGGACTTCCCAGCTGTAGCCCCACCTGAGCCCATGTGCAGCTCCCCAGCCATGACACTGCTCTGCCTGGATCTGTGGCCTTCATTCCAAAATCCACCAGAAAAGTGGATTTGCATCCCCAGAAAAGAGGGGGGACACCAGATAAAAGGGCCCTGGGCTTTGGGGTGGTAGCAGAAGGAGAGGAAAGGAAATCACCAGGGTCCAGGGGCTGCACACAGGCAGGAGGTAATTTGTACCAAATGGTGAGGAGCAGATGAGCTCAGAGGGGCAGTCCTGGAGCTCCTTAGCCCCAAGCTCAGATTTCATGGCATGAGAAGGCACCCTGGGTCTCTGCCAGCAGACATGACCCTGGAATCCTCCACATGGCATTTCAGTGGAACCTGGTCTCATTGAGACCAGGGTTAACACTGCACAGGGGAAACTGAGGCAGGGAGTGGCTGAGGGACTGGGTCAAGTCACAGGGAAAACCTGTTTGAGGCAGGTCATGTCCCAGAACCCTCATGGAGCCCTTGTCACCTCTGCCCTTCCCCTGCAAGGTGCATGCTGGGGCAGAGCCAGGAGACTAAACCAGCTAAAACCCCAGGACAAACCCCACACTGGCATTAAACAGGAGCCTGGACCAGAAGTGTTGCTGGTGGCACTCGCTGCTGTAACTCTGCCCAAGCCGAGCTGAGCAACCGCAGTCATGAGCCAGCAGCTGGACATGGCCACTACATGAGGGATGTGAGACTGGAAAGCAGGGAAACTCCTGGCATGTGGCAGGAGGGTACTTGGCACCTCTCCCCATCCCTGAGTGAGGGGCCGTCATGCTGGTCCAGGTATCAAAGCACCAGGGCTCCCCAGGGACCTGCAGATTTGGAAACTGTTTCCATGTTCAGGCAAGTGGCCCTGGGGTTGGCAGCTCTGAGCATTTAATCCAGAGCACCTGGAGCTGCCAGGGCTGTCCCCATCCCTGAGAGCTGTCTGGGCAGTGCCTCCCTGCTTCCCAGAGGATTGAGCTGGCTCCCAGCTGCATGGCTCAGCACAAATCCGTGGCACGTGCCCCGACTGCAGCCACCGGCACTTGGCAGGGCACAAGAGATTTCACATGGATGCAGCAGGAGCCAGCATGAGACATGGGAGGTGGTGTTGTCGTCGCTGTTCTCACAGAACCCTGCCGTCCCTCTCCCCAGCCCTGTCCACCCAAGGATCAGTATTGCTGCTGGCACATTGCTGAGGTGCAGAAAGCACTGGAGACCAACCCCTCACTCTTTTGGGAAACATTACATTTAAAATCTGTCCCATCCTCACATGGAGCCGGGTATTTCAGGCTACAATAAGAGCTCCCAAAGCTGGTGCTAAGTAAGGCACTTGTGCTCAGCCTTTAGTTTAGTCTGGGACAAGTGGGAATTGCGGGTGTCAGAGGTGTGATTGGGACACCCTGGGGCACATCCCCAAGCAGCCGCTGGCCCTTGGGACAGCCACAGCATGTGACAGCACCCTCAAATCGACATACATGCAAACACACACACAGGTGTGAACACGTGTGTACACTCACACTTCCTGGCTACATGCCTGCAGGGAGGAGTGCACGGTGCTGTGGTTGTGGTTCTGCTCAAAGATCTGATTATGTTGTTTCACCATTTCCTCCTTCTGCTTTGTGTTGCATTTCCTGTGGTTGTGGGACACTACTGGGACAGCCCTGGGCAGGGATGGGGGTACACAGGGCAGAGGAGAGGGCAGAGGGGAGGCCCTAGTGTCCACTGCTTCCTACTGGCATCCCCCAGGCTCCCCAGGCTGCAGTGTGTCCCAGCCAAGTGGGCACTTGGCTGCAGTTTGCTCTGTCTGGGGAATCCTAAAACTGCTGAGATGATTGTGCCCAGGAAGGAGGAAGAGCCAAGGGTGACACCGCAGCAGCAATGTCCCAGCCACTTGTCACAGCAGCCGTTGGCAGCAGGAACCGCAGGGCCACCCAGTCTGGTCTGTGTCAGAGGAGCTCCTCCTTCCCCTGGGCCCCACAGGAATTTTGTGGCCTTTAATTCCCCCCACAGACTCACCAGCCTCTGACCTTCAGGACTGGTGGCAGCATGTGTCTCCCAGAGTTCCCACAGCCACTGACAGAGCCCAACCTTTGCCTGGGACATTGGTGCCAACCAGCACATTTCTTTACTTGTGCCCTTTCACTCCCCTCCTTTCCCTGGATTTGAAGCCGAGCCAAGACCAGCCACTGAGTTTAGTGTCTGCACAAGGTGGCACTGACCACACTAGGTCGAGGTGGTGGGAAGAGGCAGCCGATCCCTGGCAGGGCTGTGGGTACCACCCTGCACCCCTGGGAATTCACCCCTTCCACTCCTGCTGCCCCAGAGCGTCTGCAGGGAGGCACAAGGATAGATGAACCCCCTGCCAGCAGTGGTGGCTTTACTCCAACACTCATGTGATGCTGCAGGGATGAGAGGACCCTTTGAGGAGCTGGCAGGTAGGGAATGATGCTCAGTCTTGGGCAAGATGAAGCCCAGCTCCTACCAGGCTGGGGAGAGCAAGGAGGCAACATCCAGGGTTTACGGGTGGGAAAGGGGATAGAGAAGGGCCCTGGTGCCCCACCAGGAGAGCAAGAGCCCCTCTGACTGCTCAGAATCTGGTGGCTGAGCATACATGTCAGTTTGGGTTCTGTGGGCTGTAATTGCTCTGTTTTGCTGTTTCAGGGGGCAACATCTGCACCACCCGTGGGGTGAACTCCTGCAAGCAGTGCCTGGCTGTCAGTCCCCTCTGTGCCTGGTGCTCTGCTGAGGTAAGAGCTGGGGACTGAGCAGGGCTGAAGTGCATCCCTGAGCAGGGCAGGGGATGTAAAGGAAGGGAAGAACCTTTGGGATGAGTCTGGGTTACAGCCACAAGCTCAGTCTCCATTTGTTCCCATCATATCTAAACAGATTCCTTGGTGGCACCTGGCTCACACCTCAGCTTGAGGCACTTGGTCAGTGGGCACTGCTTCTGCCCTGCCCCAAAAATATGCCTCTTTTCTGGGTGTGTTAGTGGGAGCTACATTGAGATAGCTGGGAAACTATGGTGTTTCCACTAGGAATTCACTTCATCTTTTAAATAATGTACATTTAAAAACTTAGTTTACCTTTGGTTTCCTTCTTGGAAACCTGTTGTAAAGTTCTGGCTGAAGGAGCCTAATTCCTGGAAGTGCTGAAAAGGGAAGGGGGCCTGGAAGGTCTGGAAGGAGGAACTGAAAATACGCATTAGAAGTTAAGGGCTGGATTTTAAAACCTTTTTTCATTAGAAATAAGGGGAGAAGAAGACAAGGTGCCTGGTTTTGGTTAGTGAACTTAAGTGGATGGGAGTGTTGAGCTGTGGCTCTCAAATCATCCTATTTGGGTAGGTGAGAGCCAAGCAGATCTGCCATGTTCCCCTCCAAAAATGCTGCCCTGGGGGTTAATCCATTGGCTAAGAGGAGGGAGTTTCCCCGAAGGGATGGGAGAGGAGCCCCAGGGCAGAGCCAAGGGAGGTGATGGGAGTGGGGAGAGGTGATGAAACCTTCTTCTAGGCTTTCCTTGCTTTCTCCTTCTCTATCCTTGAAGACCCTCTTCTGTCAGCTGCAACTGTGCCCACAGTGCCCACTGGGACTTGAAAAAGACCTGAGAAAAGTGATCCAAGCTGGAAATCGCTGGATCATGCCAGAATGGTCAGACGCTTTGGGCTCAATGTATATCCCGAGGGGAGCCCTCTGGCTTGCTGTGCCCATCAGATCTGACTCTTGGCATGTGGTTCGAATAAAGATGTTTGCACCTGTCTTATCTCCTGCAAGGAGTGGCTGAAACATGCAGCTTGATAAGGGGCCTGACTTCCCTCTCCATCCCCACTCCATCCCCTCTCTGAGGGGGAATGGTGGCTGGGCTGGGCTCCTCCTTCCCGGCTGCTGATCCTGGGCTGCACTGGTGGCTTGACACTGCAGTGGGAGCCCTGATGGGTTTTTTTCCTCCAGATCAACAAAGGTTTCCAAAAAAGGAAATATTTCCAGTGCTGCTCCGAGCTGTGCTCCCAGGCAGACACGACAAGAGCGAGGGAGTCAACCGGCTGCCAGAGCTGCCCCTGGAAAGCCGGGCTGTGTGCTCTGCTCAGCAACTCTGCCTTCAACATATGGACCACATTGTCTTAATTTAGTAAATGAGGTTTTTTCTGTGGGTTTGTTTAATTTCCATGGGGTGGGAGAGGTCTGTGATACTGCACCCCCCCCCCCCCCCCCGTTTTTAAAGGGACAGTGCCCATATTTGTGCTCCTTCTGCTTACACTACAGCCCTTTTCCACTCATACTGCCTTCCCGAGGAGCCTGGGGTGATGAGTTATTCCTGCTCCATCCTGGTTTTGGATTGGAGAAGGATTTCATTGTGGTTTCTTGTGATCACTGCCGCCCCCCCCCCCCCCCCCAGCACTGATGCAGAGGAGAGTTGAGTTTTATTTATTTTTCAGAAACCTTGACCACTCTTACCAACAAATAGATGTTCTCATCTGCTTTTTTTTGGAAAAAACTAGCCAAGTTGTAACATTGAGACGTATCTCTAAAATCCCTTTGGAGATTATTGTGACAGATCCTTCAGGGTCTCACCCACCCAAAATGTCATCCACTCTGGGTCTCTTGGAGACCAGACTAGACCAGATTTGGATTTTAGGATTAGGGAAGCTGCTGGAAGGTTTTTGCTCAATTTGGGGAGGTATCTGTGCTCTGAGCATTGCCAGGAGCTCTCCTGCAGAGAAGCTGATGCTGCATGGGGTTGTCTCTGAGATGAAAACAGAGATGCCCTGGGGAATATGCAAGCTCCCTCAGGCTCCCGCCCTGGGAGCTTAGGGATGGAACTTGCCCTGCCAGAGCCCTGCCTGACCCTGCCCTCACTAATCAGCTCTGGAGGCAGTGATGGGGATAAAATCATCAGGTTTCCCATTCTGAAAGGAGTGTGAGCGGATGTCCACTGTGCAGTGGGACAGAGGGCAGGGAGAGCTGGCGAGCATCTCTGGGAAGCGCTGTGGGATGGCTGGGATAGAGAGGGGGCACATGTCTCCCCACATCTCTGTGTAGAGAGGTGATGCCATCAGGGCTGTGCTGACAGGGAATGGGTTTCTCATGGATGAAATCCCTGTCCTGTGAGTTTGTCACCAGCAAGTTTGGGCTGCCTCTAGGACTGTGCCCCAGGTGTTGAGTCTGCAAAGTGGCAGAGCCTGGGGTCAGAAACAGACTAGGGGCTGCCAGGGCTTCATAGCCAAATGTCCCAGTTTTGTGGTAGTTTGTGTTTTTGGGGATGCTCCTGTAAGTCTTGAGTCAGTCACTATATTTAGGGCTCCAGAGAAAGAGGAAGAATGCAGCCCTGGGGTTCAACAGCTTCTCTATGGAAATCTCACAGCAGGAATGATGCTGCTAATCCCATAAATTGCTATGAGGCCTCTGAGGTCCCTGGAGCACCCTGGGATCTCCAGGTATCACCAGGCACCATGGTTAAAACCCACCTGCTCAGCATGCTTTTCACCCGCATATTTTTCCAGTGATTTCCCTGACTGGGACAGGAATGTACAGGATGATTGATGGGATCTGGAGTGAACCAGCCACCCCTTCCCACAGCAGGGAGCCCCGTGGAGTGAGCTTGTGGGTGGGTGGGTGTGAGGGAGCTAATTTGGAGGGGTGACTCATCCTCCTCTCTGTCAGCACACTGTCCGAGTGGGGGCAGGGTAGGAACACGCCTGCTGATGTATTTTTTGGCTATCACTTGGCCACTGTTTCCAGAGGGCCGTAGGCCAGCCAGGGCCTCCTGACACCATTTGTGTTTTTCTACTCGTTGCATAAAACATACAAATTAATCTCTGGGTTCAACCAGCCTGAACCCAGGGCATTTGATATCCTGCATGGGAACCCCTCTAGCACTGGAAGGCTCAGCACTGGATTCCAGCATCCCAGGAGCAGGGAGGGCACTGAACCAGCCTCACCAGAACTTGTGCCACCTCCCTTTGCTGCAGGAAGAGGCTGTGGTGGTCCTCTGCTAGAGGACTCCAGTGTAGAAAGATCTGGGCTGGGGAAGGGAGATGAAGACTCCATTTGGAGAGGAGGGCGTGTGCTGCCTGGGCAGGAACTTGTGGCAGCAGATTGCAGCAGTGTTGGGCTGGGAGAAAAATTCTTCCCATATTTGTCTTCATAAGCAACCAAAGGAATAGGAACCCTCTTGAGTGTTCTGTGATAAGGATGAGGGAGGAGCTGTGAGCTTTCTAGGAAAGGAAGGATGGGGCTAGAGCTCACCATGACTCCACACTTTGTGCTTCCTGCCCCTGACAGACTCTCCAAGGCTTCTCCCCAGTGCCTTTGCACTTTATCACTCCTTTTTTAGTGCTCCTTTCCCTGGTCGGCTCCATCCGTTAGGAAGCTGGAGAGCTAGAGATAGGTCTGATCCACTCCCAGACAGGAACTGAGCACCGCTCTGTGCAATGAGCTCACCCACAGTGGACACACTCCTTGCGCATGGTGGAATTTCTAAGGGCCCGTGTAGGGAAAATGGGGGGGAAAGGTGATTTGTCTTTTGTCAAAGTAATAAATAATTTTAAAAGTCCCACACTGCCTCTACCCAGCTTGCCATGATCACATCCTGCCGCACCCTCCTCTAGCCATCCCAGAGAGACAGGATTTCCTTTTAGCTCTGCCAAAACTCAAACCTAAAGCGCCAGCTGCCAGGAGTCAGGAGGAGGTTGGCAGGGATGTGTCATCCAGTGTTCCTTGGCAAGGGCTGATGGGCTCCTGGTCTGAACCCCAGCAGGACTTGCTGATCCCAAATCCCCTCTGTCTGCTGCCTTTCTCAGGAAGAGACGGTGTGCCCTAAGAAGCCCCTGATCCTGGTTTGGAGTTAGGTGTGATAAAGCAGGGGCATTCCAGCAAAAAGGTGGGGCCTTTCTCCTTCTCCCAGCATAGTCCTGGGACGCTCCTGACCGTGTCCCTCTCCTGCAGGTCTGGGAGCAATCGAATCCTCGCTGTGATCTACGTGCCAACCTCCTGCACAATGGCTGTGGGCAGGACCACATCGAGTCCCCCAGCAGCAGCGTCACCATCCTGGAGGACCGACCCCTCAGTAACAAGGGCTCGGGGGGGTCCACCACCACCCAGATGAGCCCCCAGAGAATACAGCTGAACCTGCGGCCAGGTAAGAGGTCCCAAACTGCTGTAGGAAGGGGGGGGATGCAGTGGGAATAACCCAAAGAGCTCAGGAACTGAGTGAGCCATCACTCTGCCTCACTGGCCAAGATGGTCTCGTGTCCTTCGGGGGCAAGGCCTGGCTCGTGGCTGCACAGAATCCCTCAGAACATCTCTGGTGGGCAGCTGAGCTGTCTGATTGCTGTGTTCGTTCTCTTGCCTCAATCCTGAGGTATTTGAGAGGCAGGATGGGATGTGACTTCAACATATGGAGTATTTTACAAAGCCATTCAGACCTGAGGCACTGCTGCTGTGCTCAGAATGCCTGGGTGGAAGTCAGTTCATATCTAACGAGTCGTGGAGCAGTTGACAGGGTTGGGCTGCCACCAGATCCCTGTAATTTCCCAGGCTCTGCTCAGCCAGGCAGGCTGGAGCCAATTAACTGCTCTGGTCTTTTGCCAGCATCCAGGAGTTTCAAGGATGCCAAGCAGCAGGCAAAACTATTGGGCACATGGCCTCTGTGCACATCCTTGGGCATGGCCAGGAGGAGTCCTGCCCCATTCGAAGGACAGCAGGAAGAAGTGTCCCCACGCAATGAGGACATGGAGCTACTAAGTGGCTCTTGTTTTCTTTAGGTCTAAAGGTAGTTGTCAGAAGGCAAGTGAGTGTGCTGCTCTGAGTGCTGTAAATCCCTGTTCCTTGGAATAAAGATGAGAGACCCCCAGCTTGATACCATCGCTGCCGAACCAGGAAGGTTTGGCATAAGTTGTCTGCCTTGACTCATGAGCCAAGACCAAATCACGAAGGATACAAGCAGGACAGGTCACAGCTCATGTCCCACAAGCTCAGAATCCTCATGGTTTCAGCTCAATGAGGACAAACAGCTGCTTTCAAAGATGGGACCCCTGGCTCCATGGTGGGGTCCCAGCATAACTGGAGAGGGGATGGAGCTTTTTGGGCTGTCATAAATTTTGAAACTTTCTTCATCCTGAAAGAATGTGGCATGCAGATTTAGATGGAAATGTGATAACAATAATAATTTAAGCTCAGTTAAGGCTTTTTTCCTCAACATTTGAGGTGTTCCAACAAGGCTGCAGCTGTGCCCTGGCTTATGTCTCAAAGAAACCATTTCAAAGATCAGAAGAAAGGAACTGTGTCTCTTAAAAAGACAGAAATAAAAGGTCAACCCAAAGTGTTTTCAGCCTTTTTTTTTTTTTTTCAGTGCAAAAGACATCAAAACTGGGCTGTTTCCCAGAAGGTTCTTTCTAAGGAGGTTTTTGTTTCAATGGGAAATGTTTCACCAAAATTTTCTCAGAAGGGGCTGGGAGAGCCAAGAGGAGAGGAAAGGAACAGGAATGGGGGAGGACACAGAAAATGGTCAGAGTCCTTGGAAGCTCAGAGAAGTCCAAAGCAGCCTTGCAGCCGGCCTTGTGATCTCTGTGAGACCTGCTGCCACACACTGGGGGTTTCCCTCACTTCATCCAGCTGTTCCTGTACGATATTGTATTGGGTCTGACTGGGGTAAAGCTCACAGGCCTTACACTGCTGTACTTTGCTTTGGTAGCTGGCGTTGATAACAGAGCAGTGTTATCTTGAGAGGGCAGCCCTGGATAGGAAGATCTGCTCATGTCCTGGCACTGAGAGGTTAGGACAATAGGAGCCATAACCCCCATCTGCCATAGAATTCCAGAATGGGTTTTGGGTTGGAAGGGACCTTGAAGATGATGCTGTTCCACTCACTGGGACACTTTTCACTAGACCGGGTTGCTCCAAGTTCAATCCAACCTGGCCTTGGACACTTCCAAGGGGTGCACAGTACATCTCCTGTGCAAGCACCTGACTAAGGGCTTTGCCCCTCTGTCTAAGGGTGATGTTCTCCTGGAAGCTTTAACCATCCCCTTGGGTTCCTGCTGACCCCTTCTCCCTAATCCTGTGGTGAGCCCCGCTGCCCCTTCCAGGAGATGAGCTCTCACTTTACTGCCCTGTCACTTTGCAGATGACTCCCAGGTCTTTCATGTCCAAGTGCGTCAAGTAGAAGATTACCCTGTGGATATCTACTACCTGATGGACCTGTCCAACTCAATGAAGGATGATCTGAGGAACATCCAGAACCTGGGCACAAAGCTGGCCAGTGAGATGCGTAAGCTCACCAGCAACCTACGCATCGGCTTCGGAGCCTTTGTGGACAAACCCATTTCCCCCTACATGTACATATCTCCTCCAGAAGCCATCAAGAACCCTTGCTATGAGTAAGTCCAGGTTGAGGGAGTCCTGTAAGGGCCAGAAGTTGATGGGACGCCACCGAAATGTGGCTGGAAATCCACATCAGTTGGCGAAGAACTGCAGCCCATAGAAAGGACCTGTGTTTGAGAGGTTCTTGAAAGGTTGTCTCCCACGGGAAGGACAACAGACTGGAGCAGGGAAAGAGTGTGAGGAGGAAGGAATGTCAGAGGTGTTAGGAACTGAATTAATCCCCCATTCCCTGTTCCCCTGGGCTACTAGGAGGGGGTATGCAGAGAATTCAGGAGTGAAGTTGAGCCTGGGAGAAAAGGAGGGGAGTGGAGAAAGTAGGTGCCTGGTTCTGGACAGGGCTTAAACCTTGGTGCAACCTGTGTTCTGCTGGCACAGGGAGGAGGAGCAGGTCTAAACTAGAAATATCATTATCTCTGGAAAGGTCTTGAGGAAAAAATTCTGCATCATTTTTTCAATAGAAATGTTGAGGCTCGAAGAAAATTACTCCTAAAAATCTCAGCAGGACTGAGGCTGCAAGCTGATCAGCATTTCTAGAACATTAATTTTATTTAAAAGGTCCTTCACCAGCCTCAGGCTCTTGAGGGGGTTGGCTCACTCCAGCACATCCTGGGCAGGACCATGGGACATGGGATGGCTGTAGGGCAGGGATGGGAGCTGGAAGAGCCCGGCAAGCCCTGTGCCCTGAGTGCTCTCCTCCCGCAGGATCGGGGAAACCTGCCTGCCCATGTTTGGGTACAAACACGTCCTGTCGCTCACGGATGAGGTGACTCGCTTCAACGAGGAGGTGCAGAAGCAGAACGTCTCCCGGAACCGCGACGCACCTGAGGGCGGCTTTGATGCCATCATCCAGGCCACCGTGTGTGATGTAAGGGGCAGGAAGGCCTGGCTGGGGTCAGGACAGGGTCACCAGGCTGGGCCAGGTGGGTTGGCGGGGACCAACCAGCCCCTCCAGGACATGATCATAAGCCTTGTTGAGTTGTTTTGTGACTGATTTCTGGAGAGGGTGAACATTCAAGTGAGACATTTCTAGCCAAATAGCCAAGGGAAGAGCAGGACTCTCATGGGATCATGGTAGGGGAGAGGAGCGGAGCAGATGCTTGGTAACAGCCCCATATCAGCCCTGCAGTGACCAGAAGGACAACCCCTCCTGTGCCTGCACCTTGCTTTTGCTGGAGGTGTTGCATCCCTGAGTCATTAGCAACTTTGATTAACACTCTAACCAATTAAGACTCATCTTTCACCTCCAAGAAGCCCATGCCCACCTTCCAGACCCTGCACTCCCACAGCACTTCCCTGGGAGAGCAATTGCCTTGGTTCCCTGTGCAGAGGTTGGTCTCTAAGGGCGAGCTGTGACCCCCTGGCACAAAGGCAGCAGTGGGGTGCTGGCACATGGGGCTGCCCTCGGCATGTGCTGATACATGACTGGGAGCTGCCTTTCACTGCAGGAAAAAATTGGCTGGAGGAATGATGCTTCCCACCTGCTCGTCTTCACCACGGACGCCAAGACCCACATCGCACTGGACGGGCGGCTGGCTGGCATTGTGCAGCCCAATGATGCCCAGTGCCACATTGACAAGGATAATTTCTACTCTGCCACCACCACACTGGTAAAGCCTGACCCGGGCATGGGGTTGTGGAGCCCAGAGCTCCTGTTGGGTCTCCATGGGATGAGAAAGGTGTTCCAGCCATGGTTGGAGAGCACAGTGGGGACCAAGGTGGGGGACATGTTCCTAGGCTATACCTCTCTTCTTCCCCAGGACTATCCCTCTCTGGGTCTGATGACTGAGAAACTCTCCCAGAAGAACATCAACTTGATCTTTGCTGTGACAGATACTGTTGTTGGCCTCTACCAGGTACCAGCTGCTGTGCAAAGCCACCTTCCAGGGGGGCTGGTGGGCCATGGATATGGCTTGGTGGTCTCCTGTCCTATCAAAGCTCCTGTGTGCCTGAATGGTGTTTGGCCCAGCCATGGCACATTTACCCATCACAAACAGATCCTGTTTATGATAGTCCTCCAGAACTACAGTGAGCTGATCCCAGGCACAACCGTGGGCACCTTGTCCAGAGACTCCAGCAACGTCTTGCAGCTCATAGTGGACTCCTACGGGGTGAGCGTGCAGTGTGATGGCCCCACAAGAGCTCTCTCCCTCCCAAAACAGACACTGCTTCCCACTGCCAACAACCCACACAGATTTGTCAGCTCCCTCAGCTCCAAGCATCCTCTTTGGACCAGCTGTGAGCATCTGCCTCCACCCATGTGTGCAGGCACCCTGGGGGTGGAAGATCACTGTGTTCACTGCCTGTCCCTTCCTGTCTTGAAGCCTTTTCCCTGTAGAGAATGACACCGCTGAGTCTTGAGAAAGACTCGGCGCACTTGGCTCCTTCCCCGTGTGCATGGGAGCATCACTGTGTTGCTGGGGGCAGGAGAGGACCCTCCAAGGGCTGAGCCCTGCCCAGCCTGTGCTGTGTCTTCATCACTCCTCTCTCCTCCCCTAGAAAATCCGCTCCAAAGTGGAGCTGGAGGTGCGTGACCTCCCTGAAGAACTGTCGCTGGCCTTCAATGCTACTTGCCTCAACGATGAGGTCATCCCTGGGCTCAAGTCTTGCATGGGGCTCAAGATCGGGGACACGGTGAGGATCCTGCTCATGGGCTTGGCTTTTCTCCTCTCTATGTAGCAACACTGCTAGGTCATCTGTTGCCCTGCACCAGCACCATCTGCTTGTCCCATGACCTCCCAGGTGACAGGGACCCAGGAATCTCAGCACTAGAGAGAGAGAGGTCCAGTGGGGTGGGTGCAAAGAGGAAAATGCTTTTTTCAATCAGCTCGATGCAAACTGTGATCTCTCTAGCTCAGTCTGGGATGCTGCCCACAGGGCATGGGAACCTGGAATCATTTGGGTTGGAAAAGCCCTGTAACACCATTAAATCTAACCACTAACTTATCTCTGACAGGTCCACCACTAAACCATGTCCCTAAGCACCATATCTGCAGGTTTTTTGAACACTTTCAGGGACAGTGATTCTACTTCTTCCCTGGGCAGCCTGTGCCAGTGCCTGACAAACCTTTCAGTGAAGAAATTTTTCCTAATATCAAATCTAAAATTTGCCTGGTTACTGTGGCAGGCACATTCTCTGACCCACATTGTGCTGGGACAGCTTTGATAAGCTTTGATGAGCCCAAAGAGACCTGATGGGTCCCATTTCTGAGCTCCTTAAGCTGGGGCACAGACTGGAGCAGGTACTGACATTCAGACACACATCTTTGCCCTCCAGGTGAGCTTCAGCATCGAGGCCAAAGTGCGGGGCTGCCCCCAGGAGCAGCAGAAATCCTTCACCATCAAACCCGTGGGCTTCAAGGACAGCCTGACGGTGGTGGTGAATTTCAACTGCGAGTGCTCCTGTGAGAGCCACGCCAAGGCCAACAGCCCATTCTGCAGCAGTGGCAATGGCACGCTGGAGTGCGGTGTGTGCCGCTGCAACCCAGGGCGCCTGGGCTCACACTGTGAGTGCTCGGAGGAGGAGTACAACCCCTCACAGCAGGACAACTGCAGCCCCCGGCCGGGCCAGCCCCTCTGCAGCCAGCGTGGCGAGTGCATCTGTGGGCAGTGTGTGTGCCACAGCAGCGACTTTGGGAAGGTGACGGGAAAGTACTGCGAGTGCGATGACTTTTCCTGTGTTCGCTTCAAGGGCCAGATGTGCTCGGGTGAGTGTTGGGCTTGGCAGGGAGGCAGCTTGGGGCTGTTTAGGCTACCTGAGATCATGGGCAAGGGAGACACCAGTCATTTTGGGGCTTGTCCCGTGAGTTGTCCCTACCTCTGGCTTTTTCAGCCATGAATCTCCCTTGGACCAGCCCTGGTCTGAAGTGATGCCAGGAGAATTACTTCCTTTTTGGCCACTGATATCACCTCCTGTGCCTGAGAGCTGGGAGGGGGGATGGGCTAGAAGGTTAAAAAGGAGGCCTGGTGGGGATCAAACGAAGCAGCTCTGGGGTACACAGGGCAGGGACCTTGCTCGAACCACAGCTCAAACACATCAGAAGTACTGCTCTGCAGGAGGAAACCCAGGGTGGAGGGGGAGGGGTGGGGAGAGGTGGGAGAGATTGATGCTTTATCTTAACAGCCTGCTGATAATGGAGGTTGAAATGCTGGGTTTCCCCCACCCTGAGTAGTCAGTGTCCTCAAGGAGCCTGTTCCTGTTTGAACAAGGGTTGCAGGTCCCCAGGATGCATGAAGGGCAATGATGAAGAGCTGCCCCTGGCCAGGGTGAGCTGTTAATTAACCTGAACTCGCTGACCCTGTTGGCATCGATCCCGTCCCATTGAGCCACTTCTCCCCAGCTTACCCATCTTGTTTCCATGCCTTGTCACCCAGCGTGGCACTGTTTTCCTGTGACTCAGCCCTAGTTCCTCAATAATGGAGTTACACATTTATTTCACATGCCAGTGCCTCCAAGGGCATGGCCAGGATGGTACCCAGCTGATCCCCCGCCGGGAGCAGCATTCCCAACGTGTCCTGCTGTGCTCAGGGCTTAGGACAGGTCAGCACGTGCAGCTCCACAGCGTTTCCGCCACTTACTGTGTCTCGTCTTTGAGCTGGAATCAAACCACAATCCAAACAGCTCCAGGGTTTGGCAGGATTTGAGCATGCCTGTCTGTCTGTCTGTCTGTCTGATTAAACCAGTCTCGGTGAGCATGCATTGGGCTTTTCCAAGCAGTCAGCTTTCCCTGCCTGGTCCAGGCCTGAGAAAGGAGTGACACTTGGGGGCTTTGATCTGATGTCCTGACCCAACCTGAAATTCAAAGCCACAGCCAGAACCTGACTTGCTCAGAGATGGGTCTGATGGAGCATCTCCAGTTGCTGCTGCTGGAGCTGGGGCAGCTCAGCCTGAAATGTCGGAGTTTGTTCTTGCTTGCGTGGGATAAGAGGAGTACTGGGGACATGGTGAAGGTCTGGGTTTGATGTGAGCTACTCTGTGCCCCACCCCAAGGACAGTGCAAAGGAGTTGTCTAGGTGGCTGGTCTGCCTTGCCATGCCCACAGAGGGTGAGCTGCCGCTTTGAGTCATAGGCATCCATATGGGGAATTGCTAACAGGCTCTGTGGATACAGAGTCCTGATGCCTTTTGGTTGTTCCCAGGCCACGGACAGTGCAGCTGTGGAGACTGTCTGTGTGACTCAGACTGGACAGGCGACTACTGCAACTGCACCACGCGCACTGACACCTGCATGTCCAGCAATGGGCTGGTGTGCAGTGGCCACGGCTCCTGCGTGTGTGGCCGCTGTGAGTGCACCCAGCCCGGCTCCTATGGAGACACCTGTGAGAAGTGCCCCACCTGCCCAGATGCCTGCACCATCAAAAAGTGAGAGAGAGCAGAGGGCTGGGACAGGTCATACCATATTGGGAGCTGGCAGAGCTGGGATAGGTCATATCCCACTCAGGAGCTGGCAGAGAGCTGGGAAGGGTCATATGCCATTGTGGAACTGGCAGCACTGGTGGCAGGAGCTCTATCTGCAGCCCGGTAGGGTTGGGACTGCTGTGATTTCCACAGCCTGGGACTGAAAGGTGGACAGTTCCCTGAGGAGAATATGGAGAAGCTCATGGTACCTCCCTCCTCTTCCACAGGGATTGCGTGGAGTGCAAGAAGTTTGAACGGGGAAAGCTAGTGGAGCAGCAGTCCTGCAGCCGCATGTGCCGTGACGAGATCGAGACTGTGCAGGAACTGAGTAAGAGGAGACCCAACCCCTGCCCTAACACGAGGAAACCAGGGGGCTGTGTACACCACACGCTTTCCTTCTGTGTGTACACCCCTCAGCATGGGGGCTCTGAGCCTTTCACTCTGGCAGGTGACAGGGGCAAGGATGCCGTGAACTGCACCTATAAGGATGAGAACGACTGTGTGATGAGGTTCCAGTACTACGAGGACTCCAGTGGCAAGTCCATCCTCTACATCATTGAGGAGCCTGGTAAGACCCAGCTGCCACGCTTGGGCTGGGGGCTGCAGAATGTGCTGTGCTGGGCTTCTGTGTGGAATGGGGGGATGTTGAGTGTCCTTTGTACCTCCTACTCCAGCCAGGCTCACAGAGCACCACGGCTGGGGGCTGAGAGGGATTAAAGAACTTCTTTGTTCCCTGCTCAGTGCCACTGGGGCAGTAATTTCCTGCCTCTCAGGTATCATGTTTCCTAAGTTATTTCATCCCCTCACTGAGGCCAAGGATGGGGGTTCAGCCTTTCCACTGCCCTGATCCTGTGTCTGACTTTGTGGGGGTGATTTTTCTTGGGCAGCAGATAAGAGGAGGCTCACATCAGGGCTTCCATTGATCTCAGCTGAGCCTAGGGCTGCACATCCTTTGGAAGTAGGGCTGGAAGGCAGCTAACAGCTCTCACTGCACTTGTCTGCCATGGGCAGGGTACAGTCCACACTCCCCAGCCCCATGGCCAGAGGGAAGAGGAGAGGCAGACAAGGGCTGGGGTGGCCACATGGCCCTGGGCAGCGTGCAGGGGGAGCAGGAGCTGCAGAGGCTCACACTGGAAATCACTGCCCCTGTTTGCCAACTGTGTTGACATACAGCCAGAGGCCAGGACGGGGTGTCAGTAGGCTGCTGGCTTGGGGCAAACTTCCACCAGCACAAGGATTTAGTCTCCGGTGTCATCCCCCACTGTGGGTGGGATCTGTGATGCCCCTGATCTGGCTCCAGGCTTGGGTGCAGACCTCCACCATACAGGCAGGTGCCCAAGTATTTTGGGACAGGTGCCCCATGGACAGGATCCTCCTTCATAGGGCCTGCTGTGCTCAGGATGGAGGCCCCTGCTTGCTGGCAGAGGAGGATGATGCCCTCCTGAGACCAAAGGAGCTCCATGTACCCATGGCCAGGTAGCCCCAGAGCTGCTTTAAGTTGCCCTGGGGGTGCTGAGCCCCCCCCCAACCCTGCCCTCCTCTCTGCTCCAGACTGTCCAAAGGGGCCAGATGTCCTGGTGGTCCTGCTCTCGGTGACAGGTGCCATCCTGCTCATTGGCCTCGCTGCCCTGCTCATCTGGAAGCTCCTCATCACCATCCACGACCGCCGTGAGTTCGCCCGTTTTGAGGAGGAGAAGACCAGGGCCAAGTGGGACACGGTGAGGGGTAGTGGATTGGGTGTGCTGGGCAGGAGCCCCAAAACCCCATAGCCCCTGGCTTGAGGGATCCAGATCCCAGTGCTCCCAGCATCACAGCCCAAGCTGCTGTCTGTGGTTCCATGACATGGTCCTTAAGGACCAGCTTGTCCCATTCCTCTCTAAAGCCTGGGACAGCATCCCATGCAGGACTCAAGGACATACTGCCAGACAGGGGACATCAGTTCCCTGAGCCCAGTGTAGTCCCAGGGGCTGTGCGCAGATCACAGGAGATGTCCTAGATGATTTTCCCACCTCCAGCATATCCAAAGCGTTTGTCAGCAGCATGACTGCCTTACTCACTGCTCATATCAGTGTTTCCATCTCGTGAGTGAGGCAGAAGGTCCCTCTTGCCCCAGGATGCTGGAAAGCACTGAGGAACCCAGAACACAAGGGAGGGGGTGGGAGAGCACTGGTACCTCTCTCCCACCTCTCTTCCATCTCCAAACCCCCCACAAAGTGAAGGGATGGGATGGGATGGGATGGGATGGGATGGGATGGGATGGGATGGGATGGGATGGGATGGGGGGCTCTTTCAAGAGGTCTCTCTCCTCCTGAGCTCCTGCTGCTTTTCCTTTCCTCCACAGCAGCTTTTCCCTATTCTCCCCCATGAAACCTTATGGGGAGCCATTAAACTGCTCATCCAAAGCCTTGGCTGGAGACAGGGATCCACCACCCCATGCTGAGACAGGGCCTCAGTTACCCTGGATATTAAGTAGAACAAATGTTGATGCCAAGCACAAAGTGATGATGCTCTTTTTCTTCCTTCTTCTTCCTCCAGACCCATAACCCTTTATATAAAGAGGCCACATCTACCTTCACCAACATCACATACCGTGGGAATGTGTAAGGATGCCACATCCAGCACTGGCCATGGGATCAGCTGAGGATCTGTGGGATCTCCTGGAACGAAGTTTACAGAATAGCTTATTTGTGTCTGCCTGTGTGAATGACTGCATGTAATTTAACAAGTCCCTGACTGCCTCCAACCCCTGTTGTCTGTCACCCCACTGTAACTGCAGGAACGTGCTTTCCATGGCAAACCTCAGTCCTTACCTCAGCAGGTCACTCAAAGAGCCAGCGGCCCCTCCATACACTGAACACAGTGAAATGGGATGATCTCTGTCAGTCTGTGAACTCTTCAGTGCTCATTGGGCCAAGAACATTTCAGAAGCAGCTGCTTGAACCACATGCTGAGTTGTGCTCTCCTCCACAGCCTGTGCTGGTGAAGCTCTGCCCACTTGGAGTCCCCTTTTGCACTGGCCTCGGTCCCTCTGGGCACAGGGATATTCTCCTTGGCGACAGGGCAGCTGCCAGCAGGCAGGAGTCATCACTGGCTTTGGGGAGGCACTGCTCAAGCAGCCCAGCAGCTCTCTTCTTGCAGCCATATGTCAGCGGTGCTGCTATGATCCGGGGTGGTAAAAAGCTGTGCTCCACATGACAGTGCCCTCCCTCACTCCCACCAGTGCACTCAGTCTATACCACCTGCCAACTCCGTGTAGCATCAGCTGTACTGCTACCAGCTGCAGCCAGGCTCAGCCCCTGGGATGTTGCGGAGCTCCTGTCCTTCTCCACTGCCCCCATTCCACAGAACACATGGACATGCAA
Source organism: Eopsaltria australis (assembly GCA_034509425.1). Lineage (NCBI taxonomy): Eukaryota > Metazoa > Chordata > Aves > Passeriformes > Petroicidae > Eopsaltria > Eopsaltria australis. Next base: position 121,966 of record JAVTVJ010001011.1, on the reverse strand, counting down.
GCAGCTGCTTCAGTAGGATCATGATACCTGATATCCCTTGAGCCTGGCCACCCCTCTCCCCTTTCTGTGTTTTTTGGACTGTGTAACTGCACCATCCCTGGACTTCTGTGTAGCTCAGGGTTCCAGAAGAGCAGGCAGGGCTCAGGCTGTGTCCTGCTGCCTCGGGCTGTGTGTTACCTCTGGGGGAAAACAAAGAGCTGTCCCAGGGGCAGTACTGGCATGTAACAGTGCTGCTGCCTGGTCCCTGCCCTGCCAGAGCACAATGGCTCAATTCCCCTCAATTGCCCCAAAAAGCAACAGTGACCTTGTTCCTGGTGTGGTGTTGGCCCCAGCAGCATGTTGGCTGAGCTGGTGTTGGTCCTGTGTCCCTGTTCTCTGGCTGGCCTGTCCCAGCAGTGTGGGGGCAGGGGTTGCTGCTGGGTGGGATCTGGGGCTGAGCCCTGGAAGGGGGAGCCAGGGATGGATGGGCAGCACTACAGTATCAGTGATTCACATCACAAAAATAATAATAAAATAAAATTAAAATTAAAAAAATTAAAAACAAACAAACAAAAAAAAACCACCTCAGACTACTAACAGTGCCAGTGTCCCCAGCCTGTGCCCAGGCTTCTGCCCTGAGTGCTGCCCCTGACACCCCAGCACAACTAGGGGAGCTGGTTTGAGATAAGATGGGTTGAGGGATGGCAGAACCAGGGCAAGAAGGGTTGTGGGCTGGGCCCCCCACCGGGGTCTCTGCTCTGTTACTGGCTCCCTCCTCAGGGTAAATAACAAGTGGGGGGGTGGGGCGCGCACAGGGTGGGCCAAAGCCCACTGCAGACTGTGGTACTGGCAGCACCTCACTTTCTTGCAAGTGCAGTGAACCCCAGCACCCCACATCCTGTTTGCTTGGGTCTCTGACAACCCCCACACACCCTGGGGTACCAGGTGCCCCCAGCCCATACTGCATTCAGGCACCTTGGGCAGTGTTCAGTGTCCCCAGTTGTGCCAGGCTGGGGCTCAATGGGTGATTCCAGCACCCAGCTGGGATTTGGGCTAGGGTTGAGGTGGGCCCAGCTGGGTTTGGCCCCAGGAGGAGCATTTTGTCTGCTGGTGAGATGAGGGAAAGGCAAAGGCAGAGCCTGTCTGCAACATGAAGAAGCAGGATGCGCCCCCCCCAGGCTGCCTGAGGTTGCTTCCCAACGATTCCACATATGCCATTCACGCAGGAGACTTCATTCCCCATGGAGCTGTAGGATGAGACAAGACCCCAGTTTATCTCAGTTCACTGCCCCTTGATGCCAGGGAGCATGGCTATTTGCAGAATCAAGCCCATGACTACAAGGAGCAGCTGTTGGGAGCCTGGAGTAGCTTTTTCCCCCCAAAATCAAGGCAGTGTCGCTGTGTCGGCCTGAGTGGAGGAGAGTGAGCAGCCGGACGTCCCTCCTGAGGCAGGGTGTGGACTTCGTGGTTGCTCTCAGCTCCCCGGGAGAAGCCATGGGGGAGGGGGTAGTAGTTCCAGCCCTGCGGAACGTGCCAATTCCGGGATGCACGGAGGCTGTTGGAGGCCGGCACCACTAGATGGTGGTGTCTGTACGTGCTCGGCCCAAGCTTTCCAACTTCTGGGCTGCTGAGTGATCATCTCCCACACTGAACAGGGACATTTGCCCCACGGAGGTTTCCAGGGAGTAGGGACACCCTGAAACCCATCCCACAGACACAGCTCCTACAGCAACACTTAAGGCCAGAATTCTTTTTACTGCCACTTTAATTCCTAGAAGTGCTGAAGTGCTCTCTTTCCTTGGATCCCATCAACTCCTTTTGTAAACTGTTTTCTGTTAATAAACCCCAAAAATAAGCAAAGCACTTCTGATGCAGCCAGAAGATGACAAAAGGTGTGTTTTGTCTGATTCACAACCCAGAATTGGGTTTTCTAGATCTCTAGGGAATTTTCTGAAATGAAACACATCTCACCATTCATTCTAGGGAAGCAGGTCAGTGTTGGAGTGCTGAATTCCCAACACTCTCAATGGAAATCCACTTTCCAGAACAGAGTCTCCAGGAGGTACTGAAGGACATAGATGTGGATGGTGAGTACATCGGCACATCAGGATAGTTCACGATCTGGAGCGTCTGCTGAGCAGAAAACTTAAGATTTGGAGAAGAAAAGAAGAAAGAGCTGGAATTAAAAACAAAAAGCCAAAATGCTGCATTTCCCTCAGCACAAAATCACAGAATAATTCAGGTTGTTGTATTTTGGGGTCCCCTTCCTCAAATACATTTGCTGAGAGAATTGGGATTGTTCAGCCTGGAGAAAAGAAGCTTCAGTGACCTAATTGTGGCCTTGCAGCACCTGAAGAAGCTGACAGGAAAGATGGAGAGAGACTGTTTACAAGAGCTGGAGTGACAGGACAAGGGGGAATGGCTTCCCACTGTCAGAGGGCAGGGATGGATGGGATATTGGGCAGGAATTGTTCCCTGTGAGGGTGGGGAGGCCCTGGCACAGGGTGCCCAGAGAAGATGTGGCTGCCCCATACCTGGAAGGGTTCAAGGCCAGGTTGGGCAGTGCTTGAAGCAACCTGGTCTAGTGGAAGGAGATGGTCTTTAAGGTCCCTTCCAACCCCAATCATTCCATGACTCTATGATATCTCCCCACTGACTAACTCCACCTTCCCCCATAGCCCTGAGGACTTGGTTGACATCCACAATGTAGATTCCAGCTATCCCCTTAGCCAGCGAGGAGCTGCAGGAAGCCCAGGACACACCACAGGAGGGAACTGGCATTCCCCTCCTTGCTCTCTGCTCCTACCTGGCCTCTCCTTCAGAAGCCCAGTGACAGGAGCACAGGGAGGCTGCTGGGTCTCTGCAACTCTCTTTGGGTCAGTTTGGCGTGGGACACACCATACAGTCAGCACAGCTTAAATTCTTTCTATTTCTGCACTCCCTGTAATCCTGGGTTGAATTTTTGCTTTGCATTACATGGCACAGAGGCACAGTGTGAACTCGGTGTATCTCAGCAGTGCCATCCCTCTGAGGGGCACAGGAGAAGGGGCTGTGTCTGTAGACTTGGTGTAGCATTGAAGGAGGTGATGGGTGATGAGTGGCCATGGAAAGGTAATTTCATCCTCCTTGACCTCAGCATCCAACCCTGCTCGGTGCGAGGGAGTTTCATTGCATTATTGTGGCTACATTTCTTCAGATCTTGAGATGGAAGGAGTGGATAAAAGGCAAAGGAGTCACTATTATTATTAATAACCTCTTTTTGGCAAGTCTCTCTGCACTGACTGCCAGCAGGTAGGGGGGGTTTCCAACACTTTCTTGTTACAGAGGGCACAGCCATTGTGGATAATCTTGGCTCTGACCTGGTCACAGAGGAGACTCACTTGACCTCAGAGCCATGGGAGGTGTCAAATATGAATTCTGTGGACAGAGTCTCTCCCAAAGCCTGAAATCTCTCTGGAGATCTTGTCCCTGCTGCTGGCAACACTCCCAAAGCCTAAAATCTTCCTGGAGAGCTTGTCCCTGCTGCTGGCAACACTTCCTGCTCCACTCAAATATTGCCTGGGCACTTCTCTAGAGCACGAAGGTGACACCCAAGACCTCAACTTCATCGTGGGCTCCACAGCCAGTAGGGTTCACCTGACCAGCAAAGAAAGCTGGAAGCCTTAGGACAGAGGAAAGTAAGGCTAGGTATCTCAGGTCTTTTTCCTTGGAAGAAACATAGAAATCTCTGGAAACCAAGAGATTAGTTAAAAGCCTCTTGCATGACTGTACTGGTGCATGTCAGATGACAAGGATGTAATGTCAACATGAGGCAACGGATTCCCTTAAAATACTGCAGTAGTTTCTACCCACATGGGAGAAACATGGAAGCAAGTCTCTGGTGGTGAGGGACTGATGGCTCTTCCAGCAGTAAAATCATTCTCCCATCTCAGCAGGGTCTAGTACCTTCCTTATATTTGTACCTTCAGGTGCCACAGAGGCATCATGCTATGATGGGGATTTGTGCCCATAAATTTAGTCCAGCTTCTCACTTTTTCCCTTTTTCTAGTTTATTACAGATGTTCCTGGCTACAAGAGCAGAGGTCAAGCTCTTCTCTTACCAGATGGAATACAGAAAGAGTCAGTATTACCTTTTCTGGCTAATGATAAACTGCAGAGAATTGTCCTCCCTGTCAGATACCTAACCAGCACTGCAAAAAATGGGGATGGATCCCCATAGCATAACTTGTCCCGATCTTCTCAAGGCTGCTGGGATCTCTGCTTTCTTTGAGCTCTGTGAAAGGAAAACAAAACAGTCACAGCTCTGACCAATCTCCTCCTCTTCAGCCCTTAGGAAAAATTACTCAGGCAGCTTCAATTACCAGAGGAATCCTCCACCTCAAAGTATTTGGGAAGTGGGTGGAGTTGGAAGCTCTGCCCCAGAAGAATTGTTTCAGATTATCAGGTGAGTTGCCTCTGTGGCATAAAGAGGGAAGTGCCCCTCTCTACTGGGGTATTTGTGCCTTATATAACAACATACACAAAACACAGGGGCCTCTGTGGCGGTGGTGCAGGTTACTCAGGAAGAGGAATTCCCCATGAGAAAGCCATGGGGGGAAGGAGAAGAGTCCCCTGAGGCAGGGCATTCGATGGTTTAGCCCAATGTAGGCTGGGCTCGGGACAAGTTAACACCCCCAGGGCTCATTGGGTAGCACCACCTGCCCATCTTAGTCAGCCACCCTGCAGTTTTCTAGTATTTTCTACTTTACTCGGTTGCTTATTGTATCCCTCCCTTGTCTGTTACCCTCTCTCCTCCCCCTGTTCTCCCTGGTTGGCCCTTTGTCCCATGCTCCTCCCTAGTTCCTCCCCCGAGCCTCCCTGTGACTGGTTATCACAGAACAATAAAAGCCTGTGTCACGGGGACCTCGGGGTCTTCCGACCCCTGGTGCCACCGAGTGCTGGACCTCCATGTCAGTGTCTCTATCTGCCTGGGTTGGAAGATCCCCCTGAGGTGCGGTCTAGAGTTTGCCTACCGGTATTGCTAGCTGGAGAGCAAGGGCACAGGAACGCCTGGCGACAGGAGACAAGGCTGGCCCCCGAGGACCCTCGTCGCATCCACCTCTGCTAGTGACCACCTCCACACCACCGAGGCGGGAGGCGGACGGCGACAGGCCTCAATATGCGATTTCCAGAAAAGCTTTATAAGTGGTTGCACATCCAAAAGCATCTGCACAGCTGCCATCTGCTCTGCAAAGGAACTGCTGGAAGTGCCACCATGGGCATGTCACACGCTTGTGCAGTTTAAACGTCCCAGGTAGCAGGTCCCACCAAAGCCGTGGGTGCAGCAGCTGGTGCTGAGCAGGGCTGGGCTGTTTCACAAGCCAACGTTGCCCTCTTTTATCCTCTGGTTGCCACCTGCAGGAGCTCAGGGACGGCACCAGCCAGTGTGGATGGATGGAGACTCCCCTCAAGTGTGGCAGAAAGAAGCCCCACAAAATTTGGAAAGAGATGGGTCACTCTGTGTCCCCCTTTGCATGCTGTGAACAAAATTACAAAATACCAGCATGGTTTGTAGGGGACCTTAAAGACCATCAAGTCCCATCCCTGCAATAGGCAGGGACACCTTCCACTATCCCAGGCTGCTTCAACCTGGCCTTGGGCACTGCCAGGGATGCAGGGGCAGCCACAGCTGCTCTGGGCACCCTGTGCCAGGGCCTGCCCACCCTCACAGGGAACAATTCCTGCCCAATCTTCCATCCATCCCTGCCCTCTGACAGTGGGAAGCCATTCCCCCTTGTCCTGTCACTCCAGCCCCTTGTAAATAGTCTCTCCATCTTTCTTGCAGGCTTCCTTCAGGTACTGGAAAGGGTCACACTTAGGTCATCCCAGAGCTTCTCATCTCCAGGCTGAACACTCCCAATTCTCTCAGCCTTTCCTTGTACAAGAGGTGTTCTATCCTTCTGATCATCCTGGTGATCTCCTCAACTTCCCTCCTTCCTCCTTCATCTTCCCTCCCTCTTCCTAGAAGGCTAAATAAATAAAAATCTAAAGGGGTGCCAAAATGATGGAGCTGGAGTCTGCTCGGTGGAGCAATAGGACAAGAGACAACAGGCACAACTGATGCCCAGGAAGTTCCACCTGAACATGAGGAAGAACTTCTTCATTGTGCAGTGACCAAGCACTGGAACAGATTACACAGAGAAGGTGTGGAGCTTTTATTGCTGGAGATAATCCAGAACTGTCTGGAGGCAGTCCTGGACAATCCGTTCAAATCCTTTGAATTTGAACCCATTACACCTCGTTGTAAGAGAACAAGGGGGAATGGGTTCAATTTGAAAGAGTAAGGTTAGATGGGATATTGGGAAGAAATTCCTCCCCGTCAGGGTGGGGAGGCCCTGGCACGCGTCACCCGGAGCAGCTGTGGCTGCTCCTGGATCCCTGGAAGTGTCCAAGACCAGGTTGGAGCCACCTGGGATGGTGGAAGGTGTCCCTGCCCGTGGCAGGGGGTGGGGCACGATGGTCTTTAAGGTCCCTTCCCACCCAAACCGCTCTGGGATTCTGAGCCATGTACTCTGGCATGACCCCGCTGGAGCAGGAAGGCTGCACCACACGAATCCCAACTGCCTTCCAGCCTGGTCCCTTCCAGCCTGTCCTACTCTGGGACTCTCCAAAATGTGGGATAAACTCCAGACCAGGCCTTCTCGGCCCCTGCCCGCCACAGTCCCGCAGCACCGCCCCTCGCCCGCCCCCTCCTCCCGCAGTTCTCTCTCGGGTCCAATTGCGCGGCGCCGCTTCCGCTTCCGGCACCGCCCGGCCCCGTCATGGCGGCGCCCAACGAGGCGCGGGAGCGGCGGCCTTTCGGGAGGCGCCTCCTCACCGACCCCGCCCGGCTCTTCCAGCACAACGCCTGGTGCGTGAGGGATGCGGCCGCTGCCCGCTCCAGACCCCCGCGAGCCGCCCGGGACGCTGCTGCCCTGTGATGCCTCCCCGCGCACGGTGGTGGGGTGGGGGTGGCCGGGGCGGGCTCGCCGTCGCCTCTGCGATTTGCGGTGTCTGTGGCCAAGCGCTGTGTAACGGGCCAGCCCCAACCTGCCGGCTCCGCCTTACGGGGCCCTGACCGCGGGGGCCGCCCTCCTCTCCGGGCTCGCGCCGAGAGATACCACCAGGGCGCTGAGAGAGCGATGGGTGTAGGACTGGCGGCCGGACAGCGACTGGAGGCCGGGCGGGGACCGGCATGCCCGGGCAGGGCACTGCCCTATGCCGTCGGTGCTCGGGAGTGCCGGTCCCCGGGGTCCTGAGTTTTCAGGACTGATCCCTGCAGGGTCCTGAGCCTTCGGGTCTGATCCGCAGGGGGTCCTGAGCACTCGGGACTGATCCCCTGGGGGATTGATCTCCAGGGTGTCCTAAGCCTTCAGGGCTGTTCGACAGGGAGTTCTGAGCCATTCTAAGCCTCTCCCGAAGTAGTAGCATTACTCAGGGTCCTGTGGCTGTAGCAATTGTTTTTATTGCGGTGGTTAATAAAGGTATATTACCTACTGTCAGAAATGCATAACCTATCATTCCTTCCATGAGGTTGTGCCAGGTGTGTGCTTGGAACAGGAGCTCTTTATTTGGATATGGAAGTTGTTTTAAGTCAGTTAAACATCTAAATTCTCTAATTTGTTGGGAACTGATGGTATTTTGCCTTTTTGAGGCAAATAGATCTGCTTTTTGTCTCTGGCTGCTATACCTTGTTAAGAGTTGGGTGTGTTTAATTTATAATTAAGAAATATTTATGTGTCAGCCTGCCATTCCTTCTGGGACTATTCTATACAAAAGGTATGTTACAAAAGCATATCCTCGGTTTCCCTGTGGAGATTCTTAATAATCTGTTTTTTCACAGACTTAACATTTAAGCCTTTGCTTTGTGAGTTAAAAGACTAATTCCTTCTGAGATAAGAACTGCTTCTTGGGCCTCGTATTCTGCTTTTCTTTCACTTGTTTTAATGAAAACAGGCCAAGTGAATCACTTTAATGACTGCAGGATTGTGTATGTATATTAATATTATTAATAATTCTTAATGCTTTAAAGCTTCCTGCATATTTTTTCTCATAATTTGATTTAACAGTTACCTTCCAAATAACCCAACTGCCTTTTTTGTTTAAACTTGAGAAAGACTATGTAGTTTTGTGCTGAGTGCCCTCATTGTTTTAGCAAGGATCTATTCCCTCTAAATTTGACTGAGCATCCAAAATGGGACAGATTTAGAATCCGTTCTGTTTGCAATTCCATGAGTTCCTTCGGGGCTAGGACCTGCATGTGCTGACTAGGCTGTTGTGCTAGTGCTGGGCTGGAATTGGGGATCACACCTGCACCCCTGTCCATTTGGAGGGCTCTCCAGACCTTTCTCATACCCTCTGTCTTTGTCCTACCATGCTTAGCTCTAGTTCATCTTATTTTTCACAACAGGGATAATGTGGAATGGTCAGAAGAGCAGGAAGCCAGTGCCAGGAGTAAAGTTCAAGAGAACAGCTCACAACTATTGCCACAAGATAAACAAGGTACTTTTGGAGAGTGTCCTCATGTGAGTCTTGGCTTTGTGCCAGGAATGGAACAGTCTGGCCAGAGCTACATCAGAACATCATCAATTCCTCTCTTCCCCCTCTCCCAGTCGCTCAGAAGGTATTAACACATGTCTGATAATAGGAAATAGAGGAGGAGGAGGAACATTTCTGTTTCTCATTTACCTCTCTGTGACTCTTCCACCTTCTTAAGAGACTCCTCCTGGTTGGGAGCAGTAAGATTGGGTTGAGCTTCTTTGTCATGTTGTGTATGTTAAATACTTGCTAGTGTTCAGTGTGAACAAACCTCTTTGAGTGTAGAGTTGTTGCCTCTGCTTATTTTTGCTCTTTAAAGCTAGTACTGGCTAGTAGCCAGTCTCTTTTTGCTGGCTTGCTGTGGAGTGAGCCCTGATCCAAGCTGATTTTCTCTTTAAAGGGTGTGATAAAGTAGTGTCCTTATCTGTCTCTACAGAGTGCAAAACTGCATGAGAAAAATTTCATCAGAGAAAGAAAAATTATTTTGTCTTGATTGTTTATCCTCAGATGGACAGCAAAGGGATTCCAAAGTTTTTATTTTTTTTGGCTTAAAGGATATTTATCAATCCAAAATGCAGAGTTTACCTGTCTCTGAATCAAGCTCAAGGTGCTCCGGTCTGTGGTTAAGTCATGGTTGAAGCCATTCTGAGATGGTTAATAATGCATTTCCTCCACACCTGGTAGAGATCATCCAGTCCCTCAGATGATGGTGTAATGGTTCTTTGGCGTGATAAGAAACTTGTCTGATGATCTTGTTATACCCTGCCGAGCTCTAGGGTGGATCTGCTCCTTTTGTTCAAATTAAATTGATGTGTCACCCGTAAGGCGATGCTGAGCTCTCCTGGAACTATTGAGACAGTTCCATATAGCTTCCAGTTGTGTTCACAATAGCAAATTTAATTACAGCAAAGAGTAACCCTCCTAATTTCTTGGACTCCTAGAAGTATCCAGCAGTTTTCCATTGTGATGCCCATTGTGTTGAATTCATTTTAAAATCTGGTTAGCATTAAAGGGTGCTGTCTGTCATGCTTTGAGAACCTATATAGAGCTAGGAAATTGTGGAGCAATTTGCTGTTGGAGCAGTTTGTCAGAGCTCCATGATGTATTTCCCAGACTGAACAATGGAGGCCAGTCAAATGTCGATGGTTGCGATTCACTGGGAATCGTGTGGAGACAATGGGATGGCTGAAAAGTAGGGAAGGCAGCCCAGGCAAATGTGCCTGAAGGGTCTGGTAGTTTGAGAATCAGAATGTCCAAGGAGGAGAACAAAGGCAGAGTATTGGTCATTATGGCTGTATTATTCTGTGGACTTCCTTGAGGATGTCAGGATTAGTTCTGAAGAAAGAGGGAAGCTCTGTGGGTATGTGGAAGATGTGTCTCCTGGCTGGGAAAAGAAAGGGAAAGAAGTCCAAGTTTCTTGATTTCCTTCTGAGGCTCCATAGTTAGCCCCCTTGCAATTCAGGAGGTCCCTGATTCTCTTCCGGTCCTTGTGAACAGTTACTTTTGTTTGCCCTTTGTTTGCAGAGTGAAGGGGTGAGTATGGGCTTGGCTTTGGGGGTGTGCTTACATGGGTGAGCAGAAAGTCAGGATTCCTTATCAGGAAGGTCTGTGGAGGAATCTGGCTTGCACACTGAAGGCACTGTGAGCTAATACCCCCAAAAGGGCATGAAACAAGTATGATGTGAACTTTTCTGGCTGTAAATCTTACTGAAAAATTAATATGGTCATATTTTCACTTAAATCTGTCAGCTGGCCCTTGATTTTTTGTATTTATAGTATAACTGATCCTTTTTTCAGAGCTTTGAAAACACCAGGCTCAGAGGTAAATGAGCTTTAAATAAAGCTTTCCCACATGTGGTTTGGAGTGTAACACCTCTTCAATAGCATTCCACAAAATTTCACTCTAATGTAACAAAGGAAGAGCATGATGTCTTTTTCACCAGTGTAATGTGGCAAAAATGTGGGCAGTCCAAAATGGCTGGGCTGGAATTTTGTCCTAGCATCTCAGGTAAGCATTCCACTGAAGTCAGGCTGTCATGGGATTGTTGGAGATGAGTGGGAATCAGGATTTGTATTTTTGTTAGGTGAAAGAGCGTTTCAGCCCCAGAAGCCTTGTATATTCTTACTAGTACATTGGAGAAAGACAGTTCAGGACAGAGCATGCCAGGGTTTGGATCAATAGCACTTTTTCCAGCATTCAGCAGTTCATTCATTGAGTTCTTCCATGCAAAGAGTGGCCCTGCTCACTGTGACCTACAGTGAGATCGTGGCACAAACTTACTGCTTGTGTCTAATATCAGACATTAAAGTTTCCTTCAGCTCAGCATTTAAGGACCAGCCTTCTTAAAAGGAGAAAATCCTTGTAGTTGAGGTAAAGAGATTATTTTTATATATAGCTCTTTGTGCTGCAGGATCTATGATCCTACTAAAAATAGACATATGACTGATTAGTGCTTCTTTGTTAAAGCCATTTTAGTCTGTATTTGGCTGAGGCTACATATTTTTCCAGGTGTTCTGGGTTCACTTTACTGTTTCACTTTGAAACAGTTTTACGTTCTTCAGGAGGACTAATAAATAAACAGCAGTTCAGCTAATAATAACCTGCAAAAACATTTTTATTCAGTAATGCACTTGTTGCAGTGCAAAGATGGTTGAGGAATTACTTGTTATTGGAATGCAATTGGGATTTCTGGCCATGGACGTTAATGTCTCTAGATGATTCCAAGCAGGGGATGCTATAATTAGGTGTTAATTCCCAAGACAGAGAACTCATCACATTGACGAAGTCAGACAAAGTTGCTTGGATTTGTAGCTTCCCGTGGAAGAAATAGTTCCCCTAGACTGTGCTTGACCTAAAATCTGTGTAAGTGCGTGGAAATAAGTTTGCAGGTGACTCAAATTTCACTTGATCATGGCTTTGTAAGAGCTTTTCCAGCTCCCTGTGATACTCATCTTGCTCCTGGAATGACCCATTTGATGTGAAAGTGTTGCTGCTCGAATTAATTCTGTTCATCTTTAGCCTGTCCAGCTTAGCTCTCCACTGGTACTTTAATGGAGTGGTGACTGTTGACTCCCCTCTTTTGTTTTAGTTCACAAATATGTGATGCCCTGACACAGAACTATGGAAAGCAAAGTTGTCTAGACTGGACTGCAGCAAAATGTGAAAAACACGCTATCCTGTAATCTGGAGGATTTAGTAAATTCTAACTGAGCTTTTCTTCACCTGAAAATAAGAGCAGTGTGTTGGACAGGAGCTTTCAGTTCCAGGCAACTCTCACAAAATTCCTTAGGAGTTGTGCTTGACACTTAATGTCATCAGACTCTAAATTAATTGTTCATGTGAACTGAACCAGTTAGTGTTAGAGATGGAAGTAAAACCTGGATTTCTTCAGTCGCCTTCAGAGAGACCTTTTCTTTTGCCAGCTTCCTTTAAATCCTACCAGGAGACAGTTTCCTCTTCTCTCTCCTTTCCCTATTTAAGTCCTAACAATGTGACTGTGAGGACACAGGCTGAGTGTTTATGTGGGATTGCAAATCTAAATAAAGGTGATTTTTAGTCAGTAATTTCACTTATTAAAGCAGGTTGGTGCATATCTGCAGTGATCCCTCACTCTCTGAACTGATTGAACTCTGAGACCTTCTGATTTGATGTCTGGTGATGTTTTTGCTTGTGTTCACAGAGGAATATGAGCTGAATGCTAAGAAGTACTGGGATGACTTCTATAAAATCCATGAAAATGGCTTCTTCAAGGACAGGCACTGGCTGTTCACTGAATTTCCTGAGCTGGCACCTAACAGGAACTCAAGCCAAAATGGAGATTCTGTGCATGAATTTAGTAACACAGAAGAATCCAACAGTGGAGGGCTGGGAAGCTGTGAAAATGGTCATTGCTCATTGGAAACGAGGATAGAGAGTCAGTTAAACCTGACAAAAAGCCCACCTGGGGGCTACACAGAGCAGTTGGCTGCACAGAAAGACAGTGAGCTGAGTCAGAGTGAAGGGGATTACCCAGGATCAGCTGCATCTTACCGTATATTAGAGGTAAGAGCTGTAAATCAAAGTCACACATCAAAGCCTCCCTTGTGTCAGTGTGACTGGGGCATAAAAATAAGTATTGCTGCCAAACAGCGAGAGCGTGGATGATTGCATTCAGTCAGTAAAATGCAAAAATCAGAGGGCAGTTTAGAACTTAACTAAATCTGGATTCTTTTGGTTCAGACTCTGAATTGGCCGAGCACAAGGACCAAGAGCACAAGAAGTTTACAAGTTTAAAAGCCAAACTATTGTCATCAGATGTTCAAACAAGTATTTAAAAGTCATCTTTTGAAGAAGCTGATTCTTCTACTCTATATAAAGCTTTCCCTTGTCATTTATCTTTTGCACATTTGTGCTGACTCCTGTTTGCCTTGGTAGGTGTGAAACAAAGCAATGAAGCCAAGAATGTAAAGATGCTCTTGGGTTTGTCCCTTAAGGCCCTTGTGATAACAGGGAATCCCTCACTGATACAGGCTTTGTCCCAGAGAAGTGTGTAGCAAATTATAAACACTGGATTCCTGACAGCTGGTTGTGGCCTTTTGTTCTGCCACCTCTAGTTATTCATTGTAGGTTTTACTGGATTTGTTTAATACTTAGTATTTTATGAAAGTCCCATCCTTCCAGAAGGAGTTAGGATGAACTGTCCTTCTGATTTTTGAATTTGATCTGACACTTTTAAGATTTCCTCAGGCTACGGTGTTCTCAACGTGCCTTTCCTGTCTCACCTGAGCACTTTCAGTAACATCTGTCACTGCAAACCCTCTGCTCAGTCTGTTTCAATTTTACTGATTCCTTAAACATTCAGAGGCAAATTCCCCAAACACAATTGTGTGAGCCATCATCTGTTCAAATGGGAGCAAGCAGAAGGAGTAATTAGGGTAAAGCAAACTTAACTTCTCTGTTGATCTGATTTTCTATAGAAGTGAATGTAACTCATCCATGACCTTTACCAGTGCTTCAGTGACTCACACTGGTTGATATGCTTTGGATTCCAGCAAAAACAACTTTCAAAAGAATAACAATATATAGCTTGTTATTAAGATTTCAACAAGAACTTGCTTGGTTTCCCACGCATGTAATCCTGTTCCTCAGACCTTAACTTACTCAGATCTTGCAGGGATACTTAAGAATGGTCACTGCTGTGGTCAGCTTTACTCATGAGTTGCTCTTTGTTCCATGGCTGTAGAGAGACGATTGAAAATTATCTGCATGGATGTGCTGAAGGAATTATTTTCACTGTATACATCTGATCTGTTTATGCAGGTTGGCTGTGGGGCTGGGAATACGGTCTTCCCAATTTTACAAACCAACAAGTAAGTAGTGACAAGACAAGGGGGAGTGGCTTCCCACTGTCAGAGGGTAGGATTAGACGGGATATTGGGAAGAAATGCTTCCCTCTGAGGGCAGTGAGGCCCTGGCACAGGGTGTCCAGAGCAGCTGTGACTGCCCCATTCCTGGAAGTGTTCAAGGCCAAGTGGAACAGGGCTTCAAGCATCCTGATCTAGTGGAAGGTGTCCGTGCCCATGGCAGGGGTGGGACTAGATGATCTTTAATGATCCTCCCAACTCAAACCATTCTGGGATTCTGTGAATAATTCTTAGTAGGCTTTTACCTGCATGAGATACCAGCCTCTGAAAAACAATGGGAAAAATTTTCCATGTGTTCCTAGTTTAGACAATCTCAGAGAAGGGCCAAATGCAAATGGTGTCTTTGCCATCTGCAGCTTCAGGTTATTGTGTTTTGAGCTTGGAAGCCCTTGGTTTTAGATCCAGAAGGAAAAGGAAGCTTTCAGTTCTGTATGAGGATAATGGGCATAAAGGAGCAATGGAATCCACCAGATCTTGCAGAGAAACTAAAGCCCAGGATATCTGGGCTTTGAGCTTTCGAAACACTCCTTAATCCCTTGATATAAATGATGAGCTTCTTTGATTTATTGCAGTGACCCAGGCCTGTTTGTTTATTGCTGTGATTTTTCTACAACAGCTGTGGATCTTGTCCAGGTAATCTCAGTGGTGACTTATAAAAATGTGGGAAGTATCTGGGGCCAACTGCCCATTAACACAAATCTATCCCAGCTGCCAGTGACTCTCTGGCTGTGCTGGCAGCTTTCTGGTTTTAGCCAGCCCTGGTGCTGACCCTTGCACTGGGAAATCTGGAAAATGAGCCATCAAAGATTGTAGAAATTAGGGAAGTAAAAGTTCTCAAAATGTCACATTGGCAGCAAAAAAGTCAGCCAGATTTTTGTCCCTTGTGATTGGCAGTACTTTTCTCAATGTAGTGTTCTTTTAGCTGAGTAACTTGAAAACAAGCTCAAACCTTAAAAACATTCAGGCTATTTTTTAACAGGAACTGAAGCTGGTTTTGGTTTGTGTGTGTGTTACTGTCACCACAGTTCTGGGAACATGGTCTGTTTGCTTCTGCACAGGCAGCTGAGGAGGGGTCATGTTTGTGGAGCAAGAGGCTGGGATTTAGTCAAAGGGCAAATAGCACTAATAAATTTCAGATCAAGACAGAACTAAGAATATATGAAGTACCAGATGCAATCAGTGTCTTCCTGAGATGAGAGGGGAGCACAGCACCAGAGTCAGCATCCATTTCTTCCTCTGGATGTGACACAAGCACTGTTTGTAGAGTCTTCTGCAATCTGTAGCAGCTTTAGAAAAGTGTACAACTTCTAAAAGATATCTAAATCTGATTTTTAAGAATGTAACTTTAGGACACCAAGTTTGATTTTTGGGGTATAGGTGAAATGAATATTGATTTCAGTGATGCAGAGAGGTGCCCTGACTCTCACTTATGGAAAGGTGTCGAATTTGTCAGTATAAATCTGACTTCTTACCTCTGTTAGTGGAAATTCTGACCTTGAAATTATGATAAACCCTGAATCCAGCTTGGGGTTTTTTTTCAGTGCTGATCGTCCGATTGTAACAAGACCAAAGCTCTTTGTAAATCTCCTATGCATAAATTTTTTTTCACATTTCACACCTGTTCCTTGCCTAACCAAGGAGCATACCTGACACGGAAGTCCAGTGAGGCTAAGACAGATCTCTGGACACACTACTTGATTATGTGAAAGTTAACATACTCCATAATCCATATAGTCCAGCTAATACTGAGATCGGGGTCTGCTACTAATGTTCTTAATTTCTCTCCCTCAAATACAGAACAATGCAGAATATGATACTTCTCGCTGCTTTGCATTTGTCCATGACCTGTGCAATGACCAAAGTCCTTTCCCAATGCCAGAGGAGAGTCTTGACATTGTAATTCTTATCTTTGTTCTGTCAGCAATTCTCCCAGAAAAGTAAGTTTCAATAATTCCTTCTGATTCCAGAAGATAATTCTTCTACAATCGGAGTTCTTTAATAATCTCCTATCAAGGAAAATTAAAGTTTGTTCTGTTTGTGGTCCAGTTTTCCATGAAGCTTCAGAAAATGAAATTTGCAGGTATTTGCTGTTGCTGTTTTAACTAGTTCTGGCAGAGGACAGGGTGATTTTGAAGTGCTAAGTGGCTATTGGTGTTTGTTGCTGGGGTCACTGTTCTGAGCCCCAGCCACACTCAGATATCATTTTCTGCTGGATATTCAGGCTCAGAGTGTAGATGAATTTCTCACATCTTCTTTTGCAAGAAGGGAGGGTTCAGGTTCAGAAAACAGGTAAGGAAAGTGCTGTGGTTTTAGTGTGGTAATTATTGCAACCTACACTAGTCTCTTTTTTTGTTCCCTTTAGTTTTACTTCACAACGCTTCTCTTGAAGTTCACTTATTTCTTGTTTTACAGAAACCAGTGGGGATCCTTTTGTAATCAGTAAAAGAGAGCAGTTAATCCCTGCTGTGGCAGGATGTTAACCTTGCAGGAAAAAAAGCAAAATCAGTGAATGTCAAAAAAATAGAGGCCAAATAAAATCGACCGACCTGACTCCGGGAGAGCTCAGAATGCTGCTGGCTTTGGGTAGCTCTTTATATGTTGGAAGGAAACAAGCATGATTTTGCAGTGTGTTGAGCAGTCTTGGTTTGTTCTTCTCTCAGGATGCAGTGCATTGTGACCAGACTGAGTCGCCTTTTGAAACCAGGGGGAATGATCTTGTTACGAGATTACGGTCGTTACGATCTTGCCCAGCTTCGGTTTAAGAAAGGTATTTCCTTTTCCCTGGGAACTCTTGCCCCATCACTACTAGATTCTGCCTCTCTGTAGCCATGTCTGCCTGTTTGGAGGCAGCTCATTAATTCCCCAAAGCACAGTGTGTGCTGGAGAAGAACCTGTTGTTGGATGACAGTTGTTGATTTTTAAGTGATCACTGGTAACTGTTTATATCCGTCTTGCCCTTAGGTCAATGTCTGTCTGATAACTTCTATGTGAGAGGTGATGGCACCAGAGTCTACTTCTTCACACAAGGTAGGAGGCCAGAAACATGCCTCTGACCATCCAGAAACATCCCTCTGGCTCTCCTCACCACTTCTTGTCCCTGTGCCCTCCAGTTTGGCGACTAGATCTTTCCAGCCTCTTTGGAGCACTGTGAAATGTTAAGTGTCTCCCAGTTAAACAGTGACCTGGGCTTCTCAGCTCCTGGTGCAAGCATGGCATGGTCAATTCCTTAGTGGAAAATCATTTAAGAGGAAGACTGGTGTGTTTGTTACCCTGGAAGGGGTGAGATTGGAGGAGCTCTTCTTGTATCTTGCCTGCAGATGAAGGGAGATGGACACCACTTAGCGGAACTTCCCTTAATTTTCCCACTCTCCTATAGGGAAATCAGAAGGGTGTGGTTCCGCATGGAGCTGAGGCAGCCTCTCCAGTTCTGCTGCTGCTTGGTGTCAGCAGCAGTTGTTATTCTCCCAGTTTATCCCCATTTACACCTCCAGTCCCTCCACTACAGGCCCCTGTGCACAGTCATTTCTAGAGCAGTGGCACAACTGCACTGTTCCCCACTGCACGAGTCTTGTTTGGCACAACAGAATTAATGTTTAATGCATGTTTGGCAAACACCTCACAGTTGAAAGCATCTGATAAGGGAGCACAAGCTGGGACCTGTCAGGCTTTTCCTACAGAAACTCCAGACAAACCACATGCTCTGGGTGTAAGCTGTGCTGCTCAGCAGGACTGGGGCACTGTGAGACTTACTTGCTTGGTCAGGAGTACCTGCCAATGGAATTGTTGAAGCCTCAAGGGCTCTTAGTGCTTTAACTGGGCCCCAACAGGGTGTGGGTTTTAAGGATTTTTTTTCTCAGATTTAACCTTAATGAATCCCATTCTGCTCCAGTCTAGGCAGCACAGATCTTACTTCCACCATTTAAAAGCATAGGTCTGATCCTGTTCTTTACACTTGTGTTCTCTGAAATTTCTCTGGGCTGGGGGGAAGGAATCGCTCTGTCCCCACTGGCCAGAAGATGCTCCTTGATTGGTTATTAGGGGCAGTACCCATATGTGAAACTGCTGCTGTTTTCTTTGTCAGGTCTCAGTAGTTCTAGATGTACTCGAAATAATTCTTTCCTTCTTTGCTGGAAAGGAAATTTGAGAAACTGTGATGTTAAACTCCCCTAGTAAAGTAGCTAAGTCGTATTTGATCATTTCCCTACCAGGGTGAGGCCATGCATTTCCTCTGGCCCATCTTTCAGCTTAGCTTAGTCCTCAGTGTGAGCAGGTATCAGTTAAAGAAAAGCTATGGCCTCCTCAGTCTCCTTCTCTCTTCTTCCAGATGAATTAGATCATCTGTTCACCACAGCTGGGCTGGAGAAAATCCAGAATCTGGTTGATCGGCGATTGCAAGTGAACCGTGGGAAACAGATGACAATGTATCGGGTGTGGATCCAGTGCAAGTACTGCAAACCCACCGCCCTTCAGCCATGAGACGTGGGCGTTTTGGGTTGGAGCCTCTTCGTCTCCTCCTCGTGACATGTGTGTGATGGAGTTCTGCACACCCAGGACCTCAGTGCTTTGTACCATGCCTGACATCACTTCAAGTGAGTTTTGCTAAGGATGAATGCCCTGAGAGTAGAGCAAGCAGTATTTTCGATGTCATAGAATCACAGAATATACTGAGTTGGGAAGGACCCATCAGGATCATCAAGTCCAACTCCTAGCCCTGCACAGGACACCCCAACAATCCCACCCCATGCCTATGAGCATTGTCCAAGCACCCCTTGAGTTCTGGAAGCCTTGGGGCCGTGACCATTCCCTGAGGAACCTGTTCAATGCCCAACCACCCTTTGTGGGAAGAATCTTTTCCTGATATCCAGCCTAAACCTCCCCGGACACAACTCCAGCCATTTCCTGGAATCCTATCCGTGGTCAGGAGAGTGAAGAGATTGGTTCCTGCCCCTCTGCTGTCCCTCAGGAGGATGTTGAAGATCCCAGTGAGGTCTGACCTCAGTCTCGTCCAGCTGAACAGACCAAGTGCCCTCAGCCACTCCTCATACGGCTTCCCCTCAAAGCCCTTCACCATTCTCATGGCCCTTCTCTGGATGGTCTCTAGTGACTTAATGTCTTTTTTATTATTGTGGTGCCCAAAACTGCCCCCAGCACTTGAGGTGAGGCTGCCCCAGAGCAGAGCAGAACAATCCCCTGCCTGGCCAGGGGTGCTTTATTTAATGCCCCCAGGAGACGGATGTCCCTCCTGGCTACCAGGGCACTGCTGACTCATGTTCAACTTGCTATGGACCGGGACTCCCAAGTCCCTTCCTGCAGCTGCTCTCCAGCTGCATTCCCCAGTCTATCCACACATCCGGGGTTGCCCCTTCCCAGGAGCAGAATCCAGCACTTTCCCTTGTTGAACTTCACACGATAGGTGATTGCCCATTTCTCTGATTTGTCAAGGTATTTCTGCAGGCCTTCTCTGCCCCTGAGAGACTCAACAGCTCCTCCCAGTTTGTGCAGACAGCAAACTTACTTAGTATTCCTTCAAGTCCTGCATTCCAGGTCATTAATGTGGATGTTGAAGAGCACAGGTTTGAGAAGGGTGCCCTGTAAAAGTCATGCTACTGGTCTGAGTTTTAAAAATTATTTATGGTTTTAATCTAAGAAATGGTCATGGTGTCTTACAGCAGCTGAGCAAATTGAGTAGCAACTTGCTCATACTCTGGATTTCCACATGAAACAGGAGAGCTCTGACCTTATCTCTGTCCTGTGTACTCTTGTCTTGGGAACAAACATACAAAGGATAAATCTGTTCTTCTCTGCAACTGCTCACTGTTGGCCAGCTTATCTTGTGTAGCTATTTCCTAGTCATTCAGGTGTGTGCCAATGCATGAGTTAAAATACATTGATCTGAGGGCAGAAACTGAAACCATGTGAGTCTCTCTGTACCAGCTTTCCCTGGATGCCTAAAGGTGTGGAGACAACCCGTGGAGAAAGCAAATGGTGCTGCTCTGCCTTCACTGTCCACAGGGATGACTGCCCAGGAAACCAGCACGCAATAGCTCGGGTGCTATAAATTCCTCTCAGGCAGGGTTCAGGTTTTCAAAAGTTTGGTGCTGATGCCAGTTTTGGGGCACCTTCAGAGTGCAGAAGATCAGAAGCAGCTAACAGGACTGGGGTTTATAAATAATTACCTGGTTTTTCTACTGGCTGCAGCTCCCGGGTCACAAACTGCCCTGTCATGGTGATGTGCTAAACCCAAGCTTTATTTGATCTGAAATTTGCAGGATGTTTAATTTTTGTACTCTTGTTTAATTTCTTAGAGGACAGTTTCGGAAGGTATTTCCCCATCTTTGACAGCAGTACCTTCTATCTCAGCTTGTTTTCTTCTGTTATTTTTAGGGTGCGGAGCAACAGGTAAGTTTCATGCTTTTCAGTGGTGGTTTGATTCATATAAATCAGGTTTGTGAGAGCCTCATGTGTTAGTGTGAGCCTGAGCCACTGTTAGGGAACTACCATTTTCTTCTGTTAGAAGTCTCACTAATGCCTGTCCTTTAGGTGAAGAAGAAAAAACCTTGGCTAGTATCTCTTGCCTTGACTTAATTCATGAAGCATCAAGATATGTTTTGTGTGTCCTGCTGGCTGAAGAGTAGTTCCCCTGTATTTTGTTAGCCAGACACTCATGTTTGGAGCTTGACATTGGCTAAGAGTAACTGTCACCTCTAGAGCCGCATAGGTTGTGAAATAACTGCTCTCTTGAACCAGAGGAGAGGGGGTGTGCTAGTTTGAAAACAAACCAATGGGAGATCCCGAGTCAGAACTGCAATTTAACAGGAAAATTAAAATAAAGGCAGAAGACACTGGCTTCACCTGACAGAGTCAGGATACAATCTGACACCCTGTTGGTCAGGGTGGTGGTAGCAGTCTGATTAAATGGTTACTGCAGTCCTCTTGAAGTGATAGATGTGGTTCTGTTGAAGCAGTGATCCTGTAGAAGGGTCTGGTCTTCCTCTGAAGGTCCAGTGGTGGTTATGTAGCTCTTGTCTTCTGGGAATCCAGTCGGTAAGGTCTTCTGTGGTGTTCCAAACCTCAGATTATATCCAGGTAGGAATGCTTGGTTCCTCCCCCTGCATGGAGTGTTTCACAGTGGGATGATGTAATTTTATGAGTCATGCAGTGAGATTTCATTGTCCATTAGCAGAGAGATATCCCCTGGAGGGAGTTATCAGGGATGAGTTATGGAAGAGATAAAGAACATTGCCCCACCTGGTTTTAGCGGCTTATGAAAGTGGTGATGGAATACATACTTTTGATTACATCCTACATTGTAACCCAAGACAAGGGGTAAAAAGCTGAGGAAATGGCCTTGTTTTTGGAGAGCCTGCAGGAGCCCTGGAGAGAGGGACCAGGAACACTGATTTTGGAAGTGTTGGAAGGGACTGAGCAGTACTTCCTGCTGGGCATGTGGCAGCATGATGAGTTCCTAACTTCCACGTCACCGTGTCATCCTGCAGGTGTTGCTTTGTCTGCTACCTGAAGGCTTCTGGGTCAGGACATTTCAGCCCTCCCTGGGAAAGGTAACCCAGGGAATCCATTCACACCAGCACACAGGCTGCAGTGCTGGGGCAATGGAAATGCACCACTGCTTTTTTGTATATCTGTCTTTTTAAGGTAATTTTGAATCAAATGAAATATTTTTGGGGGGGGGGGGTGGGGTGGGGTGGGAATGGGAGTCAAATAGCTGGGAAGAGAATTCTTGTTCACTTTGTTGTAGTGTATTTTCTAAAGGGCCAAGAACCTTTCCAGCATCTGCAAATGAAACAGGAAGAGATAAAGCTTGTCAGATCTGAAGCACATTTGGCTTCTGCTGAGCACAAGCATGACCCACCCCAGAAGCTCTGCAGTCACTGCTGTGTTTTCATGCTAAACCTGCAAAGTCTGGTTCCCTGACAAGGCTGAGGCCTCAGGCATGGTCTAGACAAAACACAGCTCAAGTCCTCTGGCAGCAGGTGAGCAAGCTGAAGTCTCCTTAGCTTTTCCTGGCATAGAGTCAGACTTAGCAAGTGCCCTGTGAGCACTGGACCTGACGTGACTCATGTAACCGCCTCAGTGACAGACCTCCTTCATGTTACTGGAGCCTCAGGCAGTTCTCTGGGGTCCTTTCCCTCTTAGTCCCTGGAGGAAGGCCTCCTCCCAGGATAACTTTATCTCCCTGCAAGAAAAATTATTGACTGGGGTAAACAATCAGCATAATTAGTGTGAATTAATGTAGTTTGAAAAATGTCTTATTAATTATCCAAAGGCTTGTAAGCAGTGTATGAAAACACCTTTATAATTATAAATATGATTTATATAAAGTTGATGGACTCCCCTTTAAATTCAAACTCCTGAATGGGAGAAAATGAAGGCTATTAATTTATTTGTATATACTTTCAAGGCTATATCCCAGTTGCCTGGTTTTAACTTGGGCTTCATGCAAAATCTTGCAGCCCTGTGAGCCTGGAACCATTGAAGTGGCTCTTTGCCTTCCTTAATGCTCTTAGTTCTGCTGGAGTATTTAAGCAGTCACTCAGCAGGGCCCATGCTGGGCAGATGAGCTTTTGTTTCCAGTCCTCTTGGTGGTGTTCAGAAAGCAACAAGTTAATGGCCTTGAATTGAGAGAGGCCTCCTACAGACAGATACTGTTTGAGCTTCCTTCACTAATCCCTGCCAGCTCCTGTTTTCTCAGAAGCTGCTGCTCTCCTGCGACTCCAGGCCTTGCCTCCCACACAGCTCTGCTCAGGTACCTCGGTCCTGACTTGTAGCAGGCTCCTGCTATTCCCACCTTGGGCCTGCTGAGCAGGCTGGGTTGCTCAAGGTTTCCAGCACGTTCAAAGAAATCTCCAAATTGACTTTTACCACTCTGAAAAGCCAGGTTAAGTGCTGTTAGTGTTTTGGGGTTTTTTTTCCCCCTCTTCCTTCTTAGCAGAGTAACGTTAATTTTAAAGCCTTTCTGAGCATTTCTGTTTTGGTTTTGTTCCCAGCATTCCAAGTCTTGTGGTCTGTGGCTTACAGGCCATGCCAGCGTGGCCTGCTGAAACTCCCAAGCAGAAGAGATGATTTCATAGCTCTTCACATGCGCTGTCCCGGCGATCTTGGAGCCAGGCATTGTTACACTTCAGAAAATCTAGTCCTGGCTCTTGCCAGAAGATGGTGGGTTTCCTTGGAGATTCATAGATTGTTTTGGCTGGAAGGGGACTTTATCATCACCTATTGTGACTCCTCACATAATCCTTTCATGCAGGGATAATGCCATCAAGCCTATGGCTTGGATTTGGACTTGGAACTAGTCCTTCAGAAAGGGCTTTGATCCAGCCGTTGTGCTGAGGGCCCCAGTGAAGGGCAAAGAAGCTTTTGCCTCCCCAGGTACATCATTCTTCTCAGAGCATTGTGATTTCACAGGCTATGAATTGGGAGGCAGGAGGGAACAGGGGAGGTGATGTGAACAAGGGGCTGGGGCATATTTCCGATGCTGTCACTTCAGAAATAAGTAAATTATAAATTCCACTGCAAATCAGAGCTTTCACATGATCTTCCTGACAGCACAGCAATGTGAGAACAGCAGTCATCCGTAGTGATTCGGATTGTTACAACAGTGGTAATCAAATTCTTCTGACTGGGGCATGTGAGATCAGACACAATTGTCTTCTCTCCCAAATAATTCAGCTCTGCCTTCTCCAGGTATGCTACCACCATTTCTAATCTGCAGTGAGTTCTAGAGCTCTGGGATAAATGAGACCTGATTATTTTCAATAGAAGAGAGGTGTGAGCAGAGGGAACCTCCCTGGGCATGCACCAGCAGATTTTGGCATTGCATCATAAGAAAGCTGGGAGAGCTGCTTTCTGTCATTGGGTTGAGCCCTGGTTTGTCCCCACTGGATTCCCTGCAGGAATTGCAGACCCAAACTCTACTTAACTGTTTTTCCTGAGCACTACTGAAAGATGCACCAGCTTTTCTGCCTAGAAGTGAGGATGGGGCTGCAGGGATCAAGTTATTACGGGATTTGGGGACCATCCTTCTATCTCTGTAAACACAGATGGAGGGAAACTGAGTCATACAGTCTTTTTTCTGATCAGTCAGCAGGATCTGATTTGTCAGTCACAGAAGTGCCACCATTTTTGGTTTGGTTGCATATTGGGGAAAATAAGTCCATGAGGGAGGATGCCACAATCAGGACCATTTTTGCTATTGTAACTATTCCTCTTCCTTGACAGTGCCTGGCACACATCCTTATGTATAAATGACCCTAGACACTGACTTCAACAGAAGTTCTGATTTTAACTGTGTGTCAGGGCAAGATAGAAATTACCAGAAAAGCGAGGATTAGGAGGAATTTTTTTGAGGATCCTCCTGCAAAGTGAGGTGCTCTGGAGGAACAGGAGTTGTCAGCTCTGTGCTTAATCAGCAAAGCTCTGGAGCTCGTGATTTTAGCTCTTGCTGAAGGCAGTAAGTTCCTGAATGTAACTGCCTGACTGAATGGGAGCTGTGTTGCTTAAAAAGTTGGATACATTGCAGGAAATTACCTTTGTAGGCAGCCCTGAGTGCTAATCTGAACTAAGTAGGATACAGCGTGAGCCAGGAGAGCATGAGCCAGGCCTGGACACTTGGCTGGAACACAGGCAGGGGAATCTGAGCCATGTGTGCCTCTGCTTTTCCTTCCTACCTAGGGGTTATATGGCATGGCAGTTGTCATGGTCTTTGATCCGCAGTGGTATGAGCAGGAAATGGCAGTGGTTGGAAAGCAGTGATGGCAAAGCTCACTGGCAAGTCTTACATGTCAGCACCTGCCATCAGCTCCCAGTATTTTGGTCCACGGCTGTTTCCAGGAAAGAAGAAAATCCTGGTGAGGTTTGGACCATGTTGTTTTAAACTGTGCTTTCTGATGGTAACCCCAAAAAGCATCAACATAGTGTAGAAGCAGCAGCTTGATTTTTCGGGTGGAGTGTGCCTACTGTGTTCAGATTGTCTTTGCTGTCCAAAAGGACCCTTGTAGGTCTTGCAATGTCATGTTATGTGGAAGTTAGGGAGTTCCAGGGGATTGCTAGATCTTTGGTATATGAAACTTACTTTCAGCTCCTGTGAAATGGGAAGCTGCTGTTGGCAGTCCCTGGGTACAGTGGCTGGGCTCACACCTCTGTGCCGTGTGTGGAACACAAGGGGATCTGCAAAGGTCTAAGGAGAGAAGTACCACCCTTCCCCAGGGTCACTGGATGTGGCTTTTCTCATTTGAAGATTAAATTGCCTGATCTCCCCTCGGACTCCTTCATCCCTGGAACCAGGCTTAAGGCATGCTGCATATCCCCCTCATCTGGGGAGCAGTACCTGGGCAGGGCCACCTTACTGCGGTCTATAATTACACAGCCACATGGATTTTTCCACATTTGGTGCCAATGGTGGGTGTGAAGAGGTTGATGGAGGTTGCACAGAAAACTGAATCTGGCTTTTCCACAACTTCAAGTGACTTCTTCCCTACTGAGATGAGCCTCTTTAGGAAGGTTGGAATGTATTTGCAGACATTCATAAAGAGGCTGAATATACTTAGAGAAATGTGTGTGCAGTAACTCCAGCTTACAATAGGACGTTGATTTAATTTTCCTCTTACACAAATCTCAAAACAGTTTGTCTAATTAAGGCTTTCCAAAGCCCTGTAAGGTAGAGTGTTATTATGCCCATTTTATGCAGGAGAAAGAGAAGCAGGGGGCAAACCCTTTTGAGAATAAAGTCCTCTTGTATTCTGGGAAGCCGAGAGTGAATGAGGACAGGGAAGGACTTGCTGGCACATTCAGGAGAATCACAGTGCTTGCAGAACCAGCAGATGTTTCCAGTACTGTGTGCTTTGGGATCGTAGAGGCATTCCTTTCCTACCTGCAAGGTTTGGTTCCCCTTGGCTGGGCCGTGGCAGCTGCACAGTTCCAGGTGCCTGCACTCAGCTGCTTTCCTTCTCCAGCAGGAGGACCCTCGTTACCTTGAATGAGGCTGCACATGGCTTGCTGCTTGTGTGGAGGCTGGGTGACCTGGATGCTTTCCTACTGGATTTGGGTATCAAAACCTCCCTAATGGGATACCTGAAAGTGTAGACAGAAGGAGGGGCAGGAACAACCTCAGAGATAAACTCCATTGTGTGGGAGGGTGGAGGCTCTAGAATGGCCTCAGGAAGGAGTCAGGCAATGGCATGTTGTCTTTGAGGAGCTCAAACACCTGTTTTTTCCCTAAGGAAAATGAGGAAAGACACTTTTAATGTTCCTAGTGTGGCAGAAGCCTTACCCTTAATAGACAAGAATCCACACAAGGGTGACATGTTTTGAATGCCCCAAGCCTAGAAAAATCTTCACTGGCAGCTTGTCCCTCAATAGGTCTAACAGGATCTGCTGTGTAGACAAGGGTTGGCCTTTTCAGGATGTGATGCCTGGAGGTGACATCCCTGGTGCTAAAATCTTAAAAAGCCTGTTGAGTGTTGTACTCCTTCGGATTTTGGTTGTTTGGGTTTTTTTCACAATGCTATAAAATGTTTGGATTTGAGATCACTGATGCCAAATTTTAAGTTTTAAAGGTTCAGGCTACTTGTTTTTTTCCAGTCCCCAGCTGCCAATGTCCCAGTATAACTGAGGAATCTCAGGTCTTCTTTTGTGTACTTTATATCAGTAGATTTCCAGATCTTGTGGCAGTACAGAAATGCTTGGGAAAATGCAGTTAGTGTACTCCACAAGCCTGGAAAGCAGAGGCAAAGAAAAGTCACCACAACTACATTGAAAAGATCAGAACCTTCACTTCTGTTATTTTATCTTTCCAAAACTGAAGGCAGAAGGAACTTGTTATGTGCTCTGTTAAAATCTCTATAAAATCTTACTCAGGTTTGGTCTAATCTAACCTGGATTAGCAGAGAGGCTATGGTGGGAAGGTAGGGCTTGCTGCTGCTTTGCTGGGCATACTGTGCCTGTGGAGGGGAGCTCCAAGCTCCAGTCGAATCCAGTGACAAAGAAAATGGCTGTGGCAGCTGAGTCGTTCTTCAAAATATGATACAAGTGTTGTGTTGTAGGGATATCACTGGCATCCGAGGAGGCTGAGACAAGAAGAGGAGAGCTACCACAGGAGTGTAATCAGAGGCATTAACACTGGTTGATGGCAGACCTGGAGAGTGGGATGTGCACAGGAGTGATGTGGCAGAGCTGATGGTGGAGGAGGGCTGGCTTGTCCCCATGGATGAGATAATATTTGGTCAGTCATGTACGTACTACATTGCTCATAACCTCTGAAAGGACCAGAGCTCAGGGGCTCTTAAAAAGTTAATGAAAAAGGGAAAACAGACTAGTTTCATGCATCACTCAGGTGTGGGCTGGAAGGAGTTTTCCTGCATGAG
This sequence comes from Eopsaltria australis, assembly GCA_034509425.1. NCBI lineage: Eukaryota > Metazoa > Chordata > Aves > Passeriformes > Petroicidae > Eopsaltria > Eopsaltria australis. The sequence continues at coordinate 94,649 of JAVTVJ010001011.1, read as the reverse complement.
AATTCTTGGAGGTCCAAATAGTCTCTTCTCTTGCTGGGCCAGAATGTGAAATACATAGAAACCGCTCCCAAACTGAAGTACAATGGGGAAAATCAAGTTGAGGTCAACAGAATTTTGATTTCTAACCTTACCTTGTTTTCGTTTTGAAGCTTTGTAAGCTTTTAGAAGTAGTATCTTGAAAGTTGACTTCAGAATTTTTAATTGAATCAAAATATTTCCTGTACAAAATTATGAACTATTTACATATTCTAGCCACTTTGAAGCAGCAAACCTTTCCCTGTAAGAACAAACTGACCTTTTCTGAACAGAAGCACATTCCAATAAGTTGGATTTTCTTATTAAAAAAGAAAAAAACCGAAAATACCAAAAAAGAAACCAAACAGTTTAAAGAATAGTCCACCAGTTCTCTGCTGAGTCCAAACCTGGGGGATCACATCCCAGCAGTGAAGATGTCATAAAAAATAGTCCAAGTGTGATGTGTCAACGCTGATAATTATATTTTTACCTGAGAGACCTTTGCTGTTCCAGGGAGCCTAATCTCAGATGTGCTGGCACAGCACTGTTGGAAGTGCAGTGTATCCCTATTCAGAGCTGTGTCCTGATGGAGTGTAGGAGGAAGAAAATTCTGAGATCACTGATCACTGGAAATTTATCCCGTAACTTCCTACTGTTATCTGACAAACTTGTCTAAAATCCTTTGTACCTACATGTACTCTGCTAACAGCAAGTGGGATCCTTAAAGGCTGCTCTGAAATTCTTGCTTACAGCCAGAAATACAGTTACAACTAGTTGGTTCCTTCCCTTTCTGTGCCACAAAGGGACCAGCTGCCAGGTCTGATGTGAGGTGCAATTTTGGCATCTTGGAAAGGAAACTGCAGCTGGAAGTGTTGCTCTGAGCTACCCTTTGGAGGTTGAAGGTGGAGAGGACCATAGTTGAGCGTGCAGCAGAGGAGAGTAGGGAAGGTTATGACTACAGCCTAGGATGAGCTGCTGGATATCCAGGAGCAGACCTGAGCTAGCCTGGACTGCAAAACACAAGGGCTGCCTTTCCAGAATGTGCTGAAGGGGATGTGCCTCAGTCCTGAATTTGAAAATGAGAAGAGAAACCCCAGTTATTTCAGAGGAATGCAGGGCAGGAGAGGGGGAGTCACAGGAGGAGGATGGTGCAGCCTCAGTTTATCTGTTCCTTATCAGATGTCACTACCTCCTGTTTGAGCCTGACCCGGCAGAGTCCAGAGCTGTGGCCATGGGTCCTCTGTCAGACCTGGAACTCAGCGGTGCATCAAGGAATGTCTTGGAAAACATTCCTAGCTGCAGTAGATTCTTCAGGAGGCTCTCCCTGGGAATTTGATCTTGCCAGAGGGAAGGAGAAGAGGGGCAATGATCTGTGATTTCAGTGAAAATGACTGAGCAAATGACCATCAGGAAATGACAGAGGTTGTGGCTGCCCCATCCCTGAAAGTGTCCAAGGCCAGGTTGGATGGGGCTTAGAGCAATGTGGTCTAGTGGAAGATGGCCCTGCCCATGTCAGAGGGTGGGATGGGATGGGCTTTGGGGTCCCTTCCCACCCAAACCATTCTGTGACACCAAAAGGTTTTTCTGGTGGCCTACATGGAAATACTGATGGCATTGTGATTGCTGGCAGTGCAGTCCCTGGCAATGCATAGAGGAGGAGGAGGAGGAGGAAGTGTCCCATCAAGTACTGTCCAAAAAGCACATGAAAAATTAGACCAGAGTGACCCCCGTCACCCCTAAAACACAAAGGTGGGGGACAGTGCCATAGATTGGCTGTTACTGGTGTCCAGTTCCTGCCCAGCACTCTGAGGGGGTGAACTGCTCCTTCTGGAGTTGGAGGTGATTCTAAGGGTGGTGAAGGGGAGTCCAGAAGAGCTGGGGGGGGTTCAGTAAGTCAGTCCCTTTATTTGGTGTAACAGCTCCCACAGCTTCTCCTCTCTCCACCCAAAATCAAACTGAAATGCACAAAGGAAATTTATACCTCCTTGAACAATGTTCACTGCAAGTGGTCCTAATTAACATTCCCTAAATGGCTGTGATTAGCTACCAGCTGATGGAATATTTACTCCAGGATTTTTTCTTTTAAAAAAACCACAATCCAACACAGACACAAACCACTATTTATTTAATTATTTATTTTACAAATTCCTGCCACTGGTCATGCTGAAAATGTGACTTACAGAGTGGGAGCTGAAACTAGAGCGGCTCTTGTACTGAAAAAAAACAGATTAAAGCACAGGAAAAGCAGCTTGCACAAGCAGGCAGCGCTCCCACAGCTATTCACTGCGCCGACTTAACAAAGTACGATAAATTAGCAATTTTAAAATAACACAACTTCCCCCATCGCCTTGCAGGAGCAGTTTTTCCACGATGCTCTGCTGACTCCTCTCCACATCCCTTTTGCCAAACTAGTCGGTTCCAGTTCGGTCATAAATTGCTCGATGTCACGCAGTGAAGCGGAGGTGACGGATGTCCCTCGGCGTTCCCAGCCCTGGCGAATCCTTAATCGAGCTCCAGGAACCTCCGCTCCCATTGCTAATCCACGCCTGCCTCCCCTTGGACAGGCCTGGTCACTTCCTTTCCCAACAATCCTACTCTCCTGCTTGTTTGCTTTTCGGAAAGCTGATTCAGCCTTGGAGCGAGCGGGTACAACGCCCGCAGCGCTTTGGATCCTGCCCCTGCCGCCTGCAATGAGCCGAATGAACTGCGATGGAATTGCTCAATTCAAGCCAGGACAAGCCCTATCTTTATTATTTTAATTTTTGGGGCTATTTTCCTGAGTGTGGTGGCAGCTTGGCCTTGGGAAGGCGAGAGTGGACTGTGTGTCGGGGGGGCTGCTGAGGTGCCTGGGTTGTGTCTCACACGTGATACCCACGTGGGATCAGCCCCAAACCAGGGCCCCCATCTATTCCAGGTGGTGTTCCCAGGGCTCAGGGTTGGAGTGGGGCTGAGCTGGGGGTGCTGAGGTGCCCTTGCACTGTCCCTCAGGGGAATTACAGTAGTTTGGGGAGAGAGATTGCTCATGGGTGTGTAAGATCGAGACTGAAGAGGAAGTGAAGAACTGGGGGGTGCATGGATGTCATACCTGCACCCCCTCTTTGGGGCATCCTGAGGCAGGGGGTAGGTCAACCTCTGCTCCCCTGGGGGTGACAGGTCCCTAGGCCTGCCTTGCCTCCCCAGCCCTGGCTAGATCTGATCCCTTGTGCCCATCACTCCCCAGCACCCTCTGCCCCCCACCAAGACCCTGACCTTTGTTGCCCTCCCACCTGTGTGACTGCCCCCTGCCCCCTCGTTGCTGGCCCTCAGCCCTGACCTCACTCCAAGGCTGGATCTGACCCCCCTCTTGTGCCTACCCCCTCATCCCTCCATGACCCCATAGTCCACCTTGACACTCTGTTGCCCCCAGCCCTGTATGACCACCCTTCATATACCTCCTGCACCTCCCAGACCTGGCCAGACTCCCAGGCCCTTCTGACCCCAACCTGTGCCTACCACCCCTAGCCCCTCCGACCCCACAGGACTCTGACCCTCTGCTGCTTCCCCACACGTGTGTGATCCCCCCCAATGCCCCCTAGACCTGTCCCCATCCCAAAGCTGGATCTGACCTGCCCTTGAGCCTGCTTCCCCCTCAGCCTCCCTGAATGCCATGACCCCATGGTCCATCCTGAGGCCCTCCTGCTCCCCCAGACATGTGTGACACCCACCATGGCCCTCGCCCCCTCTGACCTGCCCTGACCCCCAGGTGCTAATGACGGCCAAGCCTCGCACCCTGATCCCATACTACTCTGACCCCCTGCTGCCCCCCTGCCTTGTGTGACCCCCCCCATTCCTCCTGCCCTGACCCCCAGGCCCCACTGACCCCCCCACCTGCCGCCCCGCCCCCTCAGGCCCCGCCCCTTTCCAAGCCACGCCCCCTCTGACACCCCGCCCCCTCTGACACCCCACCCCCCCCGCCGCCGCACACGTCTCGCGAGACGCGGCGCGGTTTCCCCAGCGCGTGTGCCCCCATCGGTCGGGCCAGGCCCAGCGCCGCGGGGCGGGAGGGACGAGGGGCCGCACCTGCCTCGGCCCCGCCGCGCCCGCCGGCCCTGTGCACCCCCCGCCCCGCCCCGCCCGCCTGCCCCACCTGGCCGCCGGGTCCTCCTGCGAGGCCTTTGTCCTGCCGCCGACGGCCCGCGCGCGCTCCGGCCCGGCCAGGCCCCTCACGCGAGGCCGGGGATCTGCGGCCTACCCCCAGCCCGGAGCCTTTCCCTTCCGCCCTTCTCAGCCCCCGTGCCCGCAGCGGAGGCCGCGGAGCCGCCCCCGGCCTCCTCCCGCTCGTGCCGCCGCCGCCGCAGGTTCCCTCCCTCCTCCTCCTCCTCCTCCTCCTCCTCCTCCTGCTGCTGCTCCTGCCCCCGGCGGCGGCGGGATCCGCGCGGTGCCCGGGGAGCGCTGGGCCGGGCGGCGGCGGCAGGAGCGGCAGCGCCAGGTGAGACCCCCCAGCGGCGGCGGGGGCAGCGCTGGGACACCTCTCGCCTCGTCCCCGCCCGGCCCGAGAGTGGGTGGGGGCGGCCACGGGGGAGGCGGTGGCGGGGGCTGGTACCGCGGGCCGGGTCACGGCGACAGGGCCGCGGCCTGAGCCCCAGGGCGGCGGCAGCGCGGCCTGGGCCGCTCGCCGGGCACGGAGCAGCGCAGGCCCCGCGGCCGGGCCCGGCCTGGCGGGCGGGGGTGAGAGCCGGGGGCCGCGCGGGGGCGGCGGAGGGTGGGCACGGCCTGTGGAGCCTTGGGCTGAGGGTTGAGGCAGTGCTGGAGGGGACGAGGAGGAGGAAGAGGCCGAGGCGGTGCAGCAGCTGGCAGCGGGGCAAGGCTGCTTGCTCGGCGGCTGGTGCCTCTGCGTCCCGAGTGGGTAGGAGGGGGGGTGCTGGAAATCCCCTCTCAGGAGGGAATGCCAGCCCTGCCTGGAGGAGTGCAGCGGGTCCCGGGCAGCCCCTGGCGGGGGAGCTTGTTTCAGCCCCTTCCCCTGAGCAGCATCCCGGTCTTGGCGCGGTTGGTCGCCCCATGATGGTCAAGAGCCCTGGGAGCACTTGAACATCTCGGCGTTTGCGGCTTGTCTGTCATTTTCCTCGCTGCTCAGATTTCCTGTTTTGAAAACTGGCCTGAGAGCTTTGTTGGGCTTTTAGAGCTCGTGGCAGAAATAAGGTTGTTTAATAACCACGTTTAGGATCCCATTAGTTTTTGAGGCTTGGGACTTATTTAGGAGAGCAGTTGAGAATTCCCCCGGATGGATTCATTTTGCCCCTGTGACTTGGAGCTGCAGCGTTTGGAGGAAGCAGCAGGGACAAAATGGACAGTTCATAAAAGGAACAATTGTGCGCTGCCTGTTCTAGAGGGCACTTGCTGCCCTTCAAGAACTTTCCTCATCACATATGCTCTTTATACAGGGTATCTTTATCTTCTGTTTCTGGCCTTTTTTTTTTTCTACCTTAGTCCAGAAAATGAAACTGGAACAGACATTTCTGGAAATGAACTTGATTGGTGCAGTTGGGAAGATGTGATTCACAGTTATAATGAACAGTGAATTTTGTCCCATTTTTTCTCAGTTCAGAGTTTGAATTATATATTCCCTGATTTTTAACCTGTTTACACAGTTACACTGGGTAGGTTTTTAACCCTTCAAATTAGGCATCCATAGTGTTGGATTACCAAGAGGTACCCCAGCTATATCCAGGTTGTAGAAGCTGATGTTATTTTAGAAGTATCTGATGCTTTACCTTGTAAATGAAAAGGTTTAATCTTGGATTATTTTCTTCTTATAATCCCATTCTGTGCTTGGAAGGACCAAAGCTGTTGTCAGTAATATCTGGAGTTCATGGGGATCGAGTATTTCCAGGATTGGCCAAAAATAAATTATGGGGTAAAGAATGTTGCTTTTTTTTTCTCCTAGTCATGCAGCACGGATGAAAAGCTCTGAAGCTTTTAGTCATAACACTCTGGTCCCATGTTTTCCTTTTAATAAAGCATCCAGTGGGAGAATGTGACATAATTGGTTTCTTGGATTTAGAGATCTTGAAATGGCTAGTACAACAGAGGAGAGGAAACCCCAGCAGGGTTATGGTTTAAATACTATAATATGGTGGCAAAGTCATGTTGTTACTACATGGTAATCTTGCATTTCTCTTGCAAGAAAATGCTCTCTATGCGGTTGTGCTGCAGAACAGCCACTTTTGAGTCTCGTCAGTGGCACGGAATATTAAATGTCTCTCTCCTTTCCTTGCATTGCATAATCTGAGTGTTGTTCTTCCATAGCAGCAGAAATGATGGAAGAATTGCATAGCCTGGACCCACGCAGGCAGGAGCTCCTGGAGGCCAGGTTCACCGGGGTTGGGGTTGCCAAGGTGAGTGTGAGTACCTGTGGTGACAGGTATGACTGCTTAGCCATCCTGCCTTGCACTTTGGTTGGGTTTTTAAATTTCTACATGGATAATTTTGCCTTGCAAACAAATTCTGTATCACTTGTTGTGTTTTGACCTCTGATTTGTGTGAAGTATGTTCAAGAGGAATGAAAACAGGATCTCTTTGAGCTGATGTTTTGCTATACAGAAGATTTTGGGCTCTAATTAAGTTCTTAGGAGTTGTTCCATTTTAAGGCAGTTTGTACACCCAAAAAACTCCATGACAACTTTGTAGAAGTGGGCTCTTTCTTTCTCCAAGAATACCTTTGAGAGCTGAATTTGGCTGCTGGTGAGATACAGTTTCAAGTGTTGTATGTTGGATACAACATATAACCAGACTGAAACATTGAGTTGTTTTCTTCTTTGGGGTGCAGGAGCTAGAATTGTCTACTGTATTGCATGGAGCACCCACAAAAAGTTTGCAGGGCAGCTCTTGTGTATCTGATCCACAACTTGCCAATAAAATCCCATCTTTGTCCTTGTGTACAGCTTCCATGTGGTCTGGAGCTGTCTAAAGCAAGGCACCAGAGTAACAACATGTGGTTGCTAGGTGTCCTGGCATTAAGCTGTGAGTTCTCCAGGTGTTGGTACTGTTAATGTCAGTCTTTCTGAACAGTGAAATGGTGACAGAACTCATTTTAATGAGGTCAGGGATAATAAGTTAATTTTTGAGGGAGATACTGAGTTTTGAACAGCATCAAGGTAGATAGTGAAGCAACACATTGTTAGATGATTTTCTGAAGCCACTTTGAATTATTTTGAGAAGAAACGTAGATGCTGCATTTCTCAGAAAAATGCAAAGTGATTCAGAACTTCAGAGAGTTTTGAGTTCTTGCTTTTCTTTCTGCTCTGCCTCTCAAAGTTGAGTCTGGGAAGAGAGCACGAGGAAGTCAAGCGCTCAACTCTAAGAAAGTGTAGTAAGGAAGATTAACACTAGAAGTTAAGCGGTAACAATGGGTTGCTGGAGTAAGTGTGTGGGGATTTTTTTGTCTTTTCCCCTACTCTTAAGATGTTAAACGTATTAAGTTCTTTTTCTTACATAAAATTGATGACATTTACTGTACTGTGACCTTGTTTCATACAATAGTACACCTTTTGGTGTACTTTATCACCTGTGTCTTGCCTCTTTTCCCCAATTTTTTCACTTAAGGATCTTTAGCTGTACCGGTACAGATAAACCCAAACATCTTACTGGAATAGTTAAAAGCATAGGCCCTGTTACAGCTTTAAAGCATTGCCAATGTACTCAGTGTTCACAAAGAATGTTAGGAACTCTTCCTTTTAAAGGAATAACCTTTAAGAGACACAGGAAAGCAAATCTTAATTATGTTTCCAATATGTTTGCAGAAAGTACATGCCCTTTGGTGTAGGGGTGAATATTGAAAACTCATTTCTAAAGCAATTCAAGGAAAAAAGCCTCATTTCTTGGAGGCCTCACTTCGAGCAAAGCTGTTCTGTTACTGAGTTTTATTTTTACTTGTTGTTAATGCAGTTTTACCTTGTACTAGTGAGTAAACTATTAAAGTGCATTACACTTATTGCAAACGTATTTATTTATTTACTTGCATTCTTGCTAATTTGCAGTAGATCAGCCAACCATTGATATAAATTAGCATGACTCTACTATGTTGCAGCAAATCTTGGTTGCAATATTAATTTCAGCTACTACATTCCCTCCCAGGTTGGTGCTTCAAATTCCCTCCCTACCCCCCCAAGCCTCCGTCCGTCATGCTCCGCACTGGCATTGGTAGGTCACTGTCTTAAAGGGAATGTATTGGGAAAGCTGTGATACAATTTTATGTGATTCAGCTAAGATTTTTAGCTGGCTCCAATGAAATGTTTAAGGAAAGAACTATGGAGTAAGTGAGTGCCATCTAGTGGAACAGGGCCTGGCCCATCATCCTGGGATGGAAGGTATCTGGTGCTGTTTATTGCATAAAAGGAAGAAATGTCATCTCAGATGCTCCCATGTGATTGGATGAAGGCAGCAGGCAGTTGTACTGAGCTTCCTGCCTTCCTCCCGCTGGGTGTATCTCACTATGTATAGCTTCTTTCTTTAATGTTTAAAAACACAGTATATTTTGGACCTCTATAAAGCAAAAGCATTAGTTTATACCTTAATACAACTTCAAGCCCACAGTCTCTCTGTGTTATTAAAGAATAATTATAGGTTGTTCTATAAACTATCTGTTTTGAGATATGAATGGGAGCAAGCTGATCTAGAATAAGTTTTCAGGCTGGAAACTACAAAAAGGCTTCTAGCCATTAGAGTAATGGGATTCTGGAAGAGCTTTCCAGTAACAGTAGTAGAGGACAGAAATCTTAAACTGTTTTGGAAACAGCTGTTTGCTTGTCACCTCCTGTGGTAGCTGAAGGCACAACCCAATGACCAAGGTAATTTGCAGCCCCAAAAGCCTCAAAATTCTGTTGCAAGTCTGTGATGAAGTTTCTTACTTAGTAATTGAAGAGTATATTTCATTAGAAGCTTGGAGTTAATTCATTGAATCAAATTTATGAGCAAGGAATGTTTCTAAGCAACTGTTATACTCCTGTGCTTCACCCAGGTCAGTAGATAGCTTCAAAAAGCTGATGATGCTTTAGATGTCTATTCTTGCCATATGGTGAAGTGCCATTCTTCCCCAAATTCCCAGAGCAAGTCCCTGAATTAACAGATGACACTCTGACACCGACTATTCCTGTTTATTTAGCTCCTGTTTGTATTTACTTACTGGGAAAACGTAAGTGCATTCCCATGAGGCATTATCCTGACTAGACATCTTCCTTGGGTCAGGAGCCCAGGAGACAAAATGTGAGTTGTTTCTCTAGATAATAATGTTTAATTTAGTCTGTTCTCATCTTCTGCCTCCCTTCCCCCTATTTGGGTGCTGCCTGTAAGATTCCAGGTGGGTTAACTCAAAGGCATTTGTGTCATTTCCAGAGTTTTCCTGGATAAGAACTTGAATAAGTAATTGTGACGGGTGAATCTGTATTTGCATGCAGCCTGTCTTGGGCTTAACCAGGGTGGGTCCTCAGAGCAGCATGTATATCTTCTACAAGTTTGGTCTTCAAAAGATCTCTGAACCAAGCTCTGCGTGCTGCTTTTATAGTTAAATTAAAAAGGCTGAAGTACTTCTAGGGAGAGTAACTCGGCTGTAGGAATCTTGTAGATCCATCTGACTGTGCTGGAATTGAAAAAAGTGATGATCTTGGTGGTAGCTAGTGCTCCCTTTCCTCCTGCTTTGAGGTAATGCTGCAGAATATATGCCAGCAAAAAGTTGTTCATAAAGAACAGTATTCGCTTGTATTAGTTTGGTTTTTACTCCTTTTCTGTAACTTTTGAAGTCTTGGATTACTTCAGCAACTCCAGTTCTGTGACATACTCAGCAACAGTTTTAGTAGCAAGTTCCCATGTTGAGAATTTGTGTTTGAGGATAATCATGTCCTCCTTGGAGAGAAGTGGTACTGCACAGTGGTTGTCCCCAACAGGTGTCAAAGGCTATGAGAAGAAGTAGTTAATAAGAGTTTCAAAATTTAGAATTGAATTTAGCAGCTGCCACAGAATGTGCCAGGACTTTATGCCAGATACATGAAAATTGTTCAGATGCTTTTGTGTGCAACATTACTTCAAATGTGTTGCATGGCTGCTAGAGCCCAGAAATAGTTGTCAGACCTCAGTCCTATTTCTACTCCTGAGCTGAGGGTTAGGATGAGTTGAGTGACCCTTCTGTCCAGTTTGCCATCAGTAAAATAAAAATCCTGTATTTCCAACCAGAGAGAACTCTTGAGGCATAATGGAAGCCAAGGAAATCCTGCTGCAAATCTGCTTAACCATCTCATAAAGTGGGGGTTACCTGTGAACATCTAAGAGTAGATTATTTCTCATGGCAAAAAGACCTCAGTGATTCAGGGATTTCATTATCAGCAGTAATACTGAGCTTTTCTAAAAGTCCAGTTAAGAAGCAGGTTGTAATTCTCATACTCATGTGATGCTTGAAATAAGATAAGAGTCAATTAATTAAACCTGACACAGTAGCACTGGACCAAAGTAACTGTAAAACCATTCAACCATTTCACTTTGGTGTAAACCTGTGTGGAGTCAGCACTAACCTTTAGTGGAACTAAGGATTGGCCCTTTGCCTTTGAAATCCCTTGATTTGCTACAGAATTCAGAGGAACTCGGTTTATGTCTCCTCCATATAGACAACAAGAGAATTTTGCAGTGCACTTTGCTGTAAGCCTATGTTGGAGACTCTGGCTAGGCAGCTGGAATTCCTAGAGCTCCCTTTCAGTACAAGGAATTGGAGAGCACAAAATGGAGACTGCCCAGCTTGAGCTGTAGAGTGATAGATCATTTCTGGGAACTTGGAGAGGCTGTGGAAATGCACAAGTCATGAGAGGCAGGAGATGGTAAGGGGGGACTGAGTCAGCTTAGTGTTGTTCTAGATGATCTGGTGGGAGCTATTAGCAGGATAAGTTGTTTCTTTTGAAGTCTCAGCCATTGGAGTTTACTGTGGGCTTTCCATAGGCTCTGGCAAAAGGAGAAATGACTAAGTGGCTCCTGTGAGTGGCCAGATTTTAAATTCTTACCTTTTGAGTAGGAGTCTTGAAAGTGCCTGCTGCTGTTGCATCCAGTTCTCAACATGGAGGCTTTGTTGTGCATAGGTAGGTCACAGACTTCGAAGCAGCAGTTGTTAGGTGAATCACAGGGGAAGAGAGCATGCCAGCTTATCTTGGAGAGAAATTCCTTGTGGAGGAGGAAGTGTGTGCTGTTCTTGTGCTTGTCATTTGGGTAAACACTATAGGAACTATTAGCTTGTTTCAGATGACCCAGGTATTTTGAATTTTTGCTGAGCCCCACCACCAATTGCCTTGACAGGGCATGGTGGATGAGTGGGCTGGAAGTGAGAGCAGAGAAGTGCAGTATTATCCCAAAGTGATCTATGCTAGAAAAGCCCGGTAACTTCTGGAACAAAATTCATAAGCCCTTCCTGTGTAAACTGTTGCATGTTTATTATTTGCCACTGCTACTTCCCTGGCAATATTCTCGTGTTAATGTTCTTTGCCTTTGCTTACTTTGGGTTTTTTATCCAAAATTCAGGTTCATTCCTTTAATTCCTTTTGTGTCATGTCCACTTAAAAATGGTATGCTAAATTAAGTACTGAACATTTATCCCGAGTCAGTTGCTGAGTTAAATATAAACAGTCAAGAATGATAAAATACAAATTTGAGGCATTTTTTATACACACACTCACTCACTGTTAGCTGAGGGGAGATACTTGGATATATGGTTTCTCACATTCATGCCTAAACTTTTTGCTATAAGCAGCTGATACCTAATTTCACACAACTTCATGTTAACTGGATAATCAGGAAAAGTTGCTTTTCCTTTCTCTTGACTCACTGCATGAGAAGAGGTGCAGCTGAGCACTAGATCGTGTTCCTTAAACATCTTAGGTATTGCATCTTTGTTGCTCTGAGTACATCGCATTCTGGTGAACAATTTGAGTTTCCATAGCCAGAATGCCTCAAAACAAGACTTTTTGCCAACTTTGCCAAGTTCAGCTCTTGTCTGTAAAGGTCTAATCCTTTAGAGTAAGAAAAGTGTCAATGGAAGGTCCTCTCAAAGGCAAGCAGGGGAAAGGGAAGGTCATGCATTTGACCCATTGCATGGGTCAGAACATGTCTACAAAGAGTTATATATGCATTTGTTCAGATATCAATACATGTGACAGTGAAATTACTGGATACCTGTAGACAATGACCAGCTGTTCTGTTCCAGTTCCATAATGAAAAATTTGGTTCATTCTCACCCTTTCTACTACTGTACTGAGTTGGACTTTACCACATCATGAGTGTGGGTTCTAGAGGAAGGTTTAAAATAAAGAAAAAAAGTGGCGTTTCTGTTCAAGAAACTGATCAGCATCTTTTATTGATGCGAGAAATGGTTTTGATTCCAGTTGGTAGAGCTAAAAATTTCCCACACAGGGTAGTCAGTACAGGTAGTTGTAGTACTGTAAGTAAGAAAAACATTGTGGATTTTGTATTAGGCATTTTTACAGCTGCTTGCATCCCAGAACTTTACATTCAGGTGCAAACTGAGTGGATTTCTTGTACTGGATGAGATAAATTTGTATTTCTGGAAGAAATCTTAGTATAATTTCTAGATACAAGTGGCCCCATCAGTTAATTCTCCAGGTGATCCCAGAATACAGGGGCCTTGCAGAACATATGTCCTGTGTAAGTCACTGACATTCCCCTTCAATCATAATGTTCATGGAAAGTTCAAACGTGGCATTTTTGGAACAGCTGCTCCTGTCATTTGCTATCCATCTGCAAAATGGAGGCAGCAAGATTTAAGCAAATGTGGAAGCAACTTTCAGTTTTATTTTCATCATGTCAGAACCCCAGTGTGAGACCAGCAAATGCTTGTTTGGAGAGATGCTCCTGTACCTCCTCACAAGTTCTCACCTGGCACAGGAGGTTGGTTGGTGCCTTGGGTGTGTTGTTGGGGTTGGAGTTCCTGAGAGAATGGAAAGATTTTGGAGGGCAGCATTTGTGCAGTTTACAAACAAGTTTTTTTCATTTATGGAAGAATTCACTTTCTGTTGCCACTTGCCATAAGATTTTACAATTTTTTTAGCAGTGGGACTTTGACATGGATGTAGCTAAGGTTAGTGTTGGTGCTTCTGTTAAGTCCTGTTGGCCAAGAAGTAAATTCCTGGAATAACCAGGAGTTGTACCTATAACATTTGTGAGCTATCACGTTGGGTGGTGGGGAGCTTGTTGCTTTGCTTAAAAGCAACTGTTGCTGAAGAGATGAGGTGAAACATTTTTCTGGTCCTGAGCTATTTGTGTGATCCCTTGAAGGGATAATGGTATGGCTTAAAGAATGTAAACCTGCAATTTTTCTCTAAGGGAATCTTAAATGTTTAGCTTCTTGAGCTATTCAGGTGTTGGGGGTTTGGTTTGGTTTGGTTTGGTTTGGTTTTTTTTTTTTGTTTTGTTTTTTGGTTTGGTTTTTTTTGTTGTTGAAGCAACTGAGTGTGTTGTTTTAGGAGAAACAAATTGGATATTTAATACTCACAGTATAAACAAAACTTTTACTTTCAGCACATACCTGCTTGGGAGTTTGGGTAGTTAGTAATAGCTAGGTTATGTCACAATTTGACAGCGGTATTTGTCCCTTAAACAGGGGAGGGAGAACTGGTCTGTTCAAAAGGTACCTACTATGGGGTTTCTCTGTGGTGTTAAGGCTTCTCCCCCACTCCACCACTTGAGTCTTCTGCTCAAGTGTATAAGGAGAAGTGGTTTGCTTTGAGGAGAGATTGATTGGTGGGAAGTTAAAAAGGCTAAAATAGAATGCATCTCGGGGAAAAGGTGCTCACAAGTTATTAATGGAGAACTGGCTTTTTCATGTAATTCTTCCTGTTAATACATTCCACCGTTAATTGTGAATCTTGTTTTTACATCTTTGTCAAATTTGTCTTCATTTCTTAAGTTAGATCTGTAGGAGGATACTTTTGTGTCAGGATAAAACACAGTGACTTTGTATGATTCACTTTTTCCCTTTAAAACCAGTTTTGTTAGAGATTTTAAATAATTTTCAAACTGCTTGGATATGTAAAAATGCAGATGTGCATCCAGCAGAGCCTGCAAAGATGCAGCAGACTCTTGAGGTACCTGGTTACTATTTTGGTAAATCTATTCCAGCCTCTTGAGTTTCTGCTTTGGCCTGGTGGAAGCAGATGCTCTGTGGGCAGGTCACTCATGGGTCCATAAAATACACAAGTGGGAAAGGTTGTATTATGGGTATTAGTTGTGCTTCTGTTGACACAGCTTTCACTTGTTCACTTTTCCAGTGTTAAAAAAAAGCATAAAATTACACATTTAAATCAGTGGTGCAGCCAGCATCTGATAACAGTAATAGCTGGCTTGCCAGATGGAAGATGCATCTGAATGCTTAGCTCAGGGTCAAGCAGATGCTTGCCTGGAGAGCTGAGCTACTCAACAAATCAGGTTTTCTTCCTCAAATCTTAGGCTTCTATAAATACCACCTTGGCTGTTTTGTGGATGTGAGTAAATAGACAAGTTACGATATGGACTGATGCAGAAATATTCGAAAGGCTGGATCATTATCTTGAGAAAAAATTGTTGAACAATCCAACTGTCCTACTGCAAATGGCTTCTGAAGCCTCTTAGTGCCCCAGCCTGTGTCTGGGAGTTTGACCCGAGGTGCTGCTGTAACTGTAGCTAGCCCAGAGACTGAGTGTTGTTAGGATGGATCTCCCTTGTAGGGAAGTTGTTTCTAACAGTCTTTGCTTGCTTTTCACTAGGGTCCATTAAATAGTGAGTCTTCCAACCAGAGCTTGTGCAGCGTGGGCTCTCTGAGCGATAAAGAATTGGAGGTAAGCAGGCACAACTCCTCGGGGTAGTCGGATTTAAGGTGAACACGATCAAACTCAAAACATGGAAGAAATTGTGTGAGAGTCAGTGATGGTTATCTTAGTTTGGACAGTGAAAGGGACCAGGGAAGCATTTAGCTTGACCCTGCAGGCTTTCAACCTCTCTGCGAAGTTCCTCCTCGAAGCTTCCCACCATTCCAGGCAGGTTTTACCCAATCCCAAACAGAATTCATGAAGCTCGGCTTAGGAAACTGTTTTCAGTTCATTGGGATTTGTTTGGATACATTTTTGGATACACTTAAAAAGCCAGAGAGCACTAATGGAAAGTTTGCCATATCTGTCAAATATGTGAGTTTGCCTAAGCCTGTATGAGGCAGAGCATTTTGTGGATTGCTCTGTGGAAGTGTGGGGAGGTGAAAATTGATGCTTTGTCCCTGGTTAGTCTCACTTCTTTAGGATTAAATATTTCAAAATGCTTGCTAAAGCAGAAAAAGGAATTGTAGTTGGATTTTTATTCTAAAATTCTATGTTAATTAACCAAAATCTCAAATTTAAGTGCGTTTTCTTATGCATTTCTTACAAACTTCCCCCATAGTTACCAGGTAAGTTTTGGATCATATTTCCCTCTATTATATGGCAGTACTGGTATGATTGGCTTTTGAGAATGCAGTATCTTAAACTCCATGAAGTAAGTGTAGCTGATAGTGAAAATCTGAATATTCATTCTTTTAAGTGTTTTTTTAAAATGAACTTTTGTGGAGAGATGTAAATTGACCAAGCTGACGTACTCAAATCTCCCATTCCTTGCTTTTTCAGTCTGTAACAGATAATGTTGTGTGTCATTTTTGTTATGTAAGTACTTGAATGGGAAAACAACTTAAACTGAATCTCATTAATATGCTCACAGTTCCATGGAGGCTGTAATGGAGCCTGTGGTGTTACAGTCGCGCCAACACTGTACAGGAACTGCTCTTCACTACACAGTGAGGAGGGAATGTCACTGAACTTTTACATATACAGGGGCTGGAGCAGCAAGTCTCTAGGTAGTTTTGGAGTTTTCAGTCCCCCTGTTCTAAAAAAGTACCTTGCAGACACAGTAACCACCTTTGTGGTAATATCCCCTCCATCCTCTTACCAAAAACAATACCGTGTCTGTGAGTGCCCAGCTGATAATACGGGGCTCCAGCACCCACTGGGGACACAGCCAAGTTTAGATTCAACTTTATTCTTTTTATCCTACTAAAGGAGGGAGATGCATTTCTCTACTTAGTATGTGTAAGTCTACTGGCAGAGATCTTTAAAGAGAGTACTTGAGATTTGGGTTTCCAAACAGCATGAAACTTAGGTTTACCACAGACTCTCGGGCCATGGCTTTCCCTCCTCCAGAGCTGTTTTGCACGTAGTCTTTTTCTCCTTGCCCCCAGGCTATGGTTTAGTGGTTGCTGCAGTGTTTGGAGAACATACAGCTTGGGAATTATTTTGGAGGATTTGGGATAAGAGATGTTTTTAAAATGACAATGGTGATGGGAATGACGAGACAGCTCTTTCCAGCAACCTCAGTGAGCCGCTTCCAGCAGTGCTTCCCAATGTCTTCTGCAGATTTGGCCACAGATGTGATTCTGGTGATGGAGACAGCACCGTGCCAGCCTCTCCTCCATCCTCACATGTTTAGACTTGCTAGCCTTGTATAGACAGATAGGCATGACACTTCTGGAGCCCTCAGGCCTGTCAACTGGGCTCTGTATTGTGCCTGTGCATAAATAAATTGATAGTGCATAAATCCACTGATAAGCTGTCCATCAGGTCTCTGGGTGCTCAGTGAAATGGCACATGCAACTGACCCCTGACTTTAATCAGAGCAGGTGAGAAGCAAACAGAAGTCTAGGTGAATTGCTGCATCTGTAACAGCTTTGTCCTGGCTGCTGTCCTGGGATAGTTCTTGTGGTCTGCAGTGGGCTTTGAGAAGAAACATTACCTGCAGGCAAAGTGAATTGGCTTAAGAGACTGCAATTGGACTGCAGATTTGGATGTCAGTACTTAAACCTCTCATCATTATTCCCCTTGTACCAGTACTATGATCACCTTGGTGGTGGTTTACACAGGTTTTTTTAAGTGTTTGAGCTTGCTCTGCTAACCCTGTGAGGTCACTGGACAGTAGAGGCTGGCTTGCAGCAGCTGAAATAGAAAAAATAAATTCACCTCCTTGTTAACCACATTCTCTTGCTCCTGCAGCACATCTATGAGTAGGTGGCAACTCTTTGAGAGCAGTTGTTTCTTTAAGTACCAACAATAGAAACAAACACGCTAGAGAAATGAAATGGTCACTGGGGATATGGAGCAGACCGTTGTGTTTGGGCATTTTCTTTAAATCTTGGAATAGCTGCAGTAATGTTAATTTTGAAGTATTGTTTAACAGACTCCTGAGAAAAAGCAGAATGACCAGCGGAATAGGAAGAGGAAAGCAGAAGCCTACGAGACCAGTCAAGGTAATCCGTGCTCCCTGGACCCTGCCACAGGATTGCCACATGCTTGGTAACTCAGCACGTTGTGCACAGGCAGTGTCCTAGGAAACTAATGGCTCTTCTCAAGGGTGTGTCAGGCAGCTTGTTATAAACTGCTTGATGATGGTGTATTCTCTTCTGGGAGCCTTGTTATCCTTATTGGCAGGAAAATACTTGGCTTATTCACACAAACTCTTGCATTTTTATGGGACAGACTGCTCAGAGGTCTCATATCCTGCTCTGAAGCGTTGTTTTGGTCCTGTGTCACTACATATACAGCAGCCAGACTTCAGAATACAGCTTGTACTCTGTTCCTTGCTTTCCAAGACATGTGCCTGCCTTATTAGAGCAAGTTCTCGCCATGACAAATCAGGAGCAAGCTGTGCCCAAGCAGGCAGTGCTGTCCTGAGTGCTGTGAAAAACCTGGCATGCTCAATCCAAGTTCAGATTTTCTAGTAAATGGGCAGAGGGGCAGATTTTTATTTCTTTCATTCTTCAACAAGAAAGTAATGAGAATTGTGTTGACAGAACTGCTTTGATAATATGATAATAAGAGAAAAGGGCTAAGTTTTAATGAGCTGATGTTAAGCCACTGCTAATTACCTCTCAAACTCTTACAGGAGTGCTTGTGAGAGATCTAATATGCCGTAATTTATCTGAAGGCGGAGGAATAAAAGTGCTCTTTGCTCTCTCCTTATCTTGAAGGAAATTTTGGAGAACCTATGCAACAGTCAAGACCTTTAGTGTTTTCTAAGTACTTCAGCAAGTGCAGATGCTGTTCGATTGGATCTGACATGTTTGGAATTGAGAGTTAATTGAATTGTCAACTGTAGAGCCTCCCAAAAACAGCACAAGGGCTGTAACCCTGAGGCAGGCTTTTGTTGTGCAGAAGCTTTGTTGTGATAGGTGTTGCACTGAACAGGAAAAGGAGTGTCAAAATGTAGGAGGAGGTTTTTAGAATGACATGGTAACTTCTGTTCTTAAAAGTACAACTCCTGTTTTAATCCTTTGCTTTCCTTTTTAGGGAAAGGCACTCCTAGAGGACATAAAATTAGTGATTATTTTGAGGTAAGAATCATTTCATTGACAAATCTGCCTGAATTCACATTTTGCAACCTCTGTAGATAGAAGTTTGTGATGTGACGTGTTACTGGTCTGTCGTTGGGATCATAGATTGATGATGTCAACCTGATATGCTCAGATCTGATTAGGCAGAGGATATGAGGAAGCTGATTTTTAAATTAACATTTAGTTGAACAGTTGATAAGGCATTTTTTTCACTTAAGTATAGGTTTGAGGTTGATTTCCATTGGGACCTGTATCTCAGTTGAGGATATCTCTAGGTTTGCAGACAATTTGGATAAGGGTCCAGTGTTGCAAAAGAGCCCACCTGCACAATTCCGCTGATTGGAGTGGGAAGTTGTTTACAGGGTTCCCTCTTAAGAAAAACTTCCCATGGGAGGCTGGCACCATAGTGCCAAATCCCACCCCAGAACGGTGATGGACGTTCTGAAAATCAGTATTCTTTTTGCACTGCATAGTATCTGAAGTTTTTCTAGGTCTGCACAATCCAAAGCTGTAGCTTTTCTTTTAAGTTTGTTCTTTATTTTATGCAGTAACTTGGAGTCAGAAATTAAGTGCTTATTAGTGCTTACTTTTTTTCTGGGTAAATTTTTTTATAAGCGGTACACTGTAGGGGTTTCTGTACCAACTGGAACAGTTCCCCAGCTCCTTACCTGTCCTGCCTCGTTACAGTGACTGGCACAGGTGCTTCAGTGGAGATGAACATTCCCTACCACTCCTGTGGTGCGCATCAGACATGTCTCCTCGCAGGGAGTGGGCTTCCTAGTTCCATAGAGTAAATAACTGATCTGTGGCCAAGCATGCAGATTTATATCTTTCTGTGTTACAAAGGAAAATGTACTTGGTGCAAATACAAGTCTTTGTCTGAGGTACTTTTGTTATTTTGAAAACTCTGTGAACTGTTAAGGTTTTCCTCTTAATTTATGTTCAGTCTATGTAAATGATTCCCTGAAGCCTGTAAGGCTTCATTTTTAAGATAAATGTGTTTCTTCTGTCTGTGTTAAATTTAGTTAAATTTAGTATCTCTGTGGAATTCCTGATGATCAAATCTGTTTGTGTGCCCAGTTTGCTGGGGGCAGTGGCCCAGGAACCAGTCCCGGTAGAAGCGTGCCGCCGGTCGCCAGATCCTCTCCGCAGCATTCCCTGTCCAACCCCTTGCCGGTGAGTGTTCCTGGGGACACAGCTGGTGGCCTGGCATCAGTTCACTTGGGGGCTGTGCTTCAGACAGGTAATACAAGGTTCTGGACTGGGAAGTGTCTCTTGGTGAGTGATTTGGCTTGTTCTCCATTTAAAATCTGAAACTGGGTTCTGAGAGCAAAGCCTTGTCTAAGACCCTGGGACAGTGGCTAGTCCAGCTGTAGCTGACATGAGTATCTGAGGTTAAATTGCACAGGATGAATGTTTCTAACATGCTATGTGGGTACAGAGGGATGCTGGTCCCTAGTAAAGGTGGAACTGACCCGTTAGTTACCCTGTATTCTATTGTGTCGAGTTTGGGAGTATGTTGTGCGTTTGTGCAGCACTAGTCAGGGACATTGTGATCTTGATTGGACTCCTTGGGTATCCTGATCAATGTCCCACCACAGTTATTTTGGGAAGGCCTTTTACTTCTGTTCATGTGCACATGACTTGAAAAGAGCGTTAGCAAAAGCTTGCAGAGAAATGTGTGCATGTGCACAGCTGGTGCTGGGTTTTGACATGTAATTCCACTTTACTTGCAGCATTTCTGCAAGGTCTGGATGTGAAGAAGTAACCAGTGTTTTTAAACCATTTTACAACAGAGCAGCTAAAAAAATCTGTTCCAACTAGCAAAGCAGTATTGAGATGCTCTGTTGCCTGAGCTTTATTTTTCACTATTGGCTGGACCCCTCTTTAAAAATTTTCAGGATTTGTTGAGTGTCACAAAAGTCTAGAGATGTTGTGGGAAAGGTTGGTATTCCCAAAGCCAAACGCAAAGTCTTTAGTGATCGTATTATTCTGCAGAGACCTTTACACAGTTCCTGAATGTACTGAACTAAACCCCAACACTGAACACTCTGCTCAGAATTCTTTATGTTGCTAGATTTCAGGAGCTTCGTAATGCTCCTTGAAGGGAGAGCTTTGCATATGCTTCTAGAGACTTCTTAACGTTTCTAAGAATTAAAATACATCTTGTTAATTGAATGGGCTTTCATCCTATCATGTATTAATTCACTAATATAACTCTTTAAAGAGAAGTTAATGAAGAAACAGCATCTCTGAATGTTGCAGATGTGCGAGGGATTAGGGACAATTCTTTATTCCAGCAGATTAGATAACCCACAATGGGACAAGTGGATTCTTCCTTTGGTTTTCTTCTTCTATGCTTGTATGTGTTGAGTAGGTGAAAGTTGAACAGAGTGTTTCTGGTGAATATTGATGTCACAGTTAGTTTCAGCCAGGTCAGTTTGTCTCTCTCCTTTCACAGGTGCTTGTCTTCTGTTCTTTACTCTTGCAGCTAAACCTGTGATGTTTGCTTATTCATAACAAACTATTCTGGGCCTTTTCAAGATCTGTCCTCTTCTTACAAGCTGACTGTCAGTTGTTTGATCTAATCCCCCCAAAAATGGGGGGATGAGTGAAAATAGGAGAACACTGAGTGTCTTACCCATTACAGGTGTCAGTGTGATCTCGGAAGGAAGCAGTGTTAAAATGTCTTTCACATGATACAAACCTCCTCCAGACCTGAATTAATCTGTACTGTACTGGAAAATTTCTGCAATCAGAACTTGCAGAGGAGTTGTAGTGGCCTCAGGATGTTACCACTTCTCTTCAAATCTCTTGGCTGATTTGAGTTGCCTTGCTCCTCATTTGATCAGAATGGTCTGCAGGTCTTGAGAGTCTTGCGAGGCCGCTCTCAGGCACGAGCATTCTTTTGGGGAAGGAAGCACACTCTTGAAATTGGTAGTGTTATCCAGAAAACAGGTTGCAATTTAGATTTTTAAGAAAAACTGAAGCCTGACCTGACTTTTTGCTTTCTCAGAGGCATTTACCTGGCCTGGAGTTA
Source organism: Eopsaltria australis (assembly GCA_034509425.1). Classification (NCBI taxonomy): domain Eukaryota; kingdom Metazoa; phylum Chordata; class Aves; order Passeriformes; family Petroicidae; genus Eopsaltria; species Eopsaltria australis. Next base: position 73,191 of record JAVTVJ010001011.1, on the reverse strand, counting down.
CAGATTGGAAGGACTTGGATGATTATTACCCTGACTGCCAAGTTTTAGCAGTGATGGCGTGGCTTTGGAAGCCAGGGCATTGGAATACTGTGTGCTGTAATCAATGTAGCTTAGATAATTCTTGTTGTTAAACCCAGTTCCTCCACCACAGTTGGAAAATTAATCTACTATAAGAGAAAGGAGCTGGCCCTTATAGGCTAAATGTAATGGACCTTTAAAGGATTTTGGGAATTAATTAGTACTTTGCTTACCTTTCAAGAGATGGGCCCCAGATGTAATGACAGAAGTGAACCTACCCTGGTGTGTGGGTCAGGTTGCTGCCATTTAGCACTTCTGACTCAGTTTACTTTACCACAATGGCAGTATATCGTGAAATTGGCTGTTTGAAAATGAGTCCTTAAAAAACATTAAAAAAATGTGATTGTGAATGCATTGACCAAAATCTCAATGTTTTTGGACCTGCAGTCTCTTTTACCCCAATGACTCTGAAGCACATGTATTCTCAAAGGAAGAGGATGTGTTAACTGACAAGGAATTCTGTCCTGTGTGTTCATTTGTAAGGGTTTTTTTTAACTGTTAATTTCATTTTCCTTGTCGCTGTCTGCCATTGGAACAACCACTGCAGGAGTCCTGTTTGAGTTATCAGATCCTCACCATGCTGCCTGCTCATTCCTGAGCTGCTGCTTCGCTGACAACAGTTTTGGCAGAGTCAGAGAAACGCTTTTTTTCAATTTAAAAAAAAAGGTAGTTCATTGTCTGTTTTTTGACTGTGTTGCAGCGGCGAGTGGAGCAGCCGCTGTATGGGGTAGACGGCAGCGCAGCCAAGGAGCCACAGGAGGAACACTCTGCTGTGCCAACGCTGATGTCGGTGATGCTGGCGAAGCAGCGGCTAGAGAATGAGCAGCTGGCACAGAGGGGAGGTGGCCTCTGTTTTACTTTTGTCTCGGTGAGCAGCTCCAAAAGAATTTGAATCCTAAGGCATGTATCTAGTTAAGGAATGGGGAATTTGAAGCTTTTCTGCCCAAGTGCAGCCTCATTTTTGCTGGCCCCAGTCTGTCACCTTCTGGTAAGTTCATCTTCCTCATGAAGAGTTCTAGGTCTCAGGCTTTGCTTGTTAATTAAAATGGTGTGAGTTTTAAGTTAACAGCTCAAAACCTTATGTAGATCAAAATGATGTTATCTGAGAAGATAATCTGATAGATGCAGAAAAGCGAAAGATTGAAGTATAGTCTCGTTGTGAGAAGTGTTTGGTTTGGCCTTGCTTAATCTCAGCTGCCGTGAATTACATCAAGCTTTGCCTTCAGCAGGTTGGGCCAGGCTTCTTGGAAGAAGCTGACTCTGGTTTTGCTGAACTGAATCTCTAAAGCATCCTTTAACATGAACATGAAAGTGTGGTGCAGGCCAGGCTGCAGCTCCAGTGTGGAGATGAATGTATCTGCATGGGCACTGGTGGTCATGCTGAGGGACGTGTAACAATACACAACTTTCTTTTACAGGCCCAGCAAGGCAGCCCATCTTCTACCGGATCAGGGAACAATGAGCATTCCTGCACCTCCCAAAAACAGATTTCCATCCAGCACAAACAGTCACAGGTATAGCTCACTAGACAACATAGCTCTTGGATGTGAGGTTGAAGTTTGATGCAGCTTGTCTGCTGTGCTAGAGGGTGCCACTGGTAGCGGACATGATGTTTCCAGTGAGAAGAGCCAGTGTTCCTGACTCCATCTGTAACTACTGAGTGAAGTGAATTGCTCTGAGCTTTGTTCCTCATCCTGTAAAGAATGTTTTCAGTTGCTGCTGCTGGAGTTTGTCCAATCTGCTACTAAGACTTTTCTGTGTCACTGCTATGGGCAGTCCGTCATCTGTGTGTGATTGTGCTTGGGAGAGGAACACCTCAGCTCTGTCTGTTTCTGCTTTGTTGTATCCTCAATGTTCTTCTCTCTCTGGAAGTGAAGGTGTGCAGGAAACCTGAGTGATAGCTGGGAGTGTCTCTGTTCAAGTGCTGGGTCATGGGTGCATCACATTGCTTACAGTACAAATAGCCACAGTCTGGCTGGCAGCTCTTTGGCCTCTGCAGAGTCCACTCATGGAATAGTTTGTCCTGTCTAGGTGGAACATGGTATTCCTGAAAGTGCTTCCCAGCAACTTCATTGACCTGGAGTCAAGAAGAGGAGTAGCTCTTCTGACCATACTGCTATCTTTTTGGTACCTTTTAAATTACTGAGCTGCTTTTTTTAGCTGTGTCATCTTCTGTTGCTTACCAGGGTGCCCAGTTTTATCTGCAATGCACCTGATTTATTTCTTCTCCAAGCCTGCTTTTAATCTTCTTTGGATTTTCATCTCACATCTTTCTGTCTTCCCTTCAGCAATTTTGAAACAATCATTTCCTCACAGCAGTCTGTCTCAGAAATGATTTTGTTGCTGGGAAGGTCCATTCTCCATTAACCCTACAGGTGGCACAAATTCTCTGTTCACCAAGAACAGCAGTCTCCCCTCTGGGGGTACTTACTTGCTCAAGTTTGGTCTCTGTTGTGTCACTAGGGTCGCATTTCTTGTCTGTATTGTTAAAATGCTGGTCTGGTAAGATCCCTGTTTCCTGACAGTGCATGGAAAGGTCTGTGTGTGAGAATGATGCCACAACTCAAGAACCTGCCAGAGATTATGTCAGTCTTTGCTGTACCAACACCTGTGCTTAAAACAGTGATCCAGCCTGGAGGGAACAAGGTGTTTTTATTTTCTTCTGTGCTTAATATGCTCACAAGGTCTGTGTTCTTAGCAAGACATTATCTGAACAAACTTTCTGCCAGTGTTCAGCTTCACAATATTCCCCTGAGGTCTAGGTGGGGCATATATGTGCAGAAAAGAATCTAGGAAGATGTTTGGTTGTATGATGAAGGACATGTACACATTCTTGCTTTTTCCCTTCCAAGCTTGTTTGGAGTTGATAGAGTAAAAAAAGTAGATAAATTTCAATGATTCCCAGCTTGAATCACTTGTGGCAGTTCCAAAAGCAAGTCAGCATGATGTGATTTCCTCAGTGTTTTCAGTTAGTACTAGGGTCTGAGTGCTCTGAGGTGACTTGTGGTGAAGTCATATCTAAGAGCATGTGTTCTGATTTCATCTGACACACGACAAGCATGTCTGTGCACTTGCCCAAGTGAAATAACAGTCACTAAAGAAAATTTCTGCTGTCCTACACAGTGCTTCTCATGGCAAAGCTTTCCCTGCAGGCAGGAAGCATGAACCAAGTTGAGACAGAGGTGAGGTGACTTGCCCAGGCATCCTCTTTGTCTCTTGGGATTTAGGCCCATCTTGCTTGATGTGCCATGCTGGCAGGAGCTGTGTTTGAGCTTTTCTGTATGTTGGGAACAACAGTCAGCCAAGTTTGTCTCTTACTCCATGGTGTTGGCTTCTAGGCAAGCTTGACATTTGGAGAACAGTTATTTGAAACTCCACAGTTAAGTCACTGCAATCTCTTGTCAGAAACTGAATAGGTGCCTGCTAGCCACAAGTGTGAAATCTGTGTGTGCAGTTCTGGAGGGTTTCCTCTTTGTTGGCTTGGCTGTTTTATATGCTGTGATCATGTACATACTGACTCCTTTCCCTTTCCTTTCCCACCCCTTAATTGGAGTGCTGAATCTGAAATATTCAAAGATACAGTGTGTTTTCTGTTCCTCAGTGTAACTCTCACTTTACTGCTTCTCAGAAAGTATTTGAGATGTGCTGCACCCCATAAAACTTTCCAGATAGTTTTCACTCAAGACCTATAAAGCTCCTGTCCTCAGTGGGTACTAATACATCAGTTTATCAGAAACAAAAAAGCTTGTGCCCAATACACTTGCTGTCAATCAATATTAAAATTAAGACCTGTGTTTTTTGTCAGGACCACTTTAGAGCCCCACAGATGTTGTCTTTGTCTGCAGGTGGTTGTCTGTGCTCATGAAATATCATAAACTTGATATTCCAGCTAAGGGCTGGGATTTGGTGTGGGGTTTTTTTTTTTTTCTTAAGCCTTTTTTCTGTACAGGCTCTCCTGCATAGATACCACCAAAGAGTGTGCAAAACTCAACTATAAATGTCAAATTCGCAGGATGCAGCGGATATTTTAGGCTGTTGAGAGTTAACAGTTTGTGCTCTTTAGAGCTCTGTGCTGTCTGACTGTACCTCCTGTGCTGGAGGAGCCCACCATGCAACAACAAAATGAATAATGGAGAACATTCTTCCCTGAATGCCAGGATGCAAGGGATCAGTTCTTCTGAGATGCAGCTGTTCAGATCAGAAGGGGTTACACTGGGACATTAGTGCTGACTATTCAAAACATTATCCGTTTGTCTTAAGTGTGGTTTATGGTGATTTTTCCCTACAGTCTGACCTCACAATGGAAAAAATATCTGCACTAGAAAACAGTAAGAACTCTGACTTGGAGAAGAAGGAGGGGAGGATAGATGACTTATTAAGAGTAAGTATTTAAAGTTGGACAACTCTTCTAAAAGCTGCTGTTTAAAGGTACTTAAAATGCTTTTGCCAGCCAGGCTTTAGCTCAGGGGCTTGTATACCAGCTGTAGAACCAACACTTGCAAGGTAAAACAAATCCAGTGATCCCTTACCAGCAGGATAATTGTCTGGCCTGTGGACACTGTGTTTGGGCCTGCTTGAATCTAAGCAGTGTCTGGGGATGTACAATGCAGAGTTGTTGTAGCTCAATTGTTTGTATCATCAGCAGTGCTGACATCCCTTTGTTCTGTTGCACACTTGCATATTTTGCTGGCTAACCTAGCAGGTTTCTCTGCAGAATTCACAGAGTCATGGAATCATTAAGGTTGGAAAAGACCTTGAAGATCACCAAGTCCAACCATCAGTGTAGCACCACCACCATGTTCTCACAAAACCATGTCCTCAAGTGCCACATCCACACATTTTTTGAACACTTCCAGGGATGGTGACTCCACCACTGCCCTTTTCCCTCCACCCAGTTACTCCCCTCTTCTAAGTCCTGAGGATCTGACTTTGCCTTTTTGTTTGGCAGCATGTCTAGTAGCCTCTCAGTAGCCTAGGAAGTCATGTTCTGAAATGCACATTCAGGGGAGTCAGAGACATGTATAGAGATGAGAACATCCTTTGGCCAAACCAAAAGAATAAAGCTCTTAACCCATTAGTAATTGTCAGTAAAAGACAATTACCTTCAAATCAAGGATCTTGTCTTAATGGAGGAGTTCCAATTGACTTAACTTTCATCAGCTGGAGAGGCAGCTCTTGTGAAGTGTTGAAAAGCATTAGAAAGCACATTAAAGGGAGTGGAGGAGAGACTTCGTGTGTGTCTGGTCTCAGCACCTGAAAGAGCTCACTCAAACGCATGGAGACATGGGGCACATGTGAGCTTGTGGGAAGCAATCCATGAAGCAGGAAATAGATTTTTTTTTTTTAATTATTATTTTTGTTTTTACCAGACTATTAGTTGAAAGGGGGATGGTTAAATTTAACTCTGTTAATGGAAGTGGTTGCACATACAGCCCTGCTGCATGCTGTAGTGGTGTGAAGCAGCAGCTGCCACTGGGAGCAGTCTTTGTAGAGGGACTGATGAAAAGTGACTTGAGCAACAATTTAACTGAAAGTACAAAGAGAGTTCCTCCATCCTTTTCCTCTGCCAGTATTGTGGCTAAAGAGGGAGGATAGTCCAGCAATGACTAAACTATTTTGAGACTTCGTAGCTGTGGCAAGGTCTTAAATGTTTAACAACAACAACAAAAAAAAATTAAAATATTTTGCTTGTCTTGAGTCTCTTTGTACCTTAGCTCCCTTACGTATAAACCAGGATAACAGACCTTCCCTGTTGTAGAGGGGTGTTAAGATGTGAGTGAGTTAAAAATTTAAGAGTTTGTCTTGGATGTTTTGCTAAATAAAACCTGTTCTTTTATCCTGCTGGTTTGCTGACTTTAATTTGGTCCCCACAGCTAGCTGGAGAAAGTTCTTCTTAAGTGATGCTTAGTTTGGCTTTCTGAGTGCCTTAAAGTCACGGGCTTTGTTCTCTGTTCACTTCTAGGCCAACTGTGATTTGAGACGGCAGATAGACGAGCAGCAAAAGATGCTGGAGAAGTACAAGGAGCGGTTAAATCGATGTGTAACGATGAGCAAGAAGCTTCTTATAGAAAAGGTGAGCAGGGGACATCTCTGCAGTCACAGTTCATGTCCTTGAAAGCATCTCTATCTTCTTAACAGTAAAAACCTGCTCCTGTTGCTTTAGTCATAAAAGATAACTGGAATTCTGTCCTGAATTACTTCTCTACAAACTGGAATGTAATCCAAAGAGTGAAGTGGTTCAGAATGTTTTGATTTGGTCACTTTGCACAGTGGCAGAGTGATCTCTTGCTTAAATGAAAGAGCTGTAAATGCAGCAGGCATTCCTTGATTTGGCAACCCATACACCTGAAAAGTAACTCTGTGCAGCTCTGGGAATGCAGGAGCAGTGTCCTATTGTGCAGTGGAATTGCAGATACTCTCTGGGACATGGGCAGGTGATTTAGACCTTTCCTGCTTTCAAATGGCAAAGTTGGAGATCATTGCCTTGTGTAACACTGAAAACAACACACTGGGGACAGTGCCAGGCTGTTGTTCACCAGAATCCAGCCTGGTTCAGTACTGAAAGATTTCCAGCTTTCCTGATGGTTAAACAATGTGGGGGTTTGATTGCTCTTTCACCTCTTGGCCAGTTACACCTATTGTTTGTGGGCAAAACTACCCAGGTGATGGCTGGGACATGCCGTCTGTTTGAGATGATTTTGTCACAGAGCTGTTTGTTCTTGGCTGTTCTTCTACCCTCTCCAGAGTGATGACCTAGCTGAGACTGTGTCACTTCTGGGCATGGTACAAAACAAGAACTGAGCTGGCTGATCACTGTATCTTAGTCAAGGTGCATTTTCTGTCTTCATCTCCTGAATAAGGGCCTGATCAGAGCTGGGCCTAGCAGTCTAGCTAAGCTGCTGATACAAAGGGATAGTTTTAATCCTACTGCCAGTCTGATCTCAACTGATCATAGGATGAGTGAGCTGCCCAGGCAGCCATCAGGAGAGAAGAGTGAGGCTGAAGTGTCAGGATGGAGGTGAACAAATGCCTGTCAGACCAGTGCAAAGCACCAGCAATAATTTGATCAATGATATTCAGCTGGGTTTCAGATAAGCAGAACTGAAATAATAGAAAGTAGTAAAAATTGGTGGTGATTTAAAATACAGCACAACCCTTGGCTAGTAACTTATGGCTTATATTTTTACGTGGCTTTATTTTGCTTTCAGTCAAAGCAGGAGAAGATGGCATGCCGAGATAAGAGCATGCAGGATCGATTGAGACTGGGACACTTCACCACCGTGCGGCACGGCGCATCCTTCACCGAGCAATGGACAGATGGCTATGCCTTCCAGAACCTCATCAAGTGAGGACAAACAGGATTGTCTTTAACTTCAGAGGCAGAAATGGAAAAAAACCCCAGCAGTTGTGTGTGATGTCTTGCACGTCAGAATGTGAGAATGGTGTGACTGATGCATGGGAGGATCAGATAGGGACTCCTGGCAGTGGGGAACTTTTTCACACTGAAGTGAGAAATCTGTTTCCACTGAAACTTCCAGAGACTTGAACTGGAATGAAATGGTTTGAGTTGGCCTCTGGGCCAACTGTTGTTACCTGTTGGGAATCCTAAGTGCACCCAACTGGTTGTGCAGTGCTTGGGGTGGAGGGGTGGACCAAAATCTCGCATTTATTGTGAGTCAATCAATTTGATTTGCATCCTTGCATATATCAGTCAAAGACTGCTAATTAGCTTTCCTTTTTTTTTTTTTTTGGAAGTAGAAAATGGAGAAGCTTGAAAGAGAAAATCCATACTATTTAACTTGTTTTGCCTTCTGGTAACAGTGATCAAAGGGGCTGCAGAAACCTGGAAATGAAGATCAGAGACCCTTTATGCAGGATGTTAATGGAACTATCCAGTCAATTCCCACCTGGCCTAGACATATAAGTAGGACTTGGCAAATTAATTGCACTAGAGAGCTATGTGTGATCCTTTAAAATCACATCACTTCTCTGTAGTCTGATAGAGAGGTGCAGCTCTTCTTAGACGCAGATTAAGGACTTTATAATTCTTCCTTAGTTTGTGCTGTAAGACATGGAAAAATACTTCTGGAATACTTACCTGTAGTCTCAGTCCCTTTTTAAAAGGGAATTAGGTATGCAAATGCTTAGGTCGTTTAGACTTGAAATTTCAATAGTGCTTTTATCACTGTAAAATGTTTCAAGATCGCCTTTTTATCTTGGAGGAGAGACAGTTTCTTAGTGAAATTGGGAATGGTGTTGGTTATATTCCAGAGAATTTAGGGTAGCATAACTGTTCTTTTGAAGTGTAAGGATACTTCCTCACATAGTGCCAGACTTCAGGAATAGTTTTAACGGGAAAACCTGAGATTTTGAACAGAGGCTTGTAGGAAAAAGCATGTGGAAAGTTAGTGACTTGCCATGGATCTTAGGTTTCCATGGGGTTAGCAACTCCTTTGCATGTCTTCTGCGTTAATTAAACCTTTCACTTACTGAAAGATTTCTGTGAGTCAGGAAAAGAATCCCATTTTATGTAAAAATACTTTAAAACTCTGACTCCTCATGTTTGGCACATCCCCCTTTTCTGTACAAAAATATTTTGTTACGAATTTTTGTTACAAGTACAACTGATTTGAAATCCATGGCTCCAATCTGGTAAGAACAGATGCTGAAGACAACCAAGTGCGCACCCTTAGTTATCATGTTTTTTCTCCTCTCTCCTTTTCAGGCAACAGGAAAGGATAAATTCCCAGCGGGAAGAAATAGAAAGACAACGAAAAATGTTAGCAAAGCGGAAGCCACCAGCCATGGGCCAGACCCCTCCAGCAAGCACTGAGCAGAAGCAGCGCAAGAACAAGACCAACGGAGCGGAAAACGAAACGTAGGTTCTGTGGCCTTCTTGGTGCGTGGCAAAGCCACATGCTTTGATTAGAGCACAGATTCTCCTGGGAAATGGGATCTTGCCCTTGCCTCCAGGCTTCACTCCATGCACAAATGAATGTCATGGAATTAGCCTGGCATTTAGCAACATCTGGCTCCAGTTCTAAATAGTTTTCATTGAAGTAAAACAAGGATCATTGCTGAGTCCAGACTTCATGTGAGCTTAACTTTATTTTTTTATGAGTCTAGTAATTTTTTCAGTTGTGTCATGTTTGAAAAGTGGGCTCTGACTTCAGTGTTGGAAGTTCAGAATTGATACCGGTGTCAGAGTTTACATGGTGCTTTATTTTAAGGAAAACAGAATTGTACACATTTAGAAGGCTTGATTTCTGTGTATTTACTGTGAAGAATTCTGAGTTCAGAGTTTTGAAACAATTCATTTGGGATGCTGAAGGAATAAGATGCTCTCTGTAGAGACAGTGCATTGAGCACTGACCTGTTCTCCAAAACAGTTCTTCACACACACGCAGCTCAGGGAAATGGTGGAAGTGCTACTCTTTTCATGGATATTTTTTCCCCCCTGCTTCTTTTGAAGTTACTGGTGCTCTAAGATACTTGATATTCTTCTAGAGTAAAGCTGGGTCTCAGTAGAAATTTAGAACATTATTTTTTCAGAAGTTTTTGTGAGTTGGAAATACATTTAGTCAGAGACTTAGCCCTACCTTCTCCTAGTTTCCTTTATAGACTTCATTTTATTGCTGTAGGCTAATACCATAACTCTCATTGACACTTTTCATTTTTCATTATTAAATCTCCTGTGCTTGACTTGACCTCAGAGTTCCAGAAGCCCTTTGAATTCTTGGTCTTGGTCTTTAGAAGGACATGTGAAGCAAAAACTCCCACTGCTTTTGCAGTCTCAGCAAAGATGGCACAAGGCTGGGTGAATCCTGATACTCAAGGTGCCCTCAGCTCCAGGGATGTACTTCCAAATGGGGGTACAGGTACCTGCAGATCAGATGGGTTGTGTTGGAGAGCACTGAGTGCTTCCTCCAAATAACTAAGTTAGTTGGAGACATTTCCCCCTCGTTCTGGCCGAGGGAGCCTGAAAATAACTAAATAAAACTTTAAAGTCATCCTTTTGTATTGCCAGGTTTGAGCTGGAAGAAGCAAATGTCTGTACATGGATATTTTGAAATGTTGCTATTCATTGTGGTAACCTTTCACTTCCAAAGGGCAGGATCCCATTTTTGTGGGATTCTTCTTTTCCAGCAGTCTGGTGCAGCTGTAGTGTGGCTTATTCTAGCAGCACAGGTTCTGATGTGCCCTGGAAATCCTAGTCATGTCTGTGATGCTTCTGCTTGTGCTGTGAACCTGCTTTGGCATAATCCAGCTTTATCATGCTCTGCTAGGAAGCCTCTTGGTCTTCCAGGTCTTTTTCTTTGTTTCTTGCTGGTTTATCATTTTCACTGATGTATTTCAGAGTGGTATCTCTGTGGTTTAGAAAAACTTCTAGTTGTGTGCTCAATAAAAACTGCTTGCCAGGGTATGGATATGGTTCATGTGGAGCGTTGCATCTTCTATGACAACACTGGGGTTTCTGCAAGGTAGCTGTAGCAACTGGGCTGACTGACTACTTGCTTAATCATTAGTTATCCTGTAAGTGCATTTGTTGGATCATTGTGTATCAGGAACAAAATTTTCTGACTTCTGGAGGGAGGCTTTTCATTGTGGAACTCTTACAGAGGCTGACTTTTAGGCAGTTTAAATATACATGTTTCTAAAAGTTGAATGAGAAGCAGACAGCCAAATTCCTTTTTGATTTTTAGTTCCTCTTTGGTTCATGGTTGTTGCCGTGTCTTAAAAAGGAGAGGAAGGTCCCGTGTGCAAATTTAACATGAGCTCTCCCAAAATGAGTTTCTAGCTTGTGAATGAGAAAAGAATTCTCATTCAGGAAAATTAATCTGCTGGGGCTGGTTGAGATTCATTAGGGCAGCTTGGGCAGCCTTCAGCTGCACTAGAGGTAGGTACGATGTTTCCAGCATGTTTCTGTGAAACAGGGCAGTGTTTGTCTCAGAGCCCCCTTGATTTTTGTGATGGTTGCTGTGACAGGTAGCTATTTGGGGCAGTGTTAGCCTGGTGGTGCTCGTTACATCTCTGCCCTAATGAGTAGACTGATGGTATTTGTTATTTGTGCATGAACACATGTGCAAACCTTGTTGCTGGTTTATTCAGTTGTCTCTTTATTCCTTACACAGCATCAGCAGCCAAAGAATCACAGAATCACAAAGCCCTAAAGTCTTGGGATGGTCTTTTGACTAGCTGAATCTAATTAAAATTCAGGCTGTGTGTGTGCATTAGAATCATAGAATCACAGAATATCCTGAGTTGGAGGGGACTCCCAAGGATCAAGTCCAGCTCGGGGCCCTCAGCAGTTTCATATGAAATGAGTCAACATATGACCGTTTCTGGTACCGGCTTTGTTTTATACATATCTTTAATTTGGAATAAGCAGCTCCTTCTACTCGAGATTTTCGTAGGGAACTTGGCTTATGAGTTTTCCATTAAATCTATCAGGTAACAGCTGCTTTAGGCCTTGTTTCAAGTACATAGACTGTCTGTGTTATCAGCAGAGGGAAGTTGGGGCATTTCAAGATGAGCACTTGATGAGCTGAATGCTCTCTCTTCTGTATTTACTGAGTAAGGCCACCCTGAACAGACGTAGGACTTGGTCCCCCCTTGAAAGAAGTTTAGGTATTGATGCTCTGGAGGCCTCCTGCACTAACCTTGTGTGAAGTACTGTGTAGAGCATAACTGCTGTTGCAGAAATCCTCCGGGGATATGCTTTGGACTCAGTTTAGGTTTAAAAAAAGATATTTGTATGCTGTCACATGCCCATCTTGTTTACAGAGTGAACAGATGCAGTTGATAAGGGCTTCGTAGCTTTATGTTCACATGTGATGCTTTTACCAAACTCCTTGTTGGTAGTAATGAGACAATTAATGTAGTGTTTCATTTTTCTAATCCTAAAGATCTCAGTGTGTCATTGCATTTCACAAGTGATGGGCACTGTCACTGTTTTAGTGTAAGGCAGTACTTTGTCCTACGTTGCACACTTGGCGTGGAAAAGATGTCGAAGACATTATCAAACTTCTTTTGACCAACCACCTAGAGCAGAAACTTTGCACATCATTTACTATCAATAAAATAGGGATTCTTCCCCTTATCTCATTGCTTCTCCTAAATACACATGAGGTCAAAAATACGGTAAAGTAAATTTCCCAAGGGTCCCTGCAAAACCTGAAACGGGAAATAGTTCTGAATCCCAGGTCATTGCTCTGTTTGCAGTGGCTGTATGGCCAGGTGTGCTTCTAGTCTCAGAGTAAATAGCTGAGTTGAATTCTCCAGCTTTTATTACAAAGAAAAATTTGAAAAATATTCAGTAAAGCAAACTTTACATGGAAAAATGAGATGTGGAATGTTTGGGCCTCACTTTTCTATATTTAGATTATGGTTTAGCTGTCTTTGTTAAAAGTCAGTCAGTAGCCTAGATAGGTGTTACTTGGGACTTGGATTTAAAATTAATGTATGTTGTTGAGGTTTAAGGTTTTGTTCTCCTTTAGACTGATTATTAAAAAATATAGATTGCAGAGTTTGTCTAAAAAAAGTTTGTGCTGGCTGTTGGTTTACTCTGTGGAGTTGTTACTACCACTGGCAATATGTATTCTGCAGATGGTTCACTTTATCATGTCTTGCAACCTAATGTGTTGACTCTTTTTTATGCAGGTTAACATTAGCAGAATACCATGAACAGGAGGAAATCTTCAAACTTCGACTAGGTCATCTTAAAAAGGTAGGAACTAGTTGCAGCAATGTCTTTTTGTGCAGTATTCTGTGATCAAGAGCATTTCTCTGTAGAGGTCACTACTCATTTGATAATCGAGGGTTTTGCATTTGAAAGGGATAGCCAGGATTTTGTAGTAATTTTTTCAGGGTGGTGGTATTCACAGAAGATGTTCTTTTCTTCAATAAATAGATTTCTGTGTCCTTACAGTTAGGATTTCATGCAAAGTTCTACTCTTTTGATGCATCTTCTGTCACTTTGACCTATCTGGTGTTGGACTCTGAATGTCTAGAACATGGGAGAACAGTAAGGAATGGACTAAGGGAAGAAAATTATAAGAACACAACAAAAAAGCGCAACAGTCATTGACTTTTCCAGTTCTTTGCAATATTGAGTAACCAACATTATCAGTCCAATAAAATCTCTTCGGCTGTTGCAATCCAGTCCTGTTCAAGCAGCTGCAATGCGCATTCGTTCTCAGATACCTTGGCCTCAGTAGGAGCTGTACCTGCAAGTGAGGTTATATTTAGATAAGCTGTTGGTTACCTTGAAAGTGATTGCAGTGACCTATAAATGAGTTTTCTGGGGCACTTCAACAGATGAAATACTGGGGAAAAAAATAGATGTCTTCTACCATTTCCTGGTTAGGTGCGATCTCTGCTTAGGCCAAGGTGTTTTCTTTCGGAAATGAACCAGAGAAGAGGCAGATGTCTTGCTGGAGTGTCCCTCCTTTCCTCAGGTGGTACTCAAGCTCTACATTTATTTCTTTTCCTGTAACCTTGACACACAAGCCAAATGCAAAGCCTCATTAATGCGTCCGTACTCTTTGTTATTTTCTGTGGAAGGAGAAGTTACTGCACACCTGGAATCTGCTGGCAGTCTGCCCATTATGCTTTATTGACCTGTGACCACAGAGAAGTGATATGGGCAGGGGAATGCTGCAGGCGTGCTGGCTCTACAGCTCCCACATTGCTCCAGGGGATTAACTGTAGGTCCATCTATGCTGGCATGTAACATTGCCACCCTGGAATGGAGGAATCCATTTGGAAATGGACCTTAATGGAAAATGAAGTAATGTGTTGGGATTGTGGCATTGTCTGAAGCTGTGCTTATCCTTCTCCACTTTTGGAAACAGGCTCATTCTTTATGTCTAAAAATAAAACCAGTTGGAAAGGGAAGGAGTAGAGTCACCAGACGGATGGGTAACAGTGTCCCCTGAGTCACATACACAAATTGTACTGCTCAGGGACCACATTTGAATTGAGGTTTGCAGCCCTGGCAATTCAGTGATCTGAATTCTTGTGTCGTTTTTGAGGGCACCAGAACTTCCAACTAGACAAACACTATGTCAGAAGTTCTATGTCAGAAGTTCTACATGGCGTTGAGGAACACTGGCCTGTTTGAGCAGTTACCACTAATAGAACATAATGTCATTCTCTCACACTTCCCATCCTGTCCAGATGCTGTCCCATCACATGTGGCATCATGATATCCCTGCTCTTACTGCTGAGGGCTGTTTTCTTTCTCTTGTCCCACCAGAACTGAAATTCCTTCAAAAACAGCTGCATCGCACTTACTCAGGGAAGGAGCAAGACCACAGCAGCAAGGCTTTTTAATTGCAGAAAATATTAGAGACAAGGAGGTATAAAGATATGTCTCTTCCTGTCTGTGTAGGTGTGAACAGAATTGCCCAGTTAGTTTTCATTCCTGTTACTTGCCACCTGACTGCAAATTGACTCTGACCATCTCTCTGATCTCCCAGACAAGTTTTATGCCAATAACCTCTTCAGAAGTGGAATTGCATTTGTGTTTCCATAAGTCAGGTGGAAACACTACCTGCAGTACCTTACAGTGTGTTGTTTTCATTTTGGTTTTCCCTTGTGCAGGAAGAAGCAGAGATCCAGGCAGAGCTGGAACGGCTAGAGAGGGTTAGAAATCTGCATATCAGGGAATTGAAAAGGATACACAATGAAGATAATTCACAGTAAGCACATGGGATTCAGGGATAAGAAATCAAAGTAATTTTTTATTTGTTCTCTTCATAACAAGAAACAATCTTTTCATAATGGGAAGCACTTAATCCTTTTTAAATTGATGTTCTAACTCAATAGTCACTTGATTGTGGGGTGGTACAGTTATAGCTTGAAGTTCATGTGAAGACAAAGGCTTCCAAATGCATCAAGGTACCATTAAGTAGTCTTTCATTGGTGCAGAGTGATCAAATAGCATCAAAATTGTCAGTCATTAACACGATTATGGTATTTCTCTGAAAGTAACAATGTTGTTTCTTAGCTATGCAGTAGCTGTAATTTATTGTGCAGAGGATATCATTATTTCTGGCTTCTTAAACCGTGTCTTCCTCACCAGATTTAAAGACCATCCAACGCTAAATGATAGATACTTGTTGCTACATCTTCTGGGTAGAGGTGGCTTCAGTGAAGTATATAAGGTAATTTCAAAGTGGCAATCTGGTGTAATCTGGATTTGCAGGAGGCAGAATTTTTACACTTGTTTTCTCAGTTCTGTGTGGGTTATGGAGGGAAGAAGGGAGGACAAAGCTCATGGTGCATCTGGCTTGAATTAGACATCAGAATTGAGATCTTCATGTGCTGGCCTTTTCCTCAGGGGTCAAATTTCCTTCAAATATGTGTCAAAAAATATTGCACCAAGTCTTCAGTTTTTGGTAGGACATAGAAGCAAACCACTTGTTTCTTCAAATGCTGCACACTGCCTTGGCTAAACCTTACTGAGATGGCACAGCAAGTCTGAACATCTCTGTAAGTATGAGAAAATAGCTCCAATAATATGAGCAAAGCCTGTATTTCCTGAGAGTATAAGGCTTTGTTTCTTGTGCCTTCGTTTTACCCTCTGAAATAGCAGATTGGGGGGCAGTGTGTGTGTGTAGTTCTGGGACTTCCTTAGAGCTGAGAATTCCTGGTGTGTCCTGGTGTGTCAGTCAAGACCTGAGATACATTGGTGCTTGCTATTTGACTATTACACTTACAGCCATTCCAGTTCTCAGTATTTCCCATCTGTACTCAGAAGTTTGAAATTCGTGTTGAATTTGGCTAGAATGGAAATAATTGTGCCAGTGCAAATATTGGAAACTTGATGGTGCTTTATTGTTTTGATGCAGCACAACAATAGGTACCTAAACTAAGGGGACTAGTCTGCTCAGATGGGGGGGAAAAACAGTGTGAGCTGTGTGTGAGTACTTTGAGGTGCTTTGCTGGTTAAGCAGAAAGTTTTGGCTCCACAGATGAAAGCAAGATGATATGAACGTTTCCTACCTGCCTGCTCTTAAGAGTTGTAACTGTTATTAAAACAAAGAAATGCTTAGCCCTTCTTCTCCAGGGTCTTGACCAATCTATTAAGCATTAGGTATTAAGTAGACAACTTTTGAGATGAGCACACATTATGCCTGTTTGCTTACCACAGTATTTTGTCCTGTCTTGGAAATTATGAGCTGTTGCTGCTCTCGGGCAAGGTAGAAGATTTCTGCATTGCTCCTTGAGTGCAGTTTCAGAGGTCCATTCTTAAGGACTGTTTAAATAATAAAAAAGTGGAGGGAAGGATAAAGCACAAGATCACACAGCTCTGCCGTTGAGTTCTCCAACTTCACTATGTGCTGAAACATTATGCTCCAAGTTGGAGAGCTGAGCTACCAGTGTGAAACAAAGCATTGAAAAATCTCCTGTGTTTTGGTGGTTGTTTTTTATTAACCCAAGTGTAGAAAATTTTGGACTTGGGGGAATAATGGCAGGATCTTTCCCAGTATAAAAACTGCGTATATTTTGGTAATTTGGTCTTCCTGGTCCCTTTGTAGCTCTGATAGTAAAATGTCAAAATCAATGCAGCGTGAGTTAGATTCCATGGGGAAGGTCAGATCAAAGCACAGAATATTCAATTGTTTTCAGAGTTGCTTGAATTCATTAGTGAATGTGGCTTTGCTTTTTTCTCACTGTGTTGTAATGCTCATTTCCTGGGTGGGAATATTGGTCTGTTAGAGCTTGTCTGCTTTAGCAGTGTTGAGCCTGTGATTCCTACTGATTTTCAGCTCTTCTCTCTGCAGGCATTTGATTTAACAGAACAGAGATATGTAGCTGTGAAAATACACCAGTTAAATAAAAACTGGAGGGATGAGAAGAAAGAAAACTATCATAAGTAAGTGAGTTTGTAAAGCAGCCAGCCATTTTTTCCAATTCTTCCTGCATTTGGTTATCCAGTGCCTGTGTACAGGCTGCCAGTTTCTTCCTGTGTTTGCCACATTTCAGAAGTCACTTTCTGTCCCAGTAGCTACTTGCAAAAGTTCTGGTCAGATTAGAAATGTTTTATTTTAAGTGTGTGCATACACACAGAGAGTTTTGTATAAGCCCTGTGGCTCCACATTTTAAAGCACCAGTGCTCTGTGGGGAAAGTGCTGAAGTGGCTTCTCTCTGAAATGTTCAAGCAGTTTCACATGAAATTGTTTTTCCTGCCTGTCTTTCAGGTACACACCTGTGTTGTGCTCCCTGGAAGCCTCCCCCTTCCCTTTGTTTCCTAGAATAAGTGATTGTAATTGTGGCTTTCCAGTACCTGAAGGGAGCCTTTGAGAAAGATGAAAAGAGACTATTTACAAGGGCCTGGAGTGACAGGACAAGGGGGAATGGCTTCAACCTGACAGAAAGCGAGGTTAAATTAAATATTAGGAAGAAATTCTTTACTGGAAGCCTTTTGCTGTTGGTAACTCTTGCTCCCTAATGCCATGGGTTAGATAACTCTGCAGAGTGACAGCCAAGCCTTCTCCATAGAACTTCCAAGATAAAGCTGTGTTCTTAATTCCCCAGCAAGTCACTGGGACAAACTAAGCTGAATTTGAAGCCTGGAAATTAGGCTGTTAAGCATCGTGGAATTCTTCTGGAACTTGCTGATTTTTGTATTCAGCTATCTTGGATCTCTTAAAGATTTATGAGGTTATTCTATTTTGGCAAGCAGTGCCATTAATCAAGATGAGTTATTTTGTAGCATTGCCAGGGTTGGAGTTGCACTCAGGTTCTGTGGTTCCCAAGAGCTGTTCTGTGCAGTTCCTCCTTCACTTGCTTTTTTTGAAACTGTCTGAAGAATGCGCATGGGTTTGATTGAAGCTGGATGCTGTGTGGTATGTCTGAATTCACTATCTGGAGAAATCAGAATTAAGTCACTTCTATGACTAATGCTCAGACTTTGCTGTTTTCAGACATGCGTGTAGAGAGTACAGAATTCACAAAGAACTGGATCACCCTCGGATAGTTAAACTATATGACTACTTCTCACTGGATACTGACTCGTAAGTTGTGTTGCTCTGTCCTTTCCCGTGGTTTGACCTATTCACTAAAGGCAAAGTGTTTAAAACTTTCTAGGAGATTCCAGGTGTCCACACCAATGCTGGACTTCACTGCAGAAATAACCAAGGTGTACTTCCAGCATACACTGGTTTTCTAGAGACTCCAGCTCACAAACTGGTGTGGTGTATTCTGTCAGATGTGGTGCTTTACTGGTAAATCCTGCTCTTGGTCCTGGGCAAATGCCACATCTGATACAGCTTTCAGCCTCTGGATCTTTATGGGGGATCTCTGACCTTTGTACTTGAGCATTATGGTCTGTCCTCCTGGTAGCTTACTTTTAGAAAGGGGTTAATAGGCTGAAGGACTATTAATTTAATATATTGGCCGAATAGGTGAGTTGCAGACAAGCAATAACAAAGTGTTTTCTATCAGGTGCCTTAATTGCAAATACTCCTGGTTTTCTTTCAGGTTTTGTACAGTGTTAGAATACTGTGAGGGGAATGATCTGGACTTCTACCTGAAACAGCACAAGCTAATGTCGGAGAAAGAGGCACGATCCATTATCATGCAGATTGTGAATGCTTTAAAATACTTAAATGAAATCAAGCCTCCCATCATACACTATGACCTTAAACCAGGTATGCTGTGCTGACGTTCTTAAGGATGCTAAGGAAATGTAAAGGGTTACAGGGAATAAGAGGAAGTTTCCTTTGGTCAGATAGCAAAAAGAAGACAGGGCTATCTGGGAAAGCTAACTTGCAACAAGAAAGAAACATAAAATACATAGAACATTTGGAAAATGTGGAAAGGGTGTTGTCTCCCAGAATTGCAACATAAAACAAGGAGGTGTAACATTGTTAAGAATGAGCCCTTGAACCACCAAGTGTCTGTGTATGTTTTCTTAATGTCCTGCTTGTATTCTGCTGTTGAGAGCTTCTGTTATTGCTTCATAAAGGTTCCCACAACTACTGGTATGCTTCATGTTCCCATTCTTCTGGCTTATTCTTGCTGTAATCATCTGGCTGAAAATTTGATGGCAGAAGCTAATTTTGAAATGTTCGTTTGTTCGTATTGTGTGTCAGCTCCCAAAGCTGAGGACACACAGACTGCTCAGGTTTGCCTTTGAGTTAATTCAGTTACATCTGCTATGGAGAAGATCCTCCCCAAATGGTGTTGTATATTTTCCTTTTACCACTGGGGCAGAGCCACAAGGAGGAAAATGGAAATGCTCTGTTTTGGGATGATGCATATTGGCCACATAACTTTTTCCCTAATCCAGTAAATTCATTCATCTCTTTGGGCAGTTATCCCTGGCTTGTCTTCCTGTCCTGGTTGGCACCTTGTTGGCATTGTGTAACTGGTTTGTGGTATGGTTTGTTGTATCAGCATGAGGAATGTGTACGGGAGATGGTGCTGTTGCACTGGGTGTAGTGACCCCATTTCCTCCCTGGCTGTTCCCAAGTTGTCTGAGCTCTGCCTGCAGCTGCCCAGAGCTGTGATTCATCCACTGCCATCACACACAGTTCTGCTACTTTATTGTAAGCTTGGAGAAAAACAGCGATGATCTGGCTTCGTGATGGGTTTATGAAAGACTCTTGCCTAAGCGGTAATTGTCCTTTTTGAGCTTAGAAAGTCACTGGGGAGCACTGCCAGAAAGGAAAGAGTCTCAAGCATGCTGAGAAGACAGGGCAAGTCAGAACTTCTGGGCAGAATGAGTCATAACTCCATATGTATACTTCTCTCCTTAATCCTCCTTTTTGACCTGCCCTTCCAACAGGACCTTTGGGAGGGGTCAAAACAACCTGGGCTTGAAGCTCATTTGGCTAACAGAGCTCAGGATCTGGAGGCTCCAGGCAATATGAGGTCACCAGGTCATTCAAGATGGACAGATCAGCTCTTGGACTTGGTGGTCCCCAAGTTGTCTCTGAAGTTCAGGGTTTTGAGAGCTAAAACATCTGGTGCAGCTCCCTGTAGGTCCCTCGTCCTCGTGCAGTGTAGGGTTCAGTGCAGTTCTTTTCTTGCTAAATGTGTATCCTAAGGGCTGCTTCACTTCCTCTGTCTAGGTAACATTCTTCTAGTCAATGGTACTGCATGTGGAGAGATAAAAATCACCGATTTTGGACTTTCCAAAATCATGGACGATGACAGCTACAACTCAGTTGATGGCATGGAGCTGACATCGCAGGGGGCTGGTACTTACTGGTAAGCGATGCCTGAGGCACTTGCAAATTAAAGATCAAGAACAGTTTATAAACAGCTTTGGATGTGTGTCAGCTCTGTGTGTGCTGCCATTGGCTGCGACAGCTTGACACACTGGAGGTTTGAGACCCTGGAAACTGCTCCTTTTGAGGCTGGTAGCTTTTCACTGTGCAGTAGGTCAGTGTTTGAAAAACAGCTCATATTCAAAGGACTGGTGAAAAGCTGCATATGCTGCTGAGATAACAAGCTCCAGAGTGGGGCTTGGCTGCTCTTTCATAGTCTGGAGTGGCTGTCTTGCATCCTGAACAAGAACAAGGGGAATACCATACCTATTTGGAAATTCAGGTGCATCAGGGAGATGAAAAGAGTATTCCTCTGCAATGAGGTGAAGATCCATAGTTAGCTCCCGAAAAAGATGTAAATCTCACAATGCTGTCTATAGCCAGAGCTTCACTTCAGTGTCATGTTTCCAGCAATTCTTTATCTTCTGTGCCAAGTGTCATTGTATCACCCTTGGCTGAGAGCAGACCCTTGGTGAGTGCCACCGAGTGTGACTCTTAGATGTCACCCAAGCTGCAGACTGTCACTATGGGCAACAGAACATTTTTTGGGACATTCTGTGTTGTGCAGCTTTGTTCTGTTCCTAAAAATGAAACTAGCTGTACCCTGAGTGAAGCTGAGAGTCTTTAACTGGGACATGGCATCTGGGTTTGTATTTCTAAAAATATGTATTTTGGCTGGGTGCTTTCATTGTGGAATTGTTGACCAAGCCCTTTCAACAGCAAGTACCAGTTCTGAAGATAAAAAGAGAAGGGCTTGTTTTACGTGCTCTGGTGAAAAGAAACTGACTGTGCTGACTAGCTCAGAACACAAGTGTCTGGAGAGTCCTTGGGATCACTGTTCCCAGAAGGAGTAGGCATTGATGATCTTGGCCCAGAGATGCACAGGAATGAAATGGAACCCTTGAGTCCCAAGCCAGTATCTGATCGTAGAATCTTCTGTTTTAAAGGAAATAATACAAAATACTTGAAGCTGCTGCTCTTAACTTACTGCTTCCTTCTAATCAGGTATTTGCCACCAGAATGTTTTGTGGTGGGGAAAGAACCTCCAAAGATTTCAAATAAAGTTGATGTCTGGTCAGTGGGAGTCATCTTCTATCAGTGTCTCTATGGCAGAAAGGTAAGAAGGCGTTTAATTCCTTTTCTTAGTGGTGTTTCCCAAACCTTTTTGGAGGCAGCCCAGGCTTCTGCTTCCATCTCCACAGACTTAGAATATGCTCCCTTGTCTCCTTACCATCAGTTCCAGAGCAGAGTCCGTGCTACTGGAAGTGGGGAGCATAGACTAGGCTGTGTTGTGCTCTGCCTTTGGCGTTTCCTTCAGAAAAGATACTCTGCAGAACATCTCTTTCCACATCTCTTCCTCATGTTGCCACTGAGGCCGTTTTGGGTAGGACAGGTGTGTCATTCATGGTCTGAGGTTTTTGGTCTGGTCTTGTCTGTGACACTTTCAATGCCCTGAGTCTTTGTTGGTCCTGATGGCTGCATTTAGGGTGGAAAAAGTAGGTACGAAGACCCACTTCAAAAGTTTTTAGGATGGCTTTTGGAAGGGAAGAGTGTGGATCAGGAAATGGTGATTTGTCATGAGAAAAGGTAGTTTGCTTTATGGCAACAGGAGAGATAGGATAGAGAAGGGAAAGGGTTCCATGGGCCCTTGTTTTCAGGAGTCCCAGGTAACCAAGTGTTGTGAAAGCCAGGGCTGATACATGTGTGCTGCTCAAAGCTGTCAGTCAAACACGTGGAGCCAGCCCAGGAGAGACGAATGGGTGAATCTCTGCCAGCTCAGATGGATGACAAATGCTGTAACAGACCCACAAGGTCTGGAAGCAGGTGGAGATCCCTACTGGCCGAGCCAGACATGTTCCAGCTTGATCCCTTTTGTTCAGTTGAGTGTGGGAGCAATGCATCCTGGTCCTCTGGTATTCGCAGCACCTTCCCAGCAGTTGTGGGCTACTTGCCTGGAAAAATGCTGACGTCAGGTGATGATAAACAGTATAGAGCTATGGGTTTTTTATGCCTGTCACCAACCTTTAACAACTTTTTTCTTTCTTTTGGTAGCCCTTTGGTCACAACCAGTCACAACAGGATATTTTGCAGGAGAACACAATCCTGAAAGCTACTGAGGTGCAGTTCCCTCCAAAGCCAGTAGTCACGCCAGAAGCAAAGGTAAATCTCCTTGAGAGTCAGTCAGCACAGGCATTTCCATCCTCCTGATTTCCATAAAACCAGCAAGAGTCCTGTGTTTAATGCTCACCTATCACACAGTGATCAGTGGCTTTGCATGTTCCATCCCTGGAAGTGTTCAAGGCAAAGCTGGGTGGAGCTCTGAGCAGCCTGGTCTAGTGAAAGGTGTCCCTTCTCATGGCAGGGAAGTTGGAATGACATGGGTCCTTCTGACCCAAATCATTCTGTGATCCCATGATTACTGCAGCTGTCAGGTTGAGCATTAAACACCAGGTGCCTCTGCCCATGCTTCTCCTGGTACAGTATGAGCTTCAGTGCAAGAGCTGGGCTGTGTCTAGGGAAGGAATTTCAGCACTGTCGGTTGTCACGTTGGCCCTGCTCCCAAAGAGTCAAAAGCTTCCTGTTCTTGTCATAAAAAACTAATTCTTGCTTTGGCTTTGGGGTGCTGCAGGCATTCATCAGGCGGTGTCTGGCTTACCGAAAGGAGGACCGGATAGATGTCCAGCAGCTGGCCTGTGACCCCTACTTGCTGCCTCACATCCGCAAATCTGTATCCACAAGCAGCCCAGCTGGAGCTGCAATTGCATCAACCTCTGGATCATCCAATAACAGCTCTTCAAACTGAGACAGAGTAATAGGCCAAAAACTGCTTGAGAAACCGGCAAAAAGACTTTCAGAAACACCTTTGGAACAGACGAATCCATAAGGGTCTCAAGAAACCTGTACCAGGTGCTTTTTTCTCTTGCTTTTTTCCATCCATAGAGCATGACAACATCAACTTTCATCAAGAAAACCTTCAGCATCTAGGCCAAGCCATGTGGATAGGAGATGGCTTGAGGTTTATCCAGTCAGTGACCACAAAAGGGTGGCTGCTCTGAGCAAGGAGGGGAAACTCAAGAAAAAATACAAAAAGACATGGTTCCGTGTACTGTGAACTTCTGAACATGCAGCCTTGGGGAATCCAGGACGCCGTGTGTGCTTCATATGAAGAATGTGGACTTTGGAAAAAAGACTGGGCTAGTCCAGTGTTGATATTTAAACATTGTTCTTTTTCTTTTAATAAAGTTTAGGTAACATCTCCTGAAAAGCTCGAAGCACCAAGGTTCAGCTGGGGATGGTGTATGATTCTTTGCCCTTTGGAGGGGAAAAAAGTTGATCCTGCCTGTTCATGGCACTAGAAGTTAGTGTTTTACCCCTAATTAATTTCAATTTTTTAAAAATAACAATTTTTTGGAAGAAAACAGTTTTCTGGTCTCAGTGAAACCCATATTAGCAGGTTTGTGGCAGTGTCCATTCTGCAGTTGGTGGAGCTTTCTGCTCCTTAGGGGTGGCCTCTTAAGAATGATTCACCTTCTCAGGAGGGTGGTGAAGCCCTCAGAGAACAGGCCTGTGTCACTCTGTGATCAGAGTGGGTCACAGCTCAGGCTGCCACAAGATCTCAGCTACTACTTCATCACTCTCACAACGGTTGCACCTTTTTAATGTGTTGAAGTGCTGTTGTTTTTGCAGACCCAGCCCAACATGCTCACACTGAACTCTCCACACTCGTGAGCCTGATCTTGGCTGGCAGGAAGAGAGCCAGTGGGGATTGGAGCACGGCTCAGGTGTCACAGGTGTGTGATCTGTGCCCACATAGCTCTCTACTGATCTGGTTCATGTTAGAGCATTCTGAAGCTGAAGCTTTGTCTGCTCCTCTCCCTTGGGTGAATTGGCAGCAAAGCTCCCTCTATCCCTTAACGCTTTCCAAACTTGCTGACTCATGAAACTTGCTGCCAGCACTGCATCCGATTTCAGATGGGAGGGAAGGAGATAATGTTCTTGAAAGGAGCAAACACCCTAATTATTGTCTCCCTACTGTAATCTGCCTGGAGGGGTCTTGTACCTTCAGCTGGATCTGCCTGTTGTGAAATAGGAGCCTCCCACTCTGCTCCCTTTTCCCTCCCACATTGAAGGAAAACTGAAAACACAAAAAGTGCAGCATTTGAACATGTGGCAGCCAGGTTGGAGTGGTCTTAGCATGTGGCAGGAGTTCTTAGCCAGAAATATTTAAAGATGCAGTGTTGAGAATCGGGGTTTGTCCCAGGAGGGAGATGAGCACTACACTACTGCAATTCAGGATGGTGGTTAAAAACCAAACCACCCTGTGCATACCTCCCAACCCCTGGACCACTGTGGGCTTAGGAGATCCTTTATGGGACAACTCCACGATTGTACCCACAGCTGTGGCTGTGGGTGGCTCTGTTACCCCACTGCCATCTCCTGGCAAGTGCTGTTCTCCATCATGCACTCAGAACTGCCACATGTCTGCCTTATTGTAAGCCATCATCTGCAAAATACTGTGCTTAAACCTGATCAGGATCTTAACAGAGAAATGGAGCAGTCTGTTGGAATTAAGCAACAGGCCAGGGAAGTGGAGAGCTCTGCTGCTTTGATTTTTCTTACTATTGTTGTAGTGACTCTTGGGCTTCTAATTGGATTTACTCCCTTGCAGCTGCATTGAGGTGGTGTCTAAACTAGTGTTTTAGACAAAGAATAGAAATAACTGCATCTTTAAATCCTTAGCCATCCTCTCTTAGCCCTTTCCATGCCTGCTGCTCTAAGGCAGAAGTTAACTGTCCAGCAAGCAGCTTCAACATGTTTATTCAGCCTCTGTCAGGAGAAGTCAGGGTTGGTGCTTCATCCCATTTGCCAAAACTGGTGATTTGGTATCTGTCCACATCGGGGAGAATTCTAAAAGGGTTTTTTTCTATCCTGGTCCCATTGTTTCTTGGCCATCCAGTGTGTGCATCTCTGTGGGTGTGATTAGTTTTGTGTCAGAAGCATTTATTCCTGCTGTGCGACACCCATCCAGGGCCAGGGGACAGTGACAGCCTTTTGGGGCTGATAGCAGGGAAGAACCCTGGTAGAATTCTGGCTGCAATACTTCCCTTGTTAAGATGGGTTTCACTTCCAATAACAGACCCTATTGCCACACTGTTCATTTACTTAAAGTGTATGAAGAATTTGTAACTTAAACCAGGCCAGACTGTTTTGGCTCTACCCAACAGATGAGACATGGATATTAAAATAAGTTTTAAGAAACTGATTTGCTTGGCTTTTACTGTTTTTCTGCTCTTGGCATTGGCATGTGCTCTCTTGCAGTGGCTGCACAGAGATGACACAGGACAGGATCAGGAAGGATGGAGGAAGGGTGCATTCCATAGCTCAGAGCAGTGAGATCTCTGCATCAGAGAGGGAATCGCTGAAAATTACAAAGTCACTTAGTTGCTGGTGTTGATCTTGTGCTGGAACATAAATGAGAAAGTTGAGGTGGGTTTGTCCCTCATTTCCTGTAGAATAGCAGCGGCCTTTAGAAGCTATATGTGTTGAGGACATAAATACCTTTTATGTTGATGAAAATCTGTGGGTCACAACCCCCCATCCACTCCCCAGCCCATGGACACCCAAGTCTCCCCTCAGTCACCCACAATAACCATAGTGAGCAGTGATGAAACTCAGCTTCTTTAATTTCTTGGGTCTGGGCCTTGTCAGCTTTACAAAAATATACAACAGAAAATGAAAAAGGACCTTAACAGCTGAAGATGTTGAGTCTGTTTCTATCTGGACTGGGAAGCACTGGGGCCCTCGTCACATCCAGCTCCTCCACAGGTGTGTGGGCCCACTGTGCTGGGCATCCCCCAGGAGCTGGGGCCGTACCTGCCTCCAGAACTGCTTCCCCAGGTTACCCTGCAAACCTGACCTGACCTTCACTGTGCCTGAACAACTGAACAAGGGTGAGTGCAAGTGAAACCAAACACTGAGTGAACTCTGCTCCTTCCTTGCTGCTGCAGTTGATGATTTTTCAGACCCCTGTTCAAGTTCAGATGATGTGACAGATTTGGGCCAGGAGAGATGGCAGTGGTGCTTCAGTTGCAGCGGCAGCATCGTTGTGCTGCAGCAGGGACATGTGCGGGCAGCACACCTTGACATCCACAGGATCCAGATTCACCAAGGGGCTGCCTTGCTGGATGCTTTGCCTCCTACTTTCGCTGGTGGGAGTCATACTATAAATGAGCTTCCTCTGCTAAATGGGCCAGTCCCAGTTAAACCCTCAATGTGGGCTTTGCAACTGCTGCCAGTGTCTGGGGGTGTGCTGCTGGAGGATGTAGTTTTCTGGGTGCTACACACGCTTGGCTCAAGCAGTCTTAACCTAAACCTTCCCACTCCCAGCATGCAGAAGAGGAGACTCGGAGTGTGTGGGAGCATAATTGGGCATAGCCCTGACTTCCACCCAGCCTGGACCTACCTTTGCTACCAAATGCTAATGCATCTGCATCAAGACACTAATTTTCCACGGCTGCACGTGGCTCTGCCTGTGGTCTCTGCTTCTCACTGGCCCCAGTGCTGCCCACAGGGACAGCTGGATGCCCCCCCAGCCATCACCCTGGGTGGGGGCAAAAGGCCAAACAAACGCAGAGCAGCTCGGCCTCCCCTCTCTACGTTCACACCGAGGAACAGGCTCTTGGCCACAAGGACGCTATTGTCTGTTCTGGGAATGGTCCTGAGACACATTCTCATTCCACAATTTAGCTGCATGGGGGTTAGAAGGCCAGGAGAAGCTGGTGGCATGTGCTGATGGTGAGGAGTTGCATGCCGCTGCCAGCTCTGTGTGCTCTTCCCTGCCCCTCTGCGCTCCCAGCCTGCATCTCCTCCTGGGATGGGTTACTATAGCCTTCCTTGTCCTTCCATTCTTTGGCTGCAGCTTGTGTTTCACTCACTCTGTTGCTACTCATTTCCAAACACATCAGTGAAGGGGAGGTTCAAGTGCTTCAAGCTGATTCAGGAAAGGCTGAAAACAGAGGTTATCCACCATCTGCCCTGCCAGTGTAGGATGATCCTCATCAGCCCCCAGGCAGCCCTGGCCAGGAGCTGCTTTCCCATCCTCTGTTGCTTGGGCTGCAGGGATGGTGCAGAGCACTGCCATGGTCCAAATGGAGTTAAACACAGGGATGGAGATACAAACACAGGAATGAAGTTAAAAACGCAAGGATGCTGTGAGCAGGGGCAGGATGAAGACACGGAGATTCAGCCTCATGTTCAGGCCAGATCTCCCATCCCCACCTGGGCTGCCCTGGGGAATGCCAGCAGCAAAGTTGCAAGGTGATTGGCTCTGCTTTGCATTCAGGGGAAGAAAAAAATCCAGAGCTCCGCTCATCCCTGTCCTCTCCTGACCAAAGGTGCCAGCTGCATGGGAGCCACGAGCACGCACTACCCTGTCAGCAACCGCGTTGCTCTTGACTCAGCTCCACATCAGAATCAGGACTCCAAACCTGCTTTGTTCAGCATTGGCTCATCCCAGCTCCCACTAATCCTGAAAATCCATGCACTTACACCCAAACCCAGGAGAGTGGCTGCGATTGATGCCAAAACCCCTCCAGGCTAAAGGAACTGGTGAGGGATGGAGGTGGAAGGGGACATGCCCTTGGCTATGAGGTAAGGCAGTGGCAGAGGTGAAAATGAAGCATTTAGGGCCAACTGGACCATGCTGCTCTTGCTGGAAAGGGCTAGGGAACAGGGTGAGATCTCTGCTCTGTGGTCCCTTACCCACTTCCAGCAGGACGAAGATGTCGTTCAGGATGTGCTGTCCTCCACTACTCTCCAGCTGCTTTCCCTCTCCACTCGGCAGCCCAATTCCGCTAATTCGCTCTTGAGTCATGCAGAGAAAGTGTTTTTCTAAAAGGCAAATTTTTTATAAATGGCTGGAATTCCTCTCCACCCCTTTCCAGGAGCCCTCCAGGGAAGGCCAGGCAGGAAGGAGAGGCAACAAGCTCAAAGGCAGCACTTCTCCCTGGGCAGCCCCAAGCCCTGTCTCGCCCCCGCAGCGGAAGGCCAGGATCTCGGCGCTGGCCCTCACAAGGCTTCAGCGCCCTGACATTCCTCATGGCAGCTCCAAGAAAGCACATCTGGTTTTAATAAATTATTTGCAGCTTGAACTTGCCTGACTTTTCAAGGCTGCAGAAGAGAGAGCAGCAAAGACCTCTGAGAGCTGCAGTGTGGGGCGCCCACAAAGGGACTCCCTTTGCAGTGCTAGGAGACAGCAAAGTTGGGAAGGAGGGTGGGGGGGAAGGGGGCTGACCAAGCATGTTAAAGGACCTCGGCTGAGCTCCATCTGCTCCTTGCAAGAGCCAAAGGGATGATTCGTCTGAAGGCAGGGAAAGGGCCCTTCATTTTGGCCAGGATCCCTCTACCCACAGCTGAGTGTTGAGCAGAGCCTGGGCTGATCCTAAACATTGTATGTCAGCTCCTGGGGGAGGAGCGCAGCAAGGAAACAGGAGGTGCCTCCCTGACACTGCCTGCTCGGTGGAGCCTCAGCCATCAGCACCAAGACCTCTCTTGCAGAGTTGAACCCTAATAAGAAAACCAAACCCTCAGGAGCATCAGTATGGGGCCCTGATGACAACCAACATGCCTGGGCTATGGAGGAGCTGAGCCCCCACATGGTGTCCCCAGGCTTATCCCCAAAGGGAAGGGTACAAATGCAAAGCTTGGGGATGAGACCCTTGCTGTACCCCCATGGGCTTCCCCATCAAACCCCACATCCCAACGAGAGGATACCAATCACCCTTGCAGCCTGCAATGCAAAGCCTGAAGCTTAGAGAGGGAGCTGGACTGGCTGTTACTGCCTGTCTCCAACAGAGAGAGTGACGTGGCCATTCCCTGCTGCTGCTGCTGCCGGCACAAGGGGGAAGGAGCCAGCAGATGCCAAGACGGCCTCTTCCCCAAGCAGTGACCTCAGTACACAGCGCCTGCCAGGTGGGTGTTGATCTTGGCCCAACCAGTTCTATTTGGGGCCATGATGAAGCCAAGGCAGTGCTGAGCTCTTGGCACAACGTGGCAGGTGCTGCTGGTCCCCAGCAAAGCAAAGCCCTGACACCAGAGTCCCGCGATAGCTGCTGCCCACAGGGAAGGCTTTGCTCTCCTGGAGCCCTCAGTTCTGCAGAGAGCCAAGGGTTGGGGGGAACACCCTTGGAAGAGCGCAACAGAGCAGGACGTGCTGCCTCCCTGGTCATAAAATAAATAGACCCACAGAACCTGCCAGTCCTCAGAGGTGGCTGATGTGGTGTTCAGACCCTTCCTTCAAAAAATCTGAAGGCCACAGATGTTTGTTCTCATGGTCCACAGGTCCCCAAATCCTTTCCTCTAATGCCTCTGGCACAAGCAAACACCAAACGTGCCCCGTGACAGCCCCAAACTCAGCAAGTCATGGGGTGCCTCACTGCCACTGAGCACCCCAGCTCCAAATCTGGGTTTTCTCACCCACCCCTATGGTTGGGTCTCACTCCACATTGGTGGCACATTTTACGACCTGCTGAACATCCTGTCTGACCCGTTTTCTCCCAAGTGCTCCTGACCAGGTCAGACCTCCAGCCAAAGGCAGGCGAGTGGCTTGGATCTATCTCCGGAAGTGTTTTCCAAACCTTCTGCATGATGACTTTCACTCGAGCCCATATCCCACGCAATATTTCACCCCATCCCACTGCAGCCCCTCCACTGTGACTGCTCCCTACATGGGATATTGCTTTGGCCAAAACCCAGAATTTATTTTTCCAATTAAATGACGGATACAGATGCTGCGACTGTGGGAATCAGCTACTGACACTGAATATCCCAAGTTTTGGGTAATTCTGGGATGAGCCCATTGCTCCCAATCAATCTCCCCAGGCAAGGAGCTCTCCTGAGATTGTGGCCAGAGGCGCAGTTGGCTGTCCTCTGCATGCAGTCATGTCCCCTTGTCCTCATCCTGCAGCAACTCATTAGAGCCAGAGGGGTCAGACAGCCTGGAAACGTCCCAAAGGAAAAACACATTTCCTCCCGATCCACTCTGTTGAGTAGCAACTCAACTGGTACTAAACCGGATTAGGAGGAGAGTAGGCAAGGAGCTGTTGGCCTGTGTTGAAAAAATTAATTGAGAAGGGCTAATTATCTGCTAATCACACACAGCATAGAGGCCTCCAAGACACAGGATGAACCAGGCCAGGAAGTGGAGATGCTCCATGGGATCCAAAGTCTTTTGACTCTACTATGTCCCTTCCTTCAGATGGGTTCAGCTTCCTTGAAAGGAATGTCAGGTTTGTCCAGGATGGGGGGAGGGTCCCACTCATGGGACTTCACAGCCCCATCATGTCCAGCCACTGGTGTCTCAGTGGGTGGCATCCCCCTGGAGTGGTGTCCACGTTTTCAGGATAGGAGAGAAGATGTGGATGATTCCTTCCTCTCCTCTGGGCTGTCATGCTTGTTTGCAGTGGCAGCCATGGAGCCCAGCAAGGCCTTTCTCTCAGTGCTGCTGCAATTAAAAAATAATCCCTGCTTTAGGAAAACCAACAGCCCAGATGCTGATGTGCTTAATTAGCCCCCCCAGAGGGTTTGCATCCCCAAAGCCCATCCTGGGACCAGCCTGCAGATCCTTCCTGCCTCACTGGGAAAAAACAGATTCTTTTACTTTCTGAAGAACAGCCGAACAGTGGTTGGCTGATACCGATTCCTCACCCCCTCAGGGGCCAGATCCTGCTCCCCGCTCAAGGGAGCTTTGCCATCAGCTTGTCTCATCAAAAGCATCAAAAGCATCACCTCCCATGGGAAGCCCTGCTGGAGTGGAGGTGTGAAAATAAATGTTTAAAAGGCCTTTAAAAATTTTTTTAAAAGACCTTTTATGTTCAGCTTCTGGATGTGGGATATACTACATCAGATATTGTGCTGTTCTTTGTCCCATGCTCTCAGCAGAGCACTAGAAGCTGAGGAGCTGCACCAGCACCCCATGGCTGAAGGGACTGGACTTGTGGTGGAAGATGCAGTCAGTTGTGTCCAACTTCAGCATCCACATTTGGGCTGGAAGCTGCCCGGCTCTGTGCCACAGGGATGGATGGAGGAAGATTCAGCTGGGCTGGCTGTGCTTGGGATGTGAGGGTGCCGGGCACCCAGAGATGCAAGCAGCGATGTGTGATGGGAGCTCGCGGCAGCCCTTGGCTGCTCTCCCCGGCGAGGTAGGGTCCCACGCTGAGGACCCGCAGCGGGACCCGACGCGGGACTGGCGGCATTGAGGGCATCTCCCTCGCATCCTTCGCCCCATACCGGGGCATCGCGACCCGGGGTGTGGAGAGGGCTGCGTGGGTACTCTGCTGGGAGAGCCAGCCATCCCCGGGCGTCTGCAGCGATGCTCTGTCCAGGCTGGGCTTCGCTTCTGTCGCTCACCCGCTTCACCGCCGGACCCCCCGCCCCAGCGATGCGCTGCAGCGGGCGGAGCCCCCCCGGGCTCGGGCCGCGCCCCGCTGTTTCGCCGCCGCTGGGCCGGGCCCCCGTCCGCTGACGCAGCGTCTCAGGCCGGCGCGCACGCTTCGGGTTTTTTCTTATTTTATTTTGTAACATTTTCTCCCCCGCTTCTTTCCCTCCCTCTCCCGCTCTCGTCCCTCCTCCTCCTCCTCCTCCTCCGCCTCCTCCCCCTCCCCCCACCCCCGATCCCCCGGCCCGGCAGAAGCGGCAGGAGCGGCCCGAGCGGAGCGGGCAGCGTCGGGGATGGGGCGCGGCTCAGCGGGACCGCGGGCCGTCTGCTCCCCCCTGTGCCCCCCTCTCCGCGGCCCCCTTTGCTGCCTCCTCGGGCTCCAGCTGGTGCTCGGCGCTGCGCACCCAGGTGGGCCCGCGCTCTCCCTCCCTTCCTCCACTTTCCCGAGTTTTATTATCGGGGGGAAAGGGGCGGCGAGGAGCCAAACTACGTCGAGAAGCCAAACCACGGTTGGGGGACCTCCCCGGCCGGGCTCCCCTGGGGAGGGGGCGGCGGGACCCCGGCGGCGGCGCGCAGGGCGGGGGGGAGGCCGCCTCGCTCTAACGCGTATCTCATCGCTGTGGCTTATTTCCTCGCGGAATGTTTTATTTGCTTTTACTACAGTTTGTTTTACTCCATCCCACTCCGGCCGTGGTGCGTTGCGGTGCGTTTTGTTTTCTCCAGTTTGATCGCGCCGTGTTTTCTTCCCGTTCCCCCGCGTTTTCACTCCCTTTTATCACTCCTGAGTTTAAGTCCCCGCGCCGAGCGGCCACGCAGCGCCGGCCGAGGCCGGCGGAAACGCTTCCGCGGCCGCGGGGGGAGCCAGGGGGTCTCCTGGGCCGGGGGGCGGCCGCCGGCGCGCTGCGCTCGGCAGCACCGCTCCAGCCCTTTGTTTGTCCGGGGAGGGCAGTTCGCGGAGTGGGAGGTCGGGAAGGGGCCGAAATGGTTTGTTGGAGTTTTCCGCCCTCTCCCATTCTGATCCGCTCCCCTCTCCCGACTTTTTAATCTTATGAAAATAAGTACCCCCCGGGATCAGGGCCCGAGTGGGTATTTGCAAACTTTTCTTTTCTTTTTCTTTTTTTCTTTTTCTTTTTCTTTTTCTTTTTTTTTTTTTTTTTTTTTTTTTTGTGTAACTCATCACAATAAAGTCAACGGGTTGTATTTTATCTTTTTTTAACCTTCTGAAGACACCATGAGCCAGACACTGGAGGCTCCTCTTCAGGGCCCCTGAAATTGCCGTTTGTGACCCTTTTTATCCCAGAATAGTCTAGCCTAAAACTAAGGAGCTGCTTTTGGGGCTTCCTTGAATTCTTTTGTCCCTATTGATAAAACTTAAAAATTTTCAAAGAAAGCAAAATTGGCTACTTTTGCCTGAAAATAGCAACTGTAAGCCCTTGGCATATTTTATTAGAGCACATGTAACAAATCCAAAGCAGATTTGAAAGTGGCAGCATAGGAGCACACTGATCCCCTGCCCCCACTCCCTTTGCCCCCTGCTTTCCCCTGGGGCTGAGCCACCTCGCTCAAGGGGCAAACATGGGATCATGGGCATGATGACAGTGGGCAACAATCCCATGTCAAGCAAGGGATCAGTTCTGGCATCACAGGAGAAACTGCTTGGCTGGGAGATGGAGAAAGTAGGAGGCAATGGGAAAGGAGACTCCTGTACCCTGGGGAATATGGAAGAGCAGTCAGGGTTTGCTGCTGTTTGTAGACGTCTCAGCTGGGCTTTCCATAGCTGAATTCTGTTAGACTTCCCCATAATATACTTGAGGGCCGTGAATTCCTCTTTTTGTGGGCTTTAAGGGAGTTATTTCATTTCAGCAAGGTTTTGCTACCTTTACAGGCCAATTCTGGCTGTTTCATCTCAAAAAATGTCAGTGGGATCCAGGTCTGGCAATCCTGAGGACAGAGGCACCTCTGTCCCAGCTGTGAGGCGGGAGCACAGTGGCAGCCGACCCCATGCTGGGCCTGGGCGAGGAACAAGGCAGCTTTCAGCAGCTGCCAGCCCACAAGGCCGTGTTGGATGACTTGCTGGTGCTGAGCACCCTCAGCTCTTTCTCCTCCCCATCCCCACTTTTGGCTGTTCCTGCCCTGCATCAGTCCTGGTTTGGACCCAGTGGATGAAGGGGGCAGAGGATGGTGCCAATGGAAGTGCCACATCCAGGATCCCCCAGCAACAGGCTGGTTTGCAGCTCAGAGGGGATCCTCACTAAGAGTTTGGGATCAGGATGGAGTAGTCCCAAGAGTTCCTTGTTTGCAAGGACACTTTCAGTGAGGCCCGGCCCAGCAGACAGCATTGATTCCCCTGGGGTTCTCTTGCTTCCTTGAGAGGTTTGTGCCAAACCCTGACCTTCAGGACAGCCAGAAAGGTGGAGCAGAGCTCTTGGCAGAAGGTTTGGGGTTCCTTGCTGGGATATCTCCTCCAACTGACCCATCTGTGCAGCATTGGGTGGGCACCCACATGCCTTCCCAGGGAAACAGAGGCAGCAGCTCCCATCCTGCCATAGCTACAGGCAGGAAAAGGTCCTTGTGTCAATGCCAGGACTTGGTGCTGGATCACCTTCCCACCTATCCAGTGCTCAGTGTAGGTCCTGCTGTGTCAGTTGTGGGGTAAAAGAGAACGCAAAAGGGACCTGGAAAGAATTTACAGCCTGCAGAGCAAACAAAGCAGCCTTTGCATGAATTTCTCGCATCATTTTCCCTTTCCTAATGGAAATAGCTTGTTACATGGCAAATGCAGCCCCAAGAAATTATATCTCGATCTTGTTCAGACTGTTTGGGAGCAGGAAAAGGGATCAGAGGTGTTAGCTTTGCTGCTGGAGCCTAGCAGGGCACAAGGGACAGTAGAGACCTCCCCACTGTCTGCAGCCACAGCAGTCTCTGGGACGTGGCAGCAGGGCTGGGGATGGTGCTTGCGCAAGAATGACGAGTGAAACGAGGTCTGATTTAACCTTCCATGCAAAACTGTCTCCTTCCTGTAAAGCCACCCAGCTGGTGTGGGGACCCCAGGAGATTTCCCGTGGGGAGGTGCTCCTTGCCAGCACTTGTGAAGGTGTTTTCAGGCTTGAAGTCCTGGTGATGGTTAAAGCCACGTTGCAGATTTTTCTCTCTGGCTTTATTTTCTTTCTGGCTGGATTTTGCACCTTTCCCTGCAGGCAGAGGCACTCTCCTTAAGTATTACTTCCTTAAGTATTTTCCAAGGAAACATTTTGCCCCAAAATCAAAGCAAATGTGTGCAGAGGGTGTATAATCCCTCTGTACTAAATCATTTTTTCCAGATGATAAATCCATCACAAGAGGCTCTGGTCCCATTGCCTCAGTGGGTGCTTGGAGCAGGGAAGCAAAGGAAGCTTTGGTCCAGCTCTGCCAGAGGTCCCACTGTTACCCACTGGATCATCATGCCCTGCTCCGTTCCATGAATGCGACTGGATCTTGGCCCTCCCACCCACTCCAGCCCATACCAAATCAGCATTTCCTGAAGGGTTGTTTAAGCAATTTGTAAAATTTGGTTCTTCACGTGCAGTGAGGAGCAGGATTTTAATTAATCTGAACTGTGCACAGCTCACAGAGCATTGACATTTTTCTCATTCCTAAGATTGCTTGGAGCCCAAAAGAGTCCCACACAGATGCTCTTGTTCTTAAAGAACCCATCTGTAATTTCTTAAGGATTAGAAAATGATTAGTGGATAGACTTGCAAATTCCTGGGAACACTCTTTAGTCTAGCAGCAAAGGTTTGGCTGCTTTAGGGGTCACAGGGTATTTTCCAATATCATCTCAATCCCACTGCTCAGTCCTGCACCTCGTGCTGTCCCAATAGGGATGTATGTGGGATTTTCCATGTAAAACAGCCTTGTTTGCAGGATGGTGCAGAGGTGGAGTGGACAGACTGAGCTTTTCCCATTCCTCCACCTGAATCCAGACACAGCGACTTGGGGCTCTGCAGTAATAGCTCCATTACCCCAGTAATACCTGGCCTGGCGGTGCTGGGCATGAGGCATGCAAAGGGCACCCAGTAGGAAGTTTCATGGTAAATATAATTTTAATTAAAAAAAAGAAAAAAGTGGGACACCAGATGCTGCCCCTGGTGGTGTGAATGTTCTTGGGTTTGGTGAATAGGGAAGTAACATTAGGAGTGGTGCTGGAGAATCAAGGGAGGAGAAATCTATGCGTCTTTCATCATTTTGGGGGGAGTTTCTTTAGTAGTTCTGAAAAATTTCATATGTCTTCAGCCAACTGTGCTGGAAGCACCTTGTCTACGAGGACGTGTCAGGGCTGTCCTGCACATCACATCACACCACTGGCCGTTTTGCTGGCCAGGGGGTCTGGGATGCTGGTGGGTGAGGGAATGGGGACAGTCAGAGGAGCTGGGGCCAGAGCAGTGCTCAGGGGTGAGTGTTCAGCTACTGTGTCCTGGGAGGGAGCCTTTGCCTCTCCCACTGTGCTCTTGGTGGGTCCATTGCACTCCTCCATCCTGGCTGGAGCCCATTCATTGGATGGTGCTGCCTTCATCTCCCTGCATTCCTGAATCAGCCAGAACCTCTGGATGAATGAAGCTGCTGCAGGGCTGGAGCCTGGGTCAAGTCTAGGGGGAAATTGGGGAAAATTTCCATCCTTCTATCCTTTTCTGGGTACCACAGAGCAGGTTCTGGGACTCTGGTCTCCCTTGTGGCCACTGCTGTGATGAGTCCCCTGGACTGCCCAGGGACAAGCACCCCTTCTGGAGTGCATTTATTTGTCCGTGTCCCAGGCAGGATGCTGGGAGAATGGGCTTCTTAAAGTCTGCAGAGAGACTGAAGTGAAACATGTGACCCCCTTCCAAAACCTTTACTAGACAGCAGGAGTGAGCAGGGTGGTAGGTAGTCATCATTGCAGCCAAGTAAGGAGCTCATCTCATACCGCTTCCACCATATAAACAGCAGGTTTTTTTCTGGCTGCTGGGCTAGCCAAGGGGAGTTTCTCAGCTGCAAGTGCACATCCTGCTGCTCCATACCCTGAACCAGACCATCAGAAGCTTCTCTTTCTTCTTTGTAGCAAGAGGTCCTTAACTCCCTGAAGTCTGTTTTTAAAAAACAAAACAACAACCACCCTCTTTTATTCTGGAGCTTGGCTTGCAGCACCCAGAGCTGCTTCTGGCAAGTCTGGCCCCAGCTGAGCCCCAGGGTTGTGCTGGGCTGAGTGAGTCTGTGGGATGTTGGGCATCATTGCTCATTTGCTGCAAACCTCTAGTTTAGGAGTGAGGGTTGTATCTCCTCTTAGCTCTGGAGCAGATGGGACCGGTGACCTTCCTGACCCAGACGTGTCCTGGGGCTGCTGGTATGGCTGCATTTCCTTCCCTTTTATTTTTTTTTAGTCTGAAGTTCCTCTCTAAGGGGTTCCATGGAGTTACAGATGCCAAAAGCAGCTGGCAGGGAGGTAGAGCTGTAATGTTCTTCCCGCAGTCTGGGAATGCTCTCCTGTCGTGTGATCACTGGCAGCAGGGATGCTCTAGCTCTGCTGTTGGGAGCTCCCATGGACACAGCTGATGCTTTTATCACTGATCCCCATTCCCAGCCCACAAAAGGATGCACAGGCTCCTTCCTTGGGCCAAAAATTGGTGCTCTTCATGACAATGGCTATGCTTTTCGCTCTTCTCCACACCAAGACCGTAAGGATGGCATCAGCTATGCCTGGACTGACTGCTGGAGCTGGGCTTTGCTGGGAACTTCTCTCAAGGTAGGGGATTTTCCTCCAGAGGAATGATTTGTCCAGTAATATGAAATTCAAGATGGAGTTGGGGCTTTTCTGTGGCCCTGCTGGATCCCACAGCAGAGCTGCCTGGGCATGGTCAGGGGGGCAGTCCTGGGGTCCTGCCCTCCCAAATGTCACTGGAAGGTGAATCATCGGGCTGTTCTCTCCCCGTTCCAGCAGTTCCCTCTTCTCCTCAGGGCTGTGCAAGCTGGGCCCAGCTGAAGCTCTGTCAAGTGAAGCTCTCCTGTATTCCATGAGCAACGATTTTTGGTTTTTTGTAGAGTCTCAAAATGGCTTGGATTGGAAGGGTCCTTAAAGACCATTTCCTTCCACCTCCTGCCATGGGCAGGGACACCTTCCACTAGACCAGGTTGCTTCAAGCCCCATCCAACCTGGCCTTGGACACTGCCAGGGATGGGACAGCCACTGATTCTCTGGGCACCCTGTGCCAGGGCCAACCCACCCTCACCCACCCTCACAGGGAAGAATTTCTTCCCAATATGCCATCTAACTCTGCCTTCTTCCAGCTTAAAGCCACTGTCCTGTAACTCCAGGCCCTTGTCCCCAGTTCCTCTCCAGCTCTCTTGGAGCCTCTTTAGGCACTGGAAGGGACTCTTAAGGTCTCCCTGGAGACTTCTCCAGACTGAAAATGCCCAGCTCTCCCAGCCTGTCTGCATTTTTTTGGTCACCTTTTTCTGTTTCTTTTATTCCAGGGGAATTTTTCTTTTCTGTTGCTTATCTTTCCCCCATACTTCATGCATCCCCACCGTGTTTATCGTGGATGAGTTCCCACTTCCTGTAGTTTTTCATCTATCAGTGCCACGTGGGTTTCACATGCTCACCCTTGGGCTACAAAATGGGCTGAAAAGTTGGCGGTTTGGAGTAGGTGGCTTGGGACTTCTCTGTCCTGTTTGCTGGTGGGCGAGACATATGACATGAGGGTGTTCAGGCTGAACAGGGGTTCCTTTCTGCACCGTGCAAGTGAAAGTTGGGTTTCTTGCTGCAGGTAAAGCTTTTTCCTGGGCTCACAAATCCAAATGAAGGTGTTAATTAGCATGGGGGCCTGCAGCCCCTGAGCAAGCATGAGTCTCATAGCACCAATGGAGCCCTGTTTGCTGGCATGGCTGGGGCACCTTGTGGGCTTCAACGCTTTGCTGCCTTTACTAGGTGGTTTGGAACAATCCATATCTACAGTGTGTATGCAGCACCTCCAAGAGGGATCGTCCCTGTAGCTCTGGGTGTGCTCAGCCTCCTGCACAAGCAGCTCAGAGCTGTGTTTTTTGGGACATTCCACATAAAGGGGAACCTTGAGTGAGAACAAGGGCAGGGAGAACCTTTGCCAGGGTGGCTGCAGGGCAGGGCTGAGCTCCAGAGGTTCACGAGGGGCTCTGGCATCACATGGTGCCATGATCACCCTCACAGAGGAGCCAAAGAGTTGGCAGGGGCTGGCAAGGATGTAGTAACAGCCTCACAGCACTGACATGTTGGGGACACCATTTGCTTTCAGTAGTAATTGCAGCCAGGGCCCTGGAGCTGCTCCAGTCCAGGATAACTGGGACTGGGGTCCAGCTGTAGCTTCAGTCCTTTCTTGAATTTGCTCCCTGCATTTGTTGCTGGTGATGGGAGGGCGACAAATGCAATGGAGGAGGTATGCTCTGGGTGTCCTGTTGTGAGTGGCTGAGCTGGGATGTGCTCGAAGCTGGGTGGTGCCAAGGATGCCCATCCATGTCGTGCTGCAGGGCTTTCTCTGTCTTCTGTCCCTGTAGCCTCTCTCATCTGGTGCTGCCCACAGTCCCCAAAATTGCTGGTTGTGAAGCTTTCTGTATTTGCTTGGGGGTGGTAAAGCTGTTGTGGGAAGGGTTGAGATGAGTTCCTTCAGTTCAGGCTTCCTACTGGCCAAGAACTTGCTTTTTTTGATTAAAAGTAGAACCTGGAGCCAGCGCAGGGTGTAAAAGCTCCCTTGAGGGCTGCCCCAAAGGATGGCAGCTTCTCCATCCCTGCAGTGTTCAGCCACCCGTGCCAAGGCCAATTTCTCCCACTGTGCTGGGTCATGAACATCCCAGTATTTCTGACATGGGAGAGTGTTTCTGCAGACAGAGCCAGTGTCCTGCTTTAAATCCCATCCCCCCATCTCCACCATCACACTGCCTTGTAGCACCAACTGCTTTCTGTGGTCCTTTTCTGTGGCTGAAGGCAGCATCCCAGTGGCTGCGTGGCTGGGACAAGACACCATCCTTGATGGAAGTGTGTGGGATTTTGCTTTGCTTTCACAAGTCCTCTGCAGAGAAGGCGGAGCAGGATGTGATGGGTCAGAGCTGCTCTGAGCTGGCCCTGCTCAAAAGAGGGAGGATGCAGCAGGGAGAGAGAGCATGCCAATCCCAGCCCTGGTTTAATTTTGGTGATTCCAGGCAGAGCATCCAGCAGGATTATGTTTTCCAGTGTTCTTTGTCCTGTGCCAGAGGACAGGTCCTCTTCGGGAAAGATCTGCAGGTGTTGCTGTGAGTGGGTTTCCATAACTGGAGGGCAGTTGGAAAGCTCTGCCTGTGTGATTTCAGGTCCACAGATGGGTACCAAAACCTGAGGAACATCTCTGAAAGGAGTCAGCCATACCTGTGCCATGGCGGCTAAGGGCAGTGCAGGAGAGTGGGCCCTGGAAGGGACAGGGACATTCCCAGTCCCTTTGGGATACTCCTCTGGAGCCTCCTCCTGCAAGGACTGGGTTTGCTCTGTGGAATACCAGCTTGGGAAAAGGGATTCATTGATCCAAACTTGCCTCCTCCCACTCAACTACACATCTGTCCTGGGGTCAGGAATGCTGAATTCTCCTTTCAGTGCCCAGGAGCCTATCCAAGCACCACTGCCGATGTCATGGACACCATGGACCCAGTCAACCCTAAATTCCATTGAAATATGGGGTTAGAAAGCTGTATTTTTGGTGAAGCACAGCTTTGCTGCCTTGTGTTGAGCTCAAGTGAGTTGTCCCCCCAGCTCCTCCCCAGCAGTGCACAGGGAGCAGTTTTGCACAAGGAGAAGCTGGAAGAGCTACAAGGGTGCCAGGGCTGAACGGGTGCTGGAGCTTTCCCATTCCTCCATGGCGCAACTGCATGGCCTCTCCTTCCTTCTTTGAGCCAAGGGGCTGAGCTGCTTGCAGCATGCAGTGGCTGCCCAAACCCCATAGCCTATAATTTCCTACCTCCAGCTCTTCTCTTTTTAGAGTAAAATGGTATTTTGTGCTTCTCTGGCCCTGGGCCTGCCCCCTCCAGTCTGGATGGCTTCCTTGAACACGGTGCCACTGCAGGGCCATTAGTGAGTGTGGCCCTTGCATGGTGCTGTCAGCCCCAACGTGGCACTGAGCACCCTGACACTGATTCCTGAGCTGCTCCAGGGCTTTTCCAACCCAGTACTAATTTTTTCTTGCAAGACAGGGCTCACAGCTAACAGAGGAGGGTGTCCAGTTGCTGATGCTCCCTGTGGTGATGCTCATGGTAGAGCAGCTTTTTCTGTTCTAAGGAGCAAAACACTGGTGTTTGGCTCCTGGCAGAGGAGCCACTGTGGCATCAGGCTGTGTCTCTGGGAGGCCTCATCCTGCTCCAGTGGGTCACAGCACTGATTCTGCATCACTCAAACCTGCTTAAAGACCCCCATGTTCCTGGTGCTGAAGGAGCTGCACTGTCCTCACTGTAG
The DNA here is from genome assembly GCA_034509425.1 of Eopsaltria australis. Classification (NCBI taxonomy): domain Eukaryota; kingdom Metazoa; phylum Chordata; class Aves; order Passeriformes; family Petroicidae; genus Eopsaltria; species Eopsaltria australis. The sequence continues at coordinate 31,943 of JAVTVJ010001011.1, read as the reverse complement.
GTGAGAAGGGGAGAGTGATGGACTGGGTGTGGCATGGGTGGTGCTGGCATGCGGAGAAGGTGTTTGGTGGGGGATGAGCTGGTCTCTCACTGTACATGTTGGGATCAGGCCACTTCCAGCTGGAGAAACATCAGCACCAGCTTAAGGAACCTGAGCTTCAGCCAGCCAGAATCAGCCCTGTCTGGATTTTTGCTTATTTTCTCACTTGCGTGATTTTAAAATTACTTTCAGTGAAATTACATGTTTCCCTTAAATTAAATAAACCCTGCAAACAAGCTTCACTTTTGTTAATTTGACATCATCACTGATGTCATCTGGGCTAGGGGAGAGGCCTCTGACATAATTTCTGTCCCAGAGCTGGGCCAATGCTGGAACTCTCAAAAGAAATGGGTATGTCTGTCTTCCTCCATTTCTTTTTCCCTTTCATACACAGGGCAGGGAAGTTCTGTGAGCCAAGATGTTTGTTCCTTGCGTGTGCCGGAGCTGCCTGTAACAACAGAGCTGGGGCAGGGTGAGGTTGCAGGGAAATAGGAAATGAAAACCTTTTCAGCCCAAAAAATTCATACAATGGCAAAAAACCAAAGCAAACCAAACCTAAATATAGTGGGGCCTGTGAGTTCACTTGGACTTCTGGTGAATGTTTGTGGTGGAAAAAATGGCATGTTTTATAACAAAAAACGGACAACAGAAGTGGTGGTGTTGATGTGGTGCTTGGGGAAGCTTCTTGCTGGGGTGTTGGGGCAAGAGGAGGCAGTGCGAAGCCCTGAGGTGGCTTTTTGGCTTAGGAACATTCATTTGAAGAAATAAAGTGTCTTTTAAACATGACACATCAGCTGGAGCAGCGTGTCCCAGCATAATGTCTGGGATTTACTGGTTTATACAGGTTTTGGGATAGAGTCACGTGGTGGGATGGCCCCCAGTGATGCTGGGGTTCAGGGAATTTCCGTGGGGATGCGTGGTTGGCCCATGGCAGCAGGCAGGACTGTGGGATGTGTGTGGAGTTGGGGTTGATCTCGTCCTGTCTTCACTCATCGGCTGCACTTCTATCTGCTGGCAGCAATTCCCCTCACTTGGCTTCTGCCTCCCAATGCCTGGGATGGGATTCCAAAGGGTCCTGAGGTGACATTCTGTGTTTGCTGGGGCTGGAGCTGTGCAGGCATTTTCCTTCATACGATGGGAGACCTTCCCCAGCAGTTCCTGTTTGCTCCACAGTTTTTAGCAGGTCCCCAAGCACACGTAGCAGTGACAGATGTGCTATTTCCCTGCTCTGTTTTTTCTCTGCCCAGAGCAGATAGCTGGTGCCAAAGCCATTGGCTTCTCCAGCACCGGCATCATTGCAATGCCTGGGAGTGCTGCAGCCAAGTGCTGCCCATGAGACCTCAGTCTTGAACGGCTCTAAAGATGCAGTTAGTGGGCAAGCACTTTGCTCTGGCTCCAGTGCCCAACAGCCACCCTTAGTGATGCCATGCTGGATACCGACACCCACTTGTGTGGCTTTGCCCAGAGCCCACCACCGGGGATGGGCACTGGGGCAAACTCTGAGTCAGTGCTGAAGGGAAGTGGTGGTCCGCAGCGTCCCAGGTGCTGTGATCAGGGATGCATCCCAAAACTTGCTTTGCACAGAGTCAGGATGTTCTGCCAGGGCTCAGGGCCATTCATGGCACATACTGAATCCCCAGCAATGCTTTCATCCTTTCCATTTGTTCTCTCCCCAGACTCCAAAGTCTTTCTCATCTACAACACGGGCGTGCAGGGCTGCCTGGAGACCAAGGACTCGCTGGTGCGACTGGCCAAGGGCTGCAACGCCAGTGTCCCAGCCCAGCAGTGGAAATGGGTCTCCCGAAATCGCCTCTTCAATGTGGGGGCCATGCAGTGCCTGGGGGTGTCATGGCATGGGGCCAACACCACGGCAGGGCTGCACCTCTTGGCCACCTACGAGTGTGACCGCGAGTCGGTCAACATGCGCTGGAGCTGCCGTGGGCTCGGGGAGCAGCTCTCACAGCATCTAGGTGCCCGTCTGGGCAATTCCTCCCTGGACAGGGGGGACCAGGCTCATGGCTCACAGTGGAGGACGTATGGCACCGAGGAGGATCTGTGCTCCATGCCCTACTCTGGTAACATCTCCTTGGGCATTAGTGTTATCGTGTAACCCAAACCAACCCCAAAACATGAGCTGAGGCTGTGGTGCTGCAGCAATCAGGTCCTGCCTGAGAAGCTCAGTCCCAGCTTGCTAGGGCTACAGAACCAGGCGGGATCAGGACGATCAGGAGTGGGCAGCCTCTGGGCACCCCATAAGCTCCCACACTGGGTCAACCCGTCCCCCTCACCCCAGATTTCCCTCCAGCCCCCATAGACACATCCTCAAGCAAGGGCTCCTCTTCTCCCTCAGAGATTTACACCATCCAGGGCAACTCCCATGGGAAGCCCTGCACCATCCCCTTCAAGTACGACAACCAGTGGTTTCACGAGTGCACCAGCACAGGGCGGGAGGACGGACATCTCTGGTGTGCCACCACCCAGGACTATGGCAAGGATGAGCGGTGGGGCTTCTGCCCCATTAAGAGTAAGTAGGGGAGCACATCCTGTGGGGAAAAGCGAAAACCCCATGTCAATCCATCTTGGGGACTTTCGGGCTTCTCCTCTCCCCCTGCAAGCAGTCTGCAGTGCCAGAGCAGCAAGTTATTGGGGTTGACTGGGTTATTGGGGTTTTTTCTTGTGTCTGTGTTGGGTGCTCACCCTGCTCATCCCCACAGGCAATGACTGTGAGACCTTTTGGGACAAGGACCACCTCACAAACAGCTGCTACCAGTTCAACTTCCAGTCGACGCTGTCATGGCGGGAGGCCTGGAATAGCTGTGAGCAACAAGGGGCCAACCTGCTGAGCATCACGGAGATCCATGAGCAGACCTACATTAATGGTGAGATTCTGGCAGCCTGTCTGTGCGCTCAGACATCTAGGGCAGAGCTGGTGGCACTGTGGGCATTGCCACTGTCAGTTTGCTCTGTCTGCCCCAGATTTTGGGGGTGATGCAAGCTGGGGACTGAGCTGGGCTTGGAAGACTGATTCTGCCTCTCTGGTTCTGTTGGCTCCAGGGCTGTTGACTGGGTACAGCTCCACACTCTGGATTGGGCTGAATGACCTGGACATCAATGGAGGCTGGCAGTGGTCAGACAACTCACCCCTCAAGTACCTCAACTGGGAGAGTGGTGAGACAGGGGAGGTTGTGGTGGTGATGGGGCCTGAGGAACATCCTGTGACCACCAGAGATGGCCCCATGGCAAGGGAAGTGGCCCGGGCTGCTGCAGGGGGACAGAGAGCCCCAGGGGCCTGCGTAGCAGCCTGGGACATCTGTGGAACTGGAGCATGGACACAGGGTGCTAAGGAGGAATTGGCCCTCTGCAAACACTCATCAACCCTGTGGATAACCTGGCTGACATTCCTTGTTTGGCAGGTTGCTGCATCCCTGCTTAACTGGAGTGTGGAGTGTGGCTGGAGGAGTGGTCCCCAGCTGCAGACACCCATCCCTAGCCCTGGGATACTTAGAGGGAGCTGGGCCCACTGGTCATGCCTGGTACCATCACCCAAAGGCACTTGGGGGAATACAGTGATATCCTTGGAGGAGGTTTGAGGACAGGTGGCAGCAGTTCAGGTCTGGTACTTTGACCCCCTGACTGCTATTGACATTTCCAGGTAAAACAGTGATTCTTTGGGTTCTTGTGCATTGAGGCACTATAAATAATCCTGGGCATGTTGGGGTCATGCCTTCATCATGCAAAATAAAATAAAAGGGGTTTTACTGGTGTTTGTCGTGGGTTGACCCCGGCCAGGTGCCAGGTGCCCACTCAGTCACTCTATCACTCCCCCTCCCGCTGGGAGAGGGGAGAGGATAATACTGAAAAAGACTATCAGGGTGAGTAAAGGCAGTTTTATTACAGTGGGAAAAAATAGAACAAGCAAGCTGAGAGTTGCACGCGCAAGAGCAGAAGGGAAAACAATCAATCTCTACTTCCCATCAGCAGCGATGTCCGGACACTTTCTGGGAAGCAGGGCTCCAGCACACGTGATGGTTGCTCGAGGAGGCAAACATGGGCCAGCCCTGAGTGCCTCCTTTTCCTCCTCTCTTCCTTCCCTTATATATCTGAGCTGATGTCATATGGGATGGAATATCCCTTTGGCTGACTGGGCTCAGCTGGCCTGCTGGTGTCCCCTCCCAGGATCTTGCCCACCCCCATCCCCTTCAGTGGGGGAAGGAATGTCAGAGGGACAGCACAGCTTGGCAGCAGCCAAAACACTGCTCTGTTATCAGCACCAGCTACCAAAGCACAGCCCAGCACTGTAAGGGCTGTGAGCTTTACCCCAGTCAGATCCAATACAGTGTTGAAGCAGGGAGAGCTGCATTGGTGGCTCTATCCTGGCTTCTCAGTAGCATGTTCCCTCCTCATCCCACTCTCCAGACCAGCCTGACAATCCCAGTGAGGAGAACTGCGGGGTGATCCGTACCGAGTCATCCGGGGGATGGCAGAACCGTGACTGTGGCATCGCCCTCCCCTATGTCTGCAAGAAGAAGCCCAATGCCACAGCTGACCCCTTCCTGACAGGTGAGCAGGGGATGACCAGCACTGGGAATGTGCAGCTCTGTATCCCATCTGGGTGTGCTCCCACCCCAGCATTGTCAAGGGATGTTGCCCATATAGGTGCCCATTGTGTCCTCAGCTTCCTGGTATCCTAGGTGTGCAGAACAGGGCTTGATCTCCCTAGCTTTAGGAAAAGTCATCCCCAAGGAACATTTCCAAGAAGTGCTTGGTGCCATTCCAGGTTGGGTGGTAAGGGAGGGATGGAGAGCAGCAGGTTCCTGTGGTCCCCAGGGGAGGGAATGCTCTCTGCTTTGCTCTGCCCTCACTCCTCTGCAGACAGAAGGCGTTTTGTTTTTGTCCCTGGAGTTCTGAAGCACCACCTGTTATATTTTGGCCATGGCTTTCCCACTGTGGCTTTGGCTTGGTCTGCTGAGCACCCGCAGTCCTTTCCCTGCCAAGGAGAGGGCTGGAGGGCTGGGCAGGAGCCCTCAGACTGCCTTTTGTCCTGCCAGACTCCTGGTCGGAGGTGAAGGTGGACTGTGAGCCCAGCTGGCAGCCCTTCCAGTCCAACTGCTACCGGCTGGTGGGAGAGAAGAAGAGCTGGCAGGAGGCGAAGAAAACCTGCCTACGGAGCGGGGGTGACCTAGTCAGCATCCACACCCTCTCTGAGCTGGAATTTGTCACCAAGGAGATCAAGCAAGGTAAGGAGGAGCTTGCTATGCCAGCAGCTGCTTTCCTGTCTTATGGGTATCATGGATAAGTCCCTGGATGTCCTGGAGGCTGCAGAATTGATTATGTGGTTGTTCAGGGAGCAGAGGTCCCAGGCTGGGAGGTAATGTGTTCCTTGGAGGAGCCCATAATCTGAGTGCATCCTCCATCCAGTAGATATAAAACTGTTCCCAGAACCTGCCGTCCTGAGTCAAAACTACACAGCTGCAGCTGGGAATGGTGCTAGTCCCAGCTGGTTAATGTAGAAAAAGATGGGAAAAAAATTCTTTCTGGACTTGCTGGAGGAGGCCAGCAAGGAGCCATAGGAGAGTGGAGGAAGGAGAGGAAATTCTGCTGCCTCCAGGCTGGGAGCAGACTGGGATATCCTGGAAGGGAATGGTTGAAAACCAGTAGCTCACTGGACCTGAGCCTGCAGACCTGGCCTTTTGCTTCCATACTGCTTTCTGAAAGCTGCAGGCAAATGTCCCTGTGTTTCCTGTTCTGGGGACTCATGTCCTTGTATTTCCCACTCCTGGGGTTCATCCTTGCAGGCAGGAGCTGCCCAACCCTGCCCTGCCTTCTCCTGCCCACTGGCACCAGGGGGTCAGAGCTGAGCCCTGAGTGGGTTTTGGCAGGTGCTGTGCAGAAGCTGGTCCCATCACGGGGGCTGAGGTCAGCAGGGGGTTCTGCACAGGGTCAGTCAGGAAGAGGGAATTTCACTCCCTCCCTTTCTGTTCTGGCAGATGTGGAGGAGCTCTGGATTGGCCTAAATGACCTCAAGCTGCAGATGAACTTCGAGTGGTCGGACGGGACGCCAGTGAGATTCACATACTGGCACCCTTTTGAGCCCAACAATTTCCGTGACAGCCTGGAGGACTGTGTAACCATCTGGGGACCGGTGAGAACCTGGAGGGGATGGGGCGTTATCCTGCACCTCTGCAGGGAGCACCACAGCATCCTCATTGCTGAGGAAGGCATTCCTCAGGGAGTGTCTCCAGCTGGGTTCAACCTAGCTCATCTGAGCTGTTGGGATGGGAGGGATCCATCATCCTTGGGGATTTGGTGTAGGGAAGGAAAGTCTTTGGACCCAAGGTAGGGGTGAAGGGACTGGGACATTCCCCAGGCTGTCAGACAGGCTCATTGCCACTCCTCTTCCTGCCCTGCAGGAAGGGAGGTGGAACGACAGCCCCTGCAACCAGACCCTGCCATCCATCTGCAAAAAGCCCGGTCGGGTGAGCCAGGAGAAGGAGGAGGATGACCACGGGTGCCGAAAGGTGAGGGGCACCTGGGGCAGCAGTGGCTCTTACTGCTCCATGGCTCTGCCTGGTGCTCAAGGCTTCAGGGGACCTTTCTCTAAAACCATTTTGGGGACCCCCAATAAGCAGCACTGGGAGCAGCTGGTCTGTGCCTGAGAGCTGCTGAGCTGGAGCACTTGGGCTGCTGAGCCCCTCGCTGCGATGGTGGAGGAGTCCATGGGAAGAAATTGGTACACAAGGCACATGCGTCTGTGCACATTGTCCAAGACTCTCTCCATCAGGCAGCCTTGGCTACCAACAGGGATGTTCATTTTCTTCCCCCTTGCCTCTCTTTCTGCCTAAATACAGGAGCACATGGGAGCCTGGCAGGATGGAGGTGGCTGCTGGCCCTATGCTTCAACATGATGGCAGGTTGCCTCCTCCAGGCAGGGCATGGGTGTTTTGGGAACACCAAACCAACGGATTCTCAGTTAGCCTGTGCCCTGCCTCAGTTTCCCCAGCTGTTACAAAGGACTGAAGCTGCCCTGTTCCCGTGCTTGCTGGGAAGTGACTTTTGTGGTTCTCTGCAAAGCCTCCAAGTGCTGAGTCTGGCAGTGCTGTGGCTTTTGAACCTCTCCCAGCTTTTCAGACCTGGCCAGCACACTTGCACCCTGACTAGCAGGCAGCCACTCCAGGCCAGCTCCCAGAGGTGCTGCAGGGCTCCTCCTGTGTCCTTGCCCCATTTTCAGCAGCTGCTTATCTCTGCCAGAGCTCGGGGGAGCACAGCAGCCAGGAGAGTTGCCATGCAGGGCCAGATTTGTGGGCTGCCAGACGTAGCTGGAAGAACCCCAGTGTCCACAGGTGCTGGGGATGAGACATTTGGTGGCAAAGTTCTGCTACCACACATCTGTGTGTCCCCAAAGCAATCCTGAGGACTCCCTAGGCAGATTTAACTCCCTCCTGGCTCTCCAGCCAGGCTAATCCTGGTGCCCCGCAGAGATGCACTGGGAAACAAACTGTGAGGGACAAATGAACCAATGAACTAATGCAAGGGACAAATGAACCAAGAACCATCCTTCCTCTACTTACTCATTCTCAATGAGGACTTTTGCCACCTAGAGGCAGAATCTGGTAGAGAGGAGGCACATCTTGCTCAGGGGTTGGGTCCTATCCACTCCAACCACCCCACTCGTTTTTCATGGTGGCCTTGCTGCTTTTTCCCCCCTTTAAAAATCTGCTTTGTTTCAGGAACAGCCTTAAAGGAAGCAATGAAGGATAGAGGTTTGGGCAATGGAAAAGGCAGAGCAGGAGAGGAATGTGGAGACACACTGGGATTGGGAGCTGGAGGCAACAGTTGGGGCTGGGGATCCTGTCCTGGCCCTCTTTTGGATGATGGGGACTTGCTGTGGTGCCCAGTGTGTGGGAGTGCACCCTCGGGGTGTTAGGGGTGCTGAGCCCAGTGCTGGTTGGGGACCCGTCTGGGAACATTGCACTGTCCCAGGACAGGCCCCTTTCTTGGCTGCCAGTTGCATCCATGCTTTTCCAGAGGGACCCAGCTGATGGGTCTGTACCTGGGTTTGCCAGCTTTAGAGAAAAGCTGTAGGAGCAGGAACCTGGGGGGAAAACTGGGATTTGCAGTTGTTCTCATTTCCCTAAGCTGCTCTTCTGTTTCCCTCCCCACTGTGCTGATGGCACTGCATATGGCATGTGCCCCCACTGTCCTTCTGATGCCCAGGGGACCCAGGAGTAGAACCCTAGTGGTGCTTCCCCTTCCAGGGGGTCCCTGAGCCTGGGGCCAGTTGGCTCCTTGGCTGAGCCACTTCTTGTGAAGGGTGTGTCTCCCCTCTTTCAGATGAACCCCCATGTCCCTCCCCACTCTGCCACCACCACTGCCAGCCCCAGGGCCACCCTGCTCCCTGCTCTGGCAGAAAACAGGCATTATTGTGTCTCCAACCCCAGAGAGACTCCAGCATCAACAAGGCAGGGGATTAAAGCTGACTGCGTTGGTACTTGCTTTGGACTCAGCCCTGTGGCATAAAGAGGAGGATTGTGTTCTCCTCCCTGCGCCCTGGCTGGGGCTGGACGCTGGCAGGGAGAGTTGTTTCCCCAGCTTTGAAGCTGCCTGGGTGCTTGTTTTCCCTGTAGTCATGTCCTCTGGGGCCAGGGGCTTGTTAGAGCTCAAAACTGAGTTGGGTGAAGCTGGAGCAGCTGGGGGGGAGGAGACCTACCAGGAGAAGGCAGAAACAGTGGTGGGGAGCTTGCTGTGTTGCTCTAGTGCACTGGGATTGCCCCCATCCTTCTGGGGAGGTCCAGGTGGGTGGTGGTGGATGTTCCCTGTCACCCATCCCCAGGGCTGGAAGTGGCACAGCCCATCCTGCTTCTGGCTGGGCGAGGACCGTGTCCCCTACAGTGATGCTCGCAAGACGTGCTCCGACTACAGCTCTACACTGGTTACCATCACCAACAGGTCAGTGCCATGCCAGTGCTGGCGAGTTTGCCCCAAAACAAACCCTGCAAGATGGGGAGTGACTTCCAAGGGCTGGAGCATCATGGGCAGCTCAGTGTCTTGGCTCGCTGCATCACCCGCTGTCCCTCCAGGTTCGAGCAGGCATACGTGAGCAGCCTCATCTACGGCTGGGATGGGGAGTATTTTTGGACAGCTCTGCAGGACATCAATGAGACAGGCGCATTCCGCTGGCTGAGCGGTGATGAGGTGATGTACACTCACTGGAACCGCAACCAGCCCGGTAAGGGATGGGGGTGTGATGGGGACTCCCCCTTCATGCAGGGTAGGGCTGGCACTGCCTCCCAGCACAGTCCAACCCTAAGGCTGGCATCTCCCCTGCTCTTGTGAGCGCTCCAGGTTACAACAAGGGTGGCTGTGTGGCCCTGGCCACCGGCAGCTCCATGGGGCTGTGGGAGGTGAAGAACTGCAGCACCTTCAAGGCCAAGTACATCTGTCGGCAGAACCTGGGCACCCCAGTCAATCCTGAATTGCCCGGTCCTTTCCCCACGCCCAGCCTCACTGCCACCTGCCCCCCAGGATGGAGCTCCGACCCCAAACTCCGTCACTGCTACAAGGTGAAGGGGGGTTGGACAGGTCGATGTGGTGATGCACGTGCCTCCCCAGTGCAGGGGAGTGAAGGGGCACATTTTGGTGCTTGCAAGAGGCAAGCCTGGCTGGCGTTGGATGGCAGCACTGTGCTCCTGGACATAGCTGCCTGCGGGTGGGAGCAGCGCTCTGCTCCTGTTCTGCTGCTGAACCCCCCCATGCTGTGGGTTCTTCCTTTCTCAGGTGTTCAACTTTGAAAAGCTGCAAGAGAAGAAGACATGGATTGCTGCACAGGAATTTTGCCGGGAGCTGGGGGCCCAGCTGCTCAGCCTAGGCAGCTACGAGGAGGAGCATTTTGTTGCCAACAGCCTCAACAAGATTTTTGGGTGAGAGGCTGGCGGCATCACTGTGTGTTCCATTGCCCAGAGTGTGCTTGCCACAGGCCCGCAGCCCTCTTCGTGCTCTGGTATATGTGAATGGATGGATGGATGGATGGATGGATGGATCTCTCTGAGCACAGACTGTTGTACAGAAGGTGCATCAGTTGGTGTGGCTGATGTGGGAGATGTGCAGGAAGTTCAGTGTAATTTGGGGATGGAGCTTGGGTTTAAAGCAGCTCCCTCCAGTCCTGAGAAAACATGCCTGTTATCCCAGTTTCTGCCTTCAGGTGTGTGGGGATGGCAGGCTTTGAAAACAAACAGAAAAAGCCCTGATTATAAATATATATTTGTATATAAATATGAACCCCTCTGGTTTGAAGGGAGTTGTGTACTCACCTGTACTTCTGGCTCCCCATAGGGAGTCGGAACCGGAGCTCCATGAGCAGCATTGGTTCTGGATTGGCCTGAACCGGCGGGACCCCACTGGGGACCGGAGCTGGAGGTGGAGCGACGGGCTGGGGGTGAGTCCAGGGGGCATTTGAGTTGGGGGAGGGACAAATCTGGTGCTGGTGAAAATGCCCAGCAGTGCCCATCTCTCTCATCCCCCAGTTTTTCTACCACAACTTTGACCGCAGTAACTATGATGATGATGATATCCGGAGCTGCGCGGTGCTTGATCTGGCCTCCCTGCAGTGGATGCCAATGCAGTGTGAAGCCCAGCTGGACTGGATCTGCAAACTGCCCAAAGGTACTGGCAAAGGGGTCCCCAAATCCATCAGCTGTAACTGATCTGGAGGAGCACGGACTGTGGGGTGTTGGAATCCTTAGGAGGAGGGAGGGTGATTCCTAATTCAGGGACTGGGAGAGGTGCTGTCCCTTCTGGGGGAATTCAAGAGGAGCATTCTGCCGTTGTAGCCCATGGATGGTTTACAGAGAAGCATCCATGGGAGCATCCCAGCCCACGCTTCACTGATAGCTTCTCCTTGCCCTTTCTCCAGGTGCCGATGTGAAGGAGCCAGAGATCACGACCCAAGGTGTGTTGGCCACAGCCTTTGTCATAGTCCCAGAATATTCTGAGTTGGATGGGACCCACAAGGACCATTGAGTCCAATTCTTGGCCCTGCACCCCAACAATCCCACCCTGCACTTGAGAGTGTTGTCCAAATTCTCCTTGAGCTCTGGCAGTCTTGGACCCATGGTTACTGCCCTGGGGAGCCTGTTCAGTGCCTGACCACCCCCTGGGGGAAGAGCCTGATATCCGACCTCAACCTCTCCCGACTCAACCTCAGGTCATATGCATAGACAGCCTGATGTCCTCAATGGGTGTCTGCTGCAGTATTATCCAGAGGAGGATGGATCCTGGACAGGGTTGTGGGAGGGAGGGGAACTCAGGCATCCTGCTGCAGCTCCACTGCAGGAGAGGAACAAAAGCAAAGCAGCCCAACAAGCAGGTACCAAGGGTCAGGTACCATGGCAGGAGTGTCACAGCCTCAGTGTGACACCGGTCCCTGCCTGCAGGCAGCAAAGAGTGGGTGAAGTACCAAGAGGCTGAGTACAAGTTCTTCGAACACCACTCAACATGGCTGCAGGCACAGCGCATCTGCAGCTGGTTCCAGGCCGAGCTGACGTCAGTGCACAGCAAGGCTGAACTGCACTTCCTGGGCCAGAACCTGAAGAAGGTACCAAGGGAACAGAAACTTCCCGGGGCACTGGTGGGCTCTGCTGCCCTTTGGGCTGCTCTTCTTTGTCTTCTTTCACTCTTCTGGGGGGACAATATTTGGGGGTGCTGGTCTTTGCAGGGGTCATGATGGGCTTGTGTGGTGGCTGGTCCTGGTGCCTGGGGGTGGGTTTGGGGCTCAGCAAAGTGATGTTTTTTGCCTTGCTTTTGCAAGCTGGGGAAGGGTGTCTGATCCCCATGGCCACCTCAGTTGCCCCCAAAGACCCCTCCAGTCCCTGAAGGGCACTGATATGTCCTCTCTGGGCATGCAGTTTTCCAGGGGCCAGGAGCAGCACTGGTGGATTGGGCTGCACACCTATGAGAACGACGGGAGGTTCAAGTAAGTCACAGACAGCCACCATGTTCCTGGATGTCCCCGCACTACTGTCCCCATCACGTCCCCACACCATGTCTCTGCATGTCCTTACACCACTATCCCCACCTCTCAGAGTGCTGTGACTCAGCAACTGCATCTCAGAGGTCTCATCCTGGGATGCAGGGCTGGAGGTTCCTCACCCAAGAGGGCAGTGGTGGGACACACTCCCAGTTAGGGTATGCAGGTGGTCCCATTCACCAAGTGACTGCTCAGCCTCGTGCTCCTCCTGATGCTGTTCTAGGTGGTCTGATGGGTCTCTCCTCAATTTTGTCTCTTGGGCACCGGGCAAGCCTCGGCCCATCAGCAAGGACAGGAAGTGTGTGTACATGACAGCCAGCCGAGGTGAGGGCAGGGCAGGGCAGGGCTCCTCATGGGGCTCCGAAGGGCTGGGGCACCGGTACCAGTGCAGAGGGGCATCATGCCCAGCCTGTCCCTCCCCACAGAGGACTGGGGGGACCAGAAGTGCATGACGGCGCTGCCTTACATCTGCAAGAGGAGCAACGGGACAGCTGTGAAGCCTTCCCTCCCTCCAGTACCTGCTGCCACGAGTGGGGGCTGTCCCCAAGGCTGGCTGCCCTTCCTCCGCAAGGTACCTCTGGAGAGAGGGGACAACAGGATGGGAGAGGGGATGGCAGGATGGAGAGGTGATGGCTACTTCCTGGTGTTCCACCAGGCTTGTGGAGGCACAGAGGGGGTGGCTGCAAAATGGCAGGATAGAGAGGGACACCTGCACATGTTTTGTGGGGAGTGCTGGGGGATGCATTTACAGGGATGCTGGGAGAGATGTGCTGTGGGGTGGGGAAGATGAGGTGTGTGCACAGGTTTGCCAGGAGAGATGTGAGAGGGCTGGAGGGGTAGGGGAGTGGCAGGCATGAGGGTGTGGAGGGGAGAAGGACCATTGGGGCAGAATGGGACCTGGAGAGGATGGCTGGGTGGGGAGGGTGCAGGGCTCAGGGTTGGGGGCAGCTGCACCTTCTGGCCCATCCTGTGCCCCTGCCTGTGCCCCTGCCTGTGCAGTGTTTCAGCTTCAATGGCCACAACAAAGGCGAGATTGTGAAGTGGCCAGAGGCGAAGCAGATGTGCGAGAGCCAGGGCGCCATCCTAGCCACAATTGCCAGCCCCTTGGAGCAGGGTAGGTCTCTGCCCCACCACCTCCCCAGGGTCTTCCTTCCAGGGGTGGTCCTCAGCATCTCACTTGTCACTTGCAGCCTTCATCACATCCATGCTGCCCAACATCTCCTTTGACCTCTGGATTGGCCTGCACGATGCCCAGGGGGAGTTCCAGTGGGTGGAGGGGGAGCCTCTGCAGCACGTGAGCTGGGCACCTGGAGAGCCCTCAGGCTGCAGCTCCTCCAGCCCTCATAACAAGCCGGTGAGGGAGATTGCCCATAGCACCCCCATCCCCTAGGAAGGTCTCTGCCCCAGGCCCAGCCTTGGGAAAGGAAGGATTTAGCAGGCTGGGGTGGCTCTCCAAGGGCAGCACAGGATGCAACCCTGCAGGGTGGGGGTTTCTGGCATGGGGATCTCTGATGTAGGACAGCAGTGCTAAGGGCAGTGCTGACCTTGTGGCTTGGCTGTGCAGACCAACTGTGTCGTGGTGTGGCATGGCTCACCTCCCCTCTTCACGGGACGCTGGGATGACCGGAGCTGCCTGGAGGAGAAACATGGCTATGTCTGCCAGCGGAGCACAGGTAGGAGGGAGACGAGGCGACAGCCCCAGCTCTCTTAGCTAGGGATCTGCCACTGCCACCCTGGTATCCCATGGTGTGGTGGGACTGGGGATCTTGGGGCGATGGGTTTAGCTTGGGGAGAGCTGGGGAGACTTAACTCCTGAGTTAGACTTAACTTGAGCGGGTGGGTCCCTGGTCCCAGCCATTTGTGGGACAATCCCAAACCTGTGCACACCAGCCTGGCTCAGTGTGTCTCACAGGGACGTGCATCATGGTGTACAGCTCCCAGGTGGGGATGGTGCTAGGGTGTTACTGCTTGTCATCCCTGGGGATGTCCCTCTGCCCTCCCCAGTCCCCAGGTGCAACCAGCACAACACTGCCAGGGGCAGTCTGGCCTGGGTAGGGATGGACGAGGGGGTGACCCACCTGGGATGCAGGAGTGCCCTCTGTGCCCTCTGACCATGTCTCTTTGCTCCTCCAGACCCATCCCTGAGCCCTGTGCCGGCGCCGTTCCCCCCTTCTCCTACTGGCACCCTCTTTTACCACAACAGCACTTACCGCATCCTGCAGAAACCTCTCAGGTGGCACGAGGCACTGCTGCTCTGTGAGACCCTTAACGCCACCCTGGCCACCATACCCAACCCCTACAGCCAGGCCTTCCTCACGCAGGCTGTCAGCAGCCTGCAGGCTCCACTCTGGATTGGGTTAGCCAATGATGAGGTGAGGGAAGGGGGCAGGCTCTTGGGACACAGGTTCCCAGGGGGATCACAGCAGCCCCCCAAGCATCTCCTCCCTGTGGTCTTCCAGGGAGGCCGGAGCTACTTGTGGCTGACAGAGGAGAACCTCATCTACACCAACTGGCAGGACGGGGAGCCCCAGCAGATCACCGGCTGCTCCTACATGGACACGGATGGGAGCTGGCGCACAGCTGGCTGCGACACCAAGCTGCAGGGGGGCATCTGCCAGCTCCAAACAGGTGCTGGCCAGGGGTCCTGGGGTGGTCTGGAGGGGGTGTGACCAAGGGTTGGAGATGGCATCCCACCAGGGACCTTCTGGAGCATGTCTTTGTGGGTCTGGGTGCCCCAGTGTGCTTTGGGACCCCGACATCCTGTGCCCCACCATACCTTTATTTTACCATGTGCTCCCCAGGTCACCCTCGCATGCACAAGTGGAGCTACAGTGGCAGCTGTCCCAAATCACTGGAGGACTCGTCCTGGATCCCCTTCCGGGACCACTGCTACACCTTCCACATGGAGATCACCCTGGGGCAGAAGGAGGCCATGAGGAGGTGCCAGAAAGGTATGAGAGGGTTGGGGGACAAAAGAAGGATGATGCATCCTTGGAAATGGAAGTGAGTGGGATCCCCAGGATGTTTGTGGGTGCAGCAGAGCGCCCTTGTCCCTGTGCCCATGTCCAGCCTTGGTCAGCCACCATCTCCTTGCTGCTCCGTGTTAGGTTTCCCCAGTCATCATGTGTTCATGGGTGGCTCCTCAACTTCGTCCTCTGGGGCACTGCTGCCCCCTAGCTCAATCCTCTCAGTTGTGGGCCCTTCCATGACAGTCTTCCCTCTGCAGTTGGCGGCACAGTGTTGTCCATCCAGGATGAGATGGAAAACGTCTTTGTTTGGGAGCATCTCCAGGCGTACGAGGGCCTTTCCAAGGGGGCCTGGCTGGGCATGACCTTCAACCCCAAAGGTACAAAAGAAGGAATGAGGTTTGAGATACTCCCCCAGGTACCTTCATGAATTCCCACCAAGCATGTGGTGATCAGAGGAAGCCCTTGGTGGTGGCACCAGTGAGGAGGGCTCATGCCATAGTGTGACCAGGCACACCAGTGTCTCAGGCTGTGCTGTACATGCCATGTGTGTCCTCCTCTGGCTTGGTGGGATAGGAAACCCAAAGCCTTCTCCAAGGCACTGGAGCCTGCAGATTCAGGATGGTGCACTGTAGCCCCTGGTCGTCCCCATCACACTTCCCCACCATAGAATCACAGAATCACGGGATGGTTTGGGTTGGAAGAGGTCTTAAAGCCCATCTAGTCCCACTCCCTGCCATGGGCAGGGCCACTTTCCACTAGACCAGGTTGCCCAGAGCCCTGTTGCACCTCCTTGTACTTTCTGAACTGGGATAAAGGTGGGGTGTCCCCTTCAGTATCTCAAGCCTAATTTTCCCATTTCCCAGGTGGCACCTTGGTTTGGCATGACAACACTGCTGTGAACTACTCCAACTGGGGCCAGCATGACACGGGGCCCAGCATGCTTAGCCAGAACAGCTGCTATTGGATTCAGAGCAGCAACGGCATGTGGCGTCTAGGCTCCTGCACAAATGTAACCATGGGGGTCATTTGCAAGATCCCCCGAGGTAGGGCCCCCTCTGCTGCCCAAGGCTCCTGGGTTCATATAGGGTGAGCTGGGGGTCTGGGCAGGGTGCTGCACAGCAGAGCTGTCACACTGCCAGCACCAACCACATGTTTTGGGTAATTCCAGTGCTGGGATTTGTATGGGTTGGTGTTGGGGTCTGCAGGCCCCATTGGTCTCAGTGATAGGCTGTGCATGTCTCAGTGACTGGGTCAGCTCCTTGGGGCAGGATGAGGCTGGTAGGACAGTGGTGGAGCAGAGTCAGAGGACTGCCCCAGCTATGCATCACGCATTGCCCATGTGCTGCAGCACTGGGAGCAGTGCAGGGTGTGGGTCCAGTGGTGCTGGTGGTGGGAAGATGGGAGGGTGTCATGGCCATGCACTCACCTGTCTGTGTTGCCATTGCAGTGGAGGAGAGCAGCTTTTCCAGGGCAGGTGAGTGGCACCATCAGCCTGGGCACAGTAGTAGCACTGGAAACCAGGACTGGGAGCCTGTGCCACAGCCTGGCTTGTTTAAATAACCAAAGGAATGGGGTTTGCGGGTGGGGAATGCTATTCTCAAGTGACTTCGGCCTTGAATTAGGACTCCCCAGCAGCAGGAGCCGTCCTTCCATGAAGGTGTGTGTCTGCCCAGCTGCTTCCCCAGACTCTCCTTTCTGTGCCCACACTGCCTGGTCAGTCTGGGGGATGGCCAGCATGTCTGCTGGTAGGATCCCAAAGATCCATCCCAGGCAGCTACTAAATGTTCATACACATCAGGAAAGACGCAGGGAGTCTGCCCAGCCCCAGGAGCTCTGCCAGGGGCAAGATGTCCCCAAAACACCAAAGCAGATTCACAGTCACAGAATATGCTGAGTTGGAAGGGACCTACAAGGATCATTGAGTCCAGCTCTTAAGTGAATGACTCATACAGGAAACAAATCCACAACATTGGTGTTACTAGCATCATGCTCAACCACCTGAGCTAATCTCATTCCAGTACTGTCCTGCTCTTATCCACCACGGTCTTGGTCACAGTCCAAGACTGCCAGAGCTGAAGAAGTGTTTGGTCAGCACTCTTAGGCACAGGGTGGGATTCTTGGGGTGTCCTCTGCAGGTCCAGGAGTTGGACTTGGTGGCCTTTGTGGGTTCCATGCGACTCAGGACATTCTATGATTAAATGACCCTGCCCATAACCACAGGTCTGGCTGGAGCCCCACCAGCCCCAATCTGTGCTGCAGGCTGAGGAAGGAACAGGAGCCATCTATCTGCCTCTTAACAGCCTTTCCTCCCTGCAGCTCTGCCAGAGACCACGACAACCATCACAGTCGTCGTGCTGTCGATGCTGGTGCTGTGCGCTGTGCTGGGGGTCGTCATCTTCCTGTACAAGCGCCAAAGGAGTGTGGAGCGTGGTGCCTTTGAGAGCGCTCGCTACAGTCGCACCACCTCCAACCCCAGTGAATCTGCCGAGAAGAACATCCTGGTGTCGGACATGGAGATGAACGAGCAGCAAGACTAATGGCAGAGGGGACGCTGGGGATGGGAACCTGGGGAGGGGGGAGGACGGAGATCATCACACATGCTATCCCCACAGTGCATGGGGCAGGGGCAGCAGCAGGACCCATGTGGCAAGGCACGGAGAGGGACTGGGGTCAGGGTTGGGGTCCAACCAGGTGGGCAAGAGGAGGGAGCCAGGGTCCCTCCTGCCCCACGTCGCTGACATCACCTCTGGGCTTGTCCCCAGTTGCCGGCATTTTGCCTGCAGTGGCCAAGGAGGCAGTTTCAGGGCTAAAATGTTTTGAGGGAAGTTGCTTCACAAGTTTGAGAACTTTCCAGAGGTGTGAACAGGCTCCAAGACACCTTTGTCTTGGGAGAAGGCAAGTGCAGGCGTTCAGGGCCCTGCAGCAGGTTCTTCCCCCCAGGAGCCAAGCTGGTGTCCAAGAAGACATCCTCCCAGGCAAGAGGTCTCCAAAGCCGATCTACCTCCCCTCTGTGTGCAGCGGCAAGGGCCCTGCCAGCTCCCAGCCCCACCACTGTGCAGCTCCTTCCCTCTTTGGCCTCATCCCCCTGCCTCCAGCAGAAAGCAGCAGAGACACTGTTGCAGCATTCTGAGCATGGACCCCCCAGGATCAGCAATGGAATTCCCCTCTCCTCCCTGGCACATTCCTAGGGCTGTGTCCAGCCCCAGTGAGGCTGTGGCGGATTCCCTGTTCTGGCAACCAGAGCTTGTCCCATTTTCTGTGGTGTTTGTGTCCTCCAGATAACTGCATGGGATAGCACTGGAGCAAACTGCTGGCCCAGCCCCTCTGGTGGGAGCATCCTCAGCACCCCAGACCCCACAGGAGGAGTTGGGTGCTGAGGCAGGAGATGTTGCCAGAGAGCCAGGGCCACCCTCTGTGCTTTGCCAGGCAGGGATGGCATGGGGCTGGAGTCACTTGCCACTGGTGCCTTGTTGGGCCCAGAAGGCCAAGGATCAGTGCTGTAGGGTGGGGAGGATTTGGAAGTTTTGGTGGTTGTTTTGAAGTTGATGGCTTGTTGGTTTTTTAAGGAAATGATGGTAGCTTTTGTTGCTATACTGTACTGAGAGCGTGCTGAATATATACGTTTTTTCACACAGCTGGCTGGGGTGTGTGTGGTTGCCTGTTTCCCATGTAGGGTGTAGCAGAGGAGCGGGTGGAGGAGGAGGAGGAAGGCAGTGTGTGACTAATGCCCTGCCTGGCTTTTGACCTGTGCAGGAAGGAGTGGGGGTGCCCTGGACTGAGCCATCCTCCATCAGCAGCAGCATCCCTGGGATGGAGGATGCCTGGAGACAGCGAGAGTTGTTAGGTCCCCAGTGGGGGTTACCTGCTAGGAATGGGATCCAAAGAGCCCCCTCTGAAGTGGGGTGACACAGCCCTACGAGAGATGTACACTTCTGCCTCTGAGGTTCCAGTTGGGGTTGGTTTTGCTGCAAGAACAGTAACAAGCAAATTTTTGTAACTCTCCTTTTTGACACCTGTGTGGATTTTAAAATCTGTTGATTTCACTTAAGCTGGACATTAAGAGTTTAAGAAACTGTTGGGGGATGGGATGGGATGGGATGGGATGGGATGGGATGGGATGGGATGGGATGGGATGGGATGGGATGGAACCAGGCACCGTGTGGTTTTTGTTTACTTTTTGGCAACCTCCAAAAGCTGCCATGACATTTCAGGGTAAGGAAGAATCTGGAGCACATGGACCTGCCCCGGCTCCACTTCTCTCTCAGCTTTCTCTGCCGTTATTTCCTGAGGTCCTTTCGATTTGGAGCAGTTGTTTCTGTCCATGGGCCCGTGCCTTCCTGATGTGGGAGCTAGATCCTGAAAAGCCAAGTGTGAATCCCTTCTCATCCCCAGCAGCTGTAATTCCTGCTGCAGGGGTGCTTGGAATAGCAGCAGGCACACAGAGCTGGAAGCTGTGCTGCTGGTGGGGGCGGAGGTCTGGGATTAACTCCTGAATGGGCAGAGGTGTTAGGAAGTCCTAAAAAATAAAGATTGATGTTAGGATTGATGGGCAAGTGTGAGGGAGGAGCAGTGCTGAGGGTGCAGCTGGGCAGGGTTGGGGCTCATTTGAAGTGATGAGACTGGGCAGGGTGGGAGGAGAGTAACACGGGGCATTATGGCTAGGATGGTGGGGAGTAATAGGTGGTGGAGGAAATTCTGCGCCATGGAGAGGCTGAAAAGGAGCTCACAGAGCCATGCAGAAAGTGTTAAACTTGGCTGTCACCCAGCCCAACCTGGAAGACCTTGCTTAAGATAGTTTTCTTTTTTTCTTTCTTCTTGTTTACTTTGTATTTTTTCCTTTGCTTTTGAGAAAAGAAATCTGTACAGTCTAGGAGAAATGTTGTCGGAGAAGAGTTTTGTGAGCTGTTGGCAGTGATCAGGATGACAGGGAAATGCATATATGGTTACATGGTATCTCCTATCACCATTAGATAATGTGAAGAATTTCTTAACAGGACCCTGTCAATTATATATGTATATGTATATATATATGTGTGTATGTGTGTGTGTGTATATATATATATATATATATATATTTGCATTTTTTTTTTACTCTCTGTGGTTTGTAAGGTCCTTTTAGAAGCTTGGAAATAAAATTTCCTTCCCCACTTCTTTTCTTCCTTTCATTTTTCCCCCTTCTTTTTTATTGGGAAAAGCAAAACTTGTCTTTCCCTATGTCCCCAACAAGTAATGAATATAAAGCCGAAATGACACTTACCTCCCTGCAGCAGAGGAGGTTCCAAGATGCCCAGGTGAGGATGTTGTATTGATTCTTTGTGTTTTTTGGTTGCATGTCCCATGGATATGATGTCTCTGCTCCATTGGTTGTTTGGAAGTGTTGGCTGGAGGGAGAAGATGAAGGGGAATGGTCAACATTCATTTATCTGTAGATGTTCCAGAGTTCAGTGAAGATGTCAGGTGGAGCAGGGTCCTTGGAAAAGCATTTCAGATTTCCAATGGCATGAACAGGCTCCAAGACCCCCTTCCTTTAGGAGAAGGCAAGCACAGGCATCCAGGGCATTCTGTTTTCATTTCATAACATCCTAGAATGGTTTGGGTTCAAAGGGACCTTAAAGCTCATCAAGTTGCATCCCCGTGCCACGGACAAAGACACCTTCCACTATCCCAGAGTGCTCCAAGCCCCATCCAGCCTGGCTTTGAACACTTCCAGGGATGGGGCAGCCACCGCTTCTCTGGGCAACCTGTGCCAGGGCCTCACCACACCTCATAGGTACTTGGGAGATGAGGTTGCAATTCAGCTGAGCCTGCTTCATCCCATCGCTCGTATCAGAGAAGTGAACACTGGACACAACCACAGACACTGGGGAGGCTGCAGAGAAGCTGCAGGGCTGACCTGGACCAGCACTGCTGCACAAGAGCATCTCTGCCAGAGCATTGAGGCTGGCATCCTGCTGAAACAGGGCACGGGCAGCACTCTGGGCACAGCTGGCAGTGCTACTACACACCAGCATTCCCCTGTTTGCACCTGTCACTTGGTGCTGTTTCCTCACCTCCCTCTTCTTTAGGGCTTCCCCATCCCTTCAGTAGCCTGGGGCTGTCCACACCCACTGCTCTCCCTGCGTTCAGAACTAGTACTCTCTCCCCTTGCCCACTGTGGTGGGGAGAGATGAAATTTCGTATCATAGAATCACATAATCACAGAATTGTTTTGGTTGGGAAAGTCCTCTAAGCTCATCGAGTTCAACCATTCCCCCTGCACTGTCAAGCCCACTGCTAATCCCCAGTTGCCTTGTCCACATGGCTTTTAAATTTCAATGAGGTTTTGCTTGGGTTTACTGGGGTTATTTGGTTTAGTCTTTGGGTGAAGAGTACAGGACAGGCACCTGGAGCAGAAACTCTCAGGATGCTTTGAAGGAAGAAATTATTTTTCTCTTCTTTTGTTTTTCAACCAAGAGGTGAGAGTATCTCAGGGAGGGCTGCTCCATTTAATTGCAAACAGCAGCAGAAACAATGCGGAATGACACTGCGCTGCAGTAGGGAAATGGAGACTGGAGTCACCTTCCTTCTGGAGCTTAAACCCTCTCAGGGTGACCTGACCTGAATTGAGGTAGGTGTTTTCTCTTCAAAGGAGCCCCAGCAAAGCTTGTACTACTGATGTAAAACAGTGAAGATGAGAATGTGCTTTACTTATTTGTATTTTAATCTACAAGAAATGTGGCCTTTGGGGGAAAGTGCAGTTTGTAGTAACCAGAGGATCTTACAGGCATGAAGAATGCCTGCCTTTTATCAGGTCTTCTAAACTTGAACTGAGCACCCTCATTTTAAGAGACCCATTAGAAAATTCCATGAGGTCTGGTTCAGAATGGGGTCATGTGGAGAAGGATACAAAATAGCATTGTAATCCCCTTTAATTTCCCTGCTGAATACCAAGGTATCATATAGAGGGAAGGCAGCACATCCATGGCAGGCAACCAGGACATTCTAAATTAGTCTCTGGCAGGTGAGCTGCCCATCAGCTCACAGATCAGTCCTGGATCATGGGCTAGTGTAAGGGTCTGGAAGGGAAATGTCCCTTTATTTTCAGAAGCAGTTTATAGCACATGTAAGTGCAGCACACTACACCCAGACCCCAGGTTGGGCTTCATCTGATAAACCTGAGTCAGCTCAGGGTGCTGGCACAGCCTGAGCCCCCCATTGTGTTAGCTCTCACTGGGCACTCACTGGGCACTGGCAGATCTAAACTGGGTCAGATGAACCTAAAGTTCCCCATTCTGAATAAAAACAGGAGCCTGGGACAGCTTGGTGAGCTGCAGTGTCTACATTGCACCTGATAGCAGATGAGAAGAATCCTGCCCTCAGAAGCTAATTTCCTTGATTTGATAGGTAAAAACAGATCTAAGCTGCTTAGTACTTACTCATCATCTTCATTGAATACTTGTAGCCATGTACTGAGATGGCTCCAATATCCACAGTGTATGGGAAGCACTCTAATATATTTGAGAGCCCTATAGCACAGAAACCACCATGCCACACTCAGCTCTACTAAAGGCATGTGGTGGGTTTGTCTACAAGCTGTAGGTAGCAATGTGTAGAGAGAGTGAGGAGCCTGCTGGGCTGAGCTGCTCTTTGCCACTCAGATCCAACACAGTAGTGCTTGTGAAGGTGACAATTCAGCGTTAAATGTTCAGGAACACAGATGTGCTAAGGGGCTGCAGCACAACAGAGGTCAGGGCTTTGCAGAGCCTCGGACATGTCTGGGCTGTGACCAGTGGCCACTGCCTTTTTGAATCAAATTGCACTTGGCAGCTGTTTTCATTTCACCCCATGGTAAAAACCGCTACTCTGAAAACAACCAGTTTGTGCAAAATGAGTCACCACAAGATCCTTATTTCCTTGTTCCCAGAAGCCAGGCATAAGCCTGACTCAGAAGGTATTAATCTGTGTGGGATAAAGGAGGAATCAAACGTTCTGTGAATGCAGTGTCTGCTTAGTAAGTAATTTTGTTCAGGAGTAATCAAATATGCTGAGTGCTCCTCACTTGGGATGGTTACCAGTCAAATTGTCATGTAGAGTTCATGCTTAATTGTTACCTTCTACTTCTAATTCATGCAGTCAGTACACAGTTAATAAGGCGCAATGTGAACACCAGTTCACACTGCCACACCAGAACACTCCCACATATGGATCAGGTTTGCAGTGATGGATAATAACCAGTACAGTGTAAACCAGCAGCATAGGGGACATTAAGTCCCTTAAAATTTACAAAATTATACCAATTCATCACAGAGTAAAAAGAATTATAATGTATTAAACAATATGTTCCATGTTCATGTAATCGAGAAGTTAGGAAATACGTAAAACAGACAATAATTCTGAAAGTTCATGTACAAATCTGAGCCTTAAAAAGAAGCTTAAAAGAATTTATTCAGCAAATTTTTACTGATCAATTCTTTTGCTGAGATGCAAATGCAACAGACTTCTTACTGTAGAGTGCAGTGAAGCCTTCAGGCTCTTTCCTAGCTTCACTTCCAAACAACAGCTGTATTTTCTAGTTGCTTTCCATGGATTCAACTCTGTGTGTCAGCATTCAAGTCAAGATCTGAACAACTGTTTTCCTTTTGCCTAGGTTCTCCCTTATAAAACAAAGGAAAATCCCCACTTTGTTGCGGCCATGGTAGTTGTTAGAGAATGTTAAATACAAAAACTTTCCTGAAAGTTCTTCCCACTCCAGCTGAGGGAAAGCACTCTATGTGTTGTTCACAGATGTAAAAGTGTACTCTGGTCCCCTTGGCTGGAAGCTGTGAACAGGACCATGTCACTTGGTCAGCTCTAATCAGAGGAAACCTCAGAAGCAAAGAATGTCAGTGTTAAATGTGACTCCTGACGCACATCAGGGGACCACAGGCATCTCCACAGCTTGTGATTTTAAAGGTTAAAGGAGGTTAGTTAAAAACTCAACTTACTGCCCAACTGTTTCCGATTAAGTGAGGCAGTTTTGGGACATAATCAACAGAAATGCCACGTTGACCTCACTTACTAGTTAACTTGACCTATGGTCTTTGAAAGTAACTAGCTGTCAGTGTTTGGACATTAAAAGACAACAGTAGAAGTTCAAAAAGGACTGTGTGACATAAACACATTTGTTTTGGCTTTAGTTAAAGTAGGAGAGAAGTAGGAGTATAAAAAAAGCAGTGAAAAGGGTTCTTGATACAAAGGCTTCTTGGTGGAATTCCAAGGTCATGAGAGTTTTAATTGTTTTTATCAGGGTCAGGATCTGTAAATGAAGGATGAAGGGTGGTTTAGAATTCCTTTCTTCATCAACAAGAAAAAAACCTAGATGAAGTTAACATGAGGAAGAGCCATTGCTTTCTCTTAAGCTTGGAGATAGACAACAATCACTGAATAATTATTTTGATTGCAAATTATCTGCACTGTTATGTTGCTGTTCTGCTCTCCAAGGCACCTGCACAACTCCTTCTGAACTTGCTTCTGCTGTCCATCTGAGGGTACAACAGCTTTTAAAGGCTGTTTATTAACTCATGTAGCCTTCATTTATACAGTTTAACTTGCTGTGAGAAAGTATAAGGTGTAAATATGGTCTTCTCATTACACATAAAATTCTAAAAACTCCGGTATCTCGATGTCTTTTTGTTAAAAATGGGAATTTTGTAATCCTTACAGTACTGTATTTAAGGTTTAATATGTGTAAAACCTTTTCAAGCCACTGGTTGCAAATCATGCAAAACCTGCGTTGCTTAGATTAGTTATTATTTACAATAACTGAACAGCTAACAAAGCAGTTTTCTTTTTGATGGGTTTGTCAAATCTATAGCATTGTTAACTCTTCAATATTATATATAAGAAGCAAATTTAGTCCATTCAGTAACTACCAGACGTAGTTCTTTTGTCATAGTGGCTAGATGAGGGGCAGTGTTAAAAAAAAGCAGGAAGGTGTATTTAGAAGAGATATGATTAGTAATTAATTCAAATTTAACTCAAAATGACAGCATAGCAGTCAAAATGATTTTGGGGTTGTAGTCGTTTAGTAGGTTGTGGGAATGGTAGGCCTTATGATATGATAGGCCTTAAGGAAGAGAGTGTTTTGTTGTAGCCATGAGAACTGCACCTGTGTGCTTTTCTGTGATGATTGCTTATGACAAGATTAATGAGATGATTACTTAGTAAATATAAGTAAGAATAATAATTCAATCGCAACAATCATGAGAAATGTTAGAGGGGTAGTAGGAAAGGAGGGCTGAAACTTATGCTTGGGTAAAAACAATATTTGCAATAGAAACAGTATTGAAGCTGAAACTCATGCTTGAGTGAAAACAATATATCCAACAGAGCAATACTGAATTAATGATTAACTGATGATCATATGATGGTTATGTACAGAACAAGTATAAAATGTGTCCACTTTTGAACCCATGGCGGAGCTTGATTTGGGTATGAACCCCAGGCTCCCAGGGCCCTTCAATAAAAGCACCTGCATATAATCATTCCGTGATTGTGTGCTTTTACGCTAACAGAAGCACGATTTTATATTCTAAGGAGTGTGTCAGCATGAGCAAGTCACTTTTTGTCTCTTGGTGTTCGAGAATGTTCTGCCCCGTGCTCTGATAGAAGGCGATACGCCGGAAGTGGAAAAGGCAAGTCCGGCCAGAAAACTCCCAAATTCACCCCACAATCCCCCATATTCTACCTGGGACCCCCATCATCCCCTACATTTCCCCCCAAAGCCCTCAGATCGCCTCAAAACCCACTGCGTTAGCGCCACCTAGTGGCCGGGAGGTCTCAGTGCCTGCCGGGCTAGAGCCAGGCCGAGCAGGAGCTGCGCATGCGCCGCCTGCTGGGGGAGGAGTCGCCCGTCAGGCCACGCCCCTGGGGGCGGGGCCGCGGCCGCTATGCAAATGAGGCGGCCTTAGATGGGAAAAATGAGCAAATATGGAAAAGATGGCTGAAAATGGAGGAAAATGCGGTTTTTAGGGGGGAAAAGGGGGATCTGGGGGCAGTTTGGGGGGATTTGGGGAAAATTGGGGCAGTTCTGGGTCATTTTGGGGACTTTTTGGGGAAGTTTTGGGTCATTTTGGGTCTTTTGGAGGGCTTGGGGAAACACTTGATGCAAATGATGGAAATGCGATTAATTAACGCTGATGGACTCTGCTTTTCATGCAAATGAAGTTTATTGCAAGGGAATGAATAAGATTTAATTGAATCACGCCTGTATTTATGCAAAAAAATGATGAATATTCACCGACTATACGCAAATGAGGTTGGAGTGTGGATGTTGGTGTTAGGCCACGCCCCTTTTGATTCAAACAAGGCCCCGTGATCACTGGGTGTGGCCACGCCCTTTATGCTAATGAGGGACAAATATGGTCAGCCCAAAACCCCAAATTCACCCCAAAATCCTGCTCAGATCCTTCTAAACCCCATCAAAATCCCATGACCCCAAAATCCAATTTCAGGTGCCCCTAAACCCCTCAGGGACCCCCAAAATCCCCGAAATTCACCCCAAAAATCCTTCAGAACTCTCCTAGACCTCAGGGACCCCCAAAATCCCCAAATTCACCCCAAAATCCACTTCAGAACCTGGTAAACCCCTCAGGGACTCCCCCAAAGTCCCCAAATTCACCCCAAAAATCCACTTCAGATACCCCCAAACCCCTCAGCGCCCCCCAAACACCCCCAAATTCACCCCAAAATCCAATTCAGATCCTCCTAAACCCCTCAGGGACCCCCAAAATCCCACAAATTCACGCCAAAATCCACTTCAGATCCCCCCAACCCCTCAGGGACCCCCAAAATCCCCCAAATTCACCCTAAATCTTCTCCAGGTCCCCCCAAACCCCTCACGGACCCCCAAAATCCCCCAAATTGAGCACAAAACCCTGCTCAGAACCCCCTAGACCACTCAGGGAAGCCCAAAATCCCCCAAATTCACTCCAAAATCCGTTTCAGATCCCCCTAGACCCTTCAGAGACCCGCAAAATCCGCCAAATTCACCCCAAAATCCACTCCAGGTCCCCCTAGACCGCTCAGAGACCCCAAAAATCCCACAAATTCTCCCCAAAATCCACTTCAGATACCCCCAAACCCCTCAGGGCCCCCTAAAATCACCCAAATTCAGCCCAAAATCCACTTCAGAACCCTGTAAACCCTTCAGGGCCCCCCGAAATCCCCCAAATTCACCCCAAAATCGACTTCAGAACCTGGTGAACCCCTCAGGGATCCCCAAAGTCCCCCAAATTCACTTGGAAATCCATTTCTGATCCCCTGAAACTCCTCAGAGAGCCCCAAAATCCCCCAAATTCACCCCAAAATCCACTTCAGATACCCCCAAACCCCTCAGGGCCCCCCAAAATCCCCCCAAATTCACCCCAAAATCCAGTTCAGATCTCCCTAGACCTTTCAGAGACCCCCGAAGTCCCCCAAATTCACCTTAAAATCTTCTCCAGGTCCCCCTAGACCCCTCAGGGACCCCCGAAATCCCCCAAATTCACCCCAAAATCCACCTCAGGACCCTCTAGACTCCTCAGGGACCTCCAAAATCCCCAAAACTCACCCCAAAATCCACTTCAGAACCCTGTAAAACCTTCAGAGACCACCAAAATCCCCCAAATTCACCCCAAAAATCCACTTCAGAACCCTGTAAAACCTTCAGAGACCCCCAAAATCCCCCAAATTCACCCCAAAATTCACTTCAGAACCCTGTAAAACCTTCAGAGACCCCCAAAATCCCCCAAATTCACCCCAAAATTTCCTCCAGGTCCCGCTAAAGCCCTCAGGGACCCCCAAAATCCCCCAAATTCACGCCAAAATCCACTTCAGATCCTCCTAAACCTCTCAGGGACCCCCAAAATCCCCCAAATTCACCCCAAAATCCACTTCAGATCCTCCTAAACCCCTCAGGGACCCCCAAAATCCCCCAAATTGAGCACAAAACCCTGCTCAGAACCCCCTAGACCACTCAGGGAAGCCCAAAATCCCCCAAATTCACCCCAAAATCCACTCCAGGTCCCCCTAGTCCCCTCGGGGTCCCCCAAAATCTCAAAAATTCTCCCCAAAATCCACTTCAGAACCTGGTAAACCCCTCAGGGACTCCCGAAATCCCCCAAATTCACTTGGAAATCCATTTCTGATCCCCCGAAACTCCTCAGAGAGCCCCAAAATCCCCCAAATTCACCCCAAAATCCACTTCAGATACCCCCAAACCCCTCAGAGCCCCCCAAAATCCCCCCAAATTCACCCCAAAATCCAGTTCAGCTCCCCCTAGACCCTTCCGGGACCTACAAAATCCCACAAATTCACCCCAAAATCCACTTCAGATCCCCCTAGACCTTTCAGAGACCCCCGAAGTCCCCCAAATTCACCTTAAAATCTTCTCCAGGTCCCCCTAAACCCCTCAGGGCCCCCCAAAATCCACCAAATTCACCCCAATATCCATTTCAGATCCCCCTAGACCCCTCAGGGACACACCGAAATCCCCCAATTTCACCCCAAAATCCACTTCAGGTCTCCCTAAGCCCCTCAGGGACCCTCAAAGTCCTCCAAATTCACCCAAAAATCCACTTCAGGTCCCCCTAAACCCCTCAGGGATCCCCAAAATCCACCAAATTCACCCCACAATCCCCCATATTCTACCTGGGACCCCCATCATCCCCTACATTTCCCCCCAAAGCCCTCAGATCGCCTCAAAACCCACTGCGTTAGCGCCACCTAGTGGCCGGGAGGTCTCAGTGCCTGCCGGGCTAGAGCCAGGCCGAGCAGGAGCTGCGCATGCTCCGCCTGCTGGGGGAGGAGTCGCCCGTCAGGCCACGCCCCTGGGGGCGGGGCCGCGGCCGCTATGCAAATGAGGCGGCCTTAGATGGGAAAAATGACCAACTATGGAAAAGATGGCTGAAAATGGAGGAAAATGCGGTTTTTAGGGGGGAAAAGGGGGATCTGGGGGCAGTTTGGGGGGATTTGGGGAAAATTGGGGCAGTTCTGGGTCATTTTGGGTCTTTTGGAGGGCTTGGGGAAACACTTGATGCAAATGATGGAAATGCGATTAATTAACGCTGATGGACTCTGCTTTTCATGCAAATGAAGTTTATTGCAAGGGAATGAATAAGATTTAATTGAATCACGCCTGTATTTATGCAAAAAAATGATGAATATTCACCGACTAGACGCAAATGAGGTTGGAGTGTGGATGTTGGTGTTAGGCCACGCCCCTTTTGATTCAAACAAGGCCCCTGATCACTGGGTGTGGCACGCCCTGTAAGCCCCTCGTGATCCACTAGGGTGTGTGCACAGCCCTTTATGCTTAATGAGACAAATCATGGTCAGCCAAAAACCCTCAAGACCCCCAAAACCCCCAAATTCACCCCAAAATCCACTTCAGATCTCCCTAAACCGCTCAGGGACGCCCAAAATCCCCCAAATTCACCCCAAAATCCACTTCAGGTGCCCCTAAACCCCTCAGGAATCCCCCAAATCCACCAAATTCACCCCACAATCTTCCATATTCTACCTGGGACCCCCATCATCCCCTACATTTCCCCCCAAAGCCCTCAGATCGCCTCAAAACCCACTGCGTTAGCGCCACCTAGTGGCCGGGAGGTCTCAGTGCCTGCCAGGCTAGAGCCAGGCCGAGCCGGAGCTGCGCATGCGCCGCCTGCTGGGGGAGGAGTCGCCCGTCAGGCCACGGCCCTGGGGGCGGGGCCGCGGCCGCTATGCAAATGAGGCGGCCTTAGATGGGAAAAATGAGCAAATATGGAAAAGATGGCTGAAAATGGAGAAAATGCGGTTTTTAGGGGGGAAAAGGGGGATCTGGGGGCAGTTTGGGGGGATTTGGGGAAAATTGGGGCAGTTCTGGGTCATTTTGGGGACTTTTTGGGGAAGTTTTGGGTCATTTTGGGTCTTTTGGAGGGCTTGGGGAAACACTTGATGCAAATGATGGAAAAGCGATTAATTAACGCTGATGGACTCTGCTTTTCATGCAAATGAAGTTTATTGCAAGGGAATGAATAAGATTTAATTGAATCACGCCCGTATTTATGCAAATAAATGATGAATATTCACCGACTAGACGCAAATGAGGTTGGAGTGTGGATGTTGGTGTTAGGCCACGCCCCTTTTGATTCAAACAAGGCCCCGTGATCACTGGGTGTGGCCACGCCCTTTATGCTAATGAGGGACAAACATGGTCAGCCCAAAATCCCCATAAAATTCACCCCAAAATCCTGCTCAGATCCGCGTCTAAAACACCACTCACGCGGACCCCCAAATTCCTCCCAAATTCACCCCAAAATCCAACTTCAGATCCCCCTAAACTCCTCAAGGACCCCCAAAATCCCCCAAATTCACCCAAAAAATCCACTTCAGGTGTCCCTAAACCCCTCAGGGATCCCCAAAATCCACCAAATTCACCCCACAATCCCCCATATTCTACCTGGGACCCCCATCATCCCCTACATTTCCCCCCAAAGCCCTCAGATCGCCTCAAAACCCACTGCTTTAGCGCCACCTAGTGGCCGGGAGGTCTCAGTGCCTGCCGGGCTAGAGCCAGGCCGAGCAGGAGCTGCGCATGCGCCGCCTGCTGGGGGAGGAGTCGCCCGTCAGGCCACGCCCCTGGGGGCGGGGCCGCGGCCGCTATGCAAATGAGGCGGCCTTAGATGGGAAAAAAGAGCAAATATGGAAAAGATGGCTGAAAATGGAGGAAAATGCGGTTTTTAGGGGGGAAAAGGGGGATCTGGGGGCAGTTTGGGGGGATTTGGGGAAAATTGGGGCAGTTCTGGGTCATTTTGGGGACTTTTTGGAGAAGTTTTGGGTCATTTTGGGTCTTTTGGAGGGCTTGGGGAAACACTTGATACAAATGATGGAAATGCGATTAATTAACGCTGATGGACTCTGCTTTCATGCAAATGAAGTTTATTTCAAGGGAATGAATAAGATTAATATGTAATCACGCCTGTATCTATGCAAATGAAATGGAATGATATATTCACCGACTAGACGCAAATGAGGCTTGAGTGATTTGGTTAGGCCACGCCCCTTTTGATTCAAACAAGGCCCCGTGATCACTGGTGTGGCCACGCCCTTTATGCTAATGAGGGACAAAAATGGTCAGCCCAAAACCCCCCAAATTCACCCCAAAATCCTGCTCAGATCCTTCTAAACCCCTCAGGGACCCCCAAAATCCCCCAAATTCACCCCAAAATCCACTTCAGATCCCCCTAAACCGCTCAGGGACACCCAAAATCCCCCAAATTCACCCCAAAATCCACTTCACGTGCCCCTAAACCCCTCAGGGATCCCCAAAATCCACCAAATTCACCCCACAATCCCCCATATTCTACCTGAGACCCCCATCATCCCCTACATTTCCCCCCAAAGCCCTCAGATCGCCTCAAAACCCACTGCGTTAGCGCCACCGAGTGGCCGGGAGGTCTCAGTCTCCGGGCTAGACCAGCCGAGCAGGAAGCTGCGCATGCGCCGCCTGCGCTGCAGGCAGCCGCCCTCAGCCACGCCCTGGGCGCGGCCGCCGCCGCCTATGACAAATGAGCGCGCCTTTAATGGGAAAATGAGCAAATATCAAAAGATGCTTGAAAATGGAGGAAAATGCGGTTTTTAGGGGGGAAAAGGGGGATCTGGGGGAAGTTTGGGGGGATTTGGGGAAAATTGGGGCAGTTCTGGGCCATTTTGGGGACTTTTTGGGGAAGTTTTGGGTCATTTTGGTTCTTTTGGAGGGCTTGGGGAAACACTTGATGCAAATGATGGAAATGCGATTAATTAACGCTGATGGACTCTGCTTTTCATGCAAATGAAGTTTATTGCAAGGGAATGAATAAGATTTAATTGAATCACGCCTGTATTTATGCAAATAAATGATGAATATTCACCGACTAGACGCAAATTAGGTTGGA